>CM039675.1:487476311-487798811 GCA_022496015.1 Hordeum marinum
CCGAAGAAACTAGGTGATCCCGGAGTGCCCACTATATCTTGCTCCATTAAAGGAAATTATGTTAGAACTGCTTTATGTGATCTTGGAGCCGGTGTTAGTGTTATGCCTCTCTCTTTATATCGTAGACTTGAATTGGATAAGTTGACACCTACTGAAATTTCCTTGCAAATGGCCGACAAATCAACCGCATTACCTATCGGCATTTGTGAGGATATGCCTATTGTGGTTGCGAACGTTACTATCTTAACGGACTTTGTTATTCTTGATATTCCCAAGGATGATGCCATGGAGGTCATCCTTGGAAGACCCTTTTTAAACACTGCAGGGGTTGTTATTGATTGCAACAAAGGCAATGCCACTTTCCATGTTAATGGTAATGAACATACCGTGCACTTTCCGAAGAAACAATATCGAGTTCATTGCATTAATGCTATTGAAAAATCTCCATCAATTATTATTGGAAGCTTTGAATTCCCTATACCTACTGTCAAGATGAGATATGAGATACTTATTGGGGATATGCTCGTCCCCGTTGAGGTAACCTAGTGATTATTCGAAAATTCTCCGGTTTTATGTGATTCGAGAAAAGTTTGTGAAGGAGACTTGATCAACCTCATTGACGGATTTCTTTTGATGACCATGAGATGGATGAATCTAGAAGTCACAACCTTCTCTTCCCAACTCTTACTTTCTATTATTTAGTAGAAAAATAATAAATTTAGCATTATTTCCCTGTTTCCTGCTTTTTCCGTTCAATGAAAAAGTGACCTGAAAATAAAAGTTCTCCAAATGCCCTGAAATTCAAGTATCATTTTTTCTGGAATATTTGAGAATTTCTGAGATAGATAACTAGTCAGGGGGATGCACCAGTGGGCCACGAGCCCAGGAGGCGCACCCACCCCCCTGGGAGCACCGTGCAGGCTCGTGGGTCCCACGTGCCCCCCCTCCACTTATTCCAGCCCCCATCTCCTTCGTCTACCTCAAGAAAAAATCATTCCACAGCTCAAACCTGTGTTCTTTCTCGTTTTGCTGCGTTTTTTGATCTCCTTGTGCAAAGCCCCATTCACCAAACTGTTTTGGGGGATTTGTTCCTTGGTATGTGACTCCTCCATTGGTCCAATTAGTTTTTGTTATAGTGCTTTATTTGTTGCATATTATTGCTGCCTTGGTGACCCTGTTCTTGAGCTTTGCATGTTAATTTTAGTTGGTCCCAAGTGGTTTTGATGCATGATATGGCCTCTAGGCATTTGTAGGAGTAGTTGCTATGAGTTTTGTTAAGCTTTGTTCACTTTCATATTGAGTCACTAAAAATTTCAGATTTATTTCAGAAAAAGGAATATGTCCAGGAAGAATTATCATGGTGGTTCCTCAAGCAAAAGGGGTCCCCATCTCTCAATTCGGGAGCCCGATCCTTATCAGCCGAGGAACGCACCGGTGCAACCATGTGAATGGCCTTCCGACGACTTCATGATTGATGCAGGTTTCAAGGACGAATTTGATACATTTGTTTGCAATGCCGGGCTCGAAGAATTCATCTCCAATAGATGTGAACAGTATACTACACTCACTGCCTCTTTTGTTCGTAGATTCAAATTTTTAGTTGGCCGTGACACGTCCATACTGTTTGATCTTTATGACAAATCATATACTATGGATTTAGAGGATTTCAATAGAATATGCAAGATACCTGATTGGGGTAGTCTCAATGACCTTCCTAAGTCTTTGGATAGATATTTTATTGCTAGTATAACTGTTGGAGAAACTAGAGATATTACGTAGGCTGTCATGGGGAGCATTCATTTTCCTGCCTTACATTATTTTTTCCTCTTCATAGGTAGATGCATTAATGGCAAGCATGCCCATAGTCATCTTTGCGCACCTGACCTTAGTATTCTTAAGAGCGCAGTAACGGGTGATAGAATTTCAACATGGGAGCTATAATTGCGAGGAGGCTAAATCAAAATGCTAATGAAGGGGATTTCTTTGGTGGGATCTATACCACTCGCATAGAAAATTATCTTGGAATACCCGTCCGCACAGGAGATCCGCCGCTCCATACAACTTTCCTTGATCGTGCCGCTATGATAGGTTATCAGTTCCTTGAGAGGGATAATGAATCCCTCCTATACCGATTAATATTTGACCGACAACGTGTTTTCCATATTACCCTTCCTGCTCCTGCCTTCTTTGACTTTCCGGGAAAATGGAGATATTACATAACCAGAGGAGAGGCAGAGGAGCATGAGAGGGAGGTGAAGGCTACTCGCCTCCGTGAGGCAGCTATTCAGGCAGTAGCAGCCGCGTCCCAGTAGAACTCCCATTATGATTTTGGATATCACCTGGACCAGCCGTGGAACTAGACCAACTTAGGCCAAGAGCCTAAGCTTGGGGGAGTACGTGTTTCTCACCGACTTTATATTCATGCTCACACATTCACTTTGATAGTCGGTGTTCACACTTTTCCATTGTATCATCCATGCTAGTTTACTTCTTTTTCTCGCTTTCTTCTCGTGTGTTTGTTTAAAAATGAGAAAAAAAATAGTTGTAAGTTTACTTGCCAGCTTGCTTAGTGGTAATTATAAAGAAAACCCAAAGTTTTTTTCCGTTCTTCTGTTGCTTGTTGGGAGCTTTCCCATGTAAATAGTTCTCTTTTTCTTTGGGTCAAGGTAGAAGACCATGATTAAAATGATTAGTGGCTCTCATATGCATTATTGTTTATCTTTCAAAGAGCCCGTATTACTTTGTCTTCTCCTCTGAGTTTGCTTGCTGATTCCATCTTAGTCCAATGCACGAACACTCTTATTATTATTCACATCATTCGGTCGTGCAAGTGAAAGGCAATAATGACGATATATGATGAAGTGACTAAGCCTGGAAAAGCTGGTATGAACTCGACCTATTTTGTTTTTGAAAATATGACTAGCTCATAGTTCCTAATTCAGCTTTGTTATGAGATAAACATGTTTGCAATGACAACTTAGATATCATAGTTTCTGATGCCATGCTTAATTAGCTAGGAGCCTATATTGGTTTGTCTTGGGTGCCAACATGAATTTCAAAATGATTATGATGTAGTATGATAGGATGGTATCGTCCTTTGAATGATTCAAGTGGCTTGACTTGGCACATGTTCACACATGTAGTTGAAACAAAATCAACATAGCCTCTACAATATTCATGTTTATGGTGATTTATATCCTACTCATGCTTGCATTCAACATTGGTTAATTTCAATGCATATTGACGACTATTGTCGCTCTCTAGTTGGCCGCTTCCCAGTCTTTTGCTAGCCTTCACTTGTACTAAGCAGGAATACTGCTTGTGCATCCACTTCCATAAACCCAAAGTTTTTCCATATGAGTCCACCATACCTACCTATATGCGGTATCTACCTGCCGTTCCAAGTAAATTTGCATGTGCCACTCTCTAAATCTTCAAATAAAAATCTGTTTTGTATGCTTGAACCGCTCATGTGGTGACAAGGGGTGGCCGGTATCTTCCATGCTAGGCGTGTTATCCTCGATACGTGTTTATTCACTATCACTCACGAGAAAGGGGCCGGTAATCGGAATGCCCAGTTCCATAATCAAATCAAAAAATATAATTGCAAACAAAACTCCCCCTGGATTGTTGTTGGTATGGATGACACCTGAGGATTCAGCTAGTCGTGGAGTGTGATTGATCGGTGGTGGGGGAGTCAAAACTTTACTATTCTTTTTGGGAACCGCCTATAATATGTGTAGCATGGAAGATGGTGAAAACTGTTGGTCATCGCATTGACAATGAAAGCATGCCACCCAAAATTATTTATCTCTGTTTTAAAAGCTTGAGCTCTGGCACCTTTGCAAATCAATGCTTCCCTCTGCGAAGGGCCTATCTATTTACATTACAATTGAGTCATCCTCTTCTTATAAAAGGCACCAATTAGAGAGCACCTCCTTCATTTTTATGCTTTACTATTAATTGATATTGAGTATGATCGTGACTGGATCTTCTTTGCCATAAATTACAATGTTCAGTCAGCCCATGGTCTTTGAAGGTGCTCTACATTTATGTTTTGCGGTCTCAGAAAGGGCTAGCGAGATACCATCTATGCATATTGTATCATGATTGTTTTGATTGAAGTGTTGACGTTTGAAACTTATTATTATTGCTCGCTAGTTGATTATGCCATTGATATGAGTGCACCATGAGACCTAAAAGTTATTGCCTATATGGTTAGCTTATGATCTTGCTGAAAATCTGAATATGAGTTATACATAATTACAACAACAAGATCAAACAGAGTTCATAAAAGTTTTTCCTTTTGTCTCTTTCAGTTTGTCAACTGAATTGCTTGAGGACAAGCAAGGCATTAAGCTTGGGGGAGTTGATATGTCTTCATCGTATCTACTTTTCCAAACTCTTTTGCCCTTGTTTTGAACTCTAATTTGCATGATTTGAATGGAACTAACCCGGACTGACGATGTTTTCAGCAGAATTGCCATGGTGTTGTTTTTGTGCAGAAATAAAAGTTCTCGGAATGACCTGGAAATTTACGAGGATTTTTGGTGGAATATATAAAAAATACTGGCGCAAGAATTACCCAGGGGCGCACCCACCCCCTTAGGGTGCGCCGTGCAGGCTCGTGGGGCCCTCGTGGCTCCGCCGCCTCCAACTCCGACTTTATATAGTCTCTCTCGCCTAGGAAAAATTAAAGAAGAAGATTTCATCGCGTTTCATGATACGGAGCCACTGCCACCGCCTATTCTTCCTCAGGAGGCCAGATCCGGAGTCCGTTCTGGGCTCCGGAGCGGGGAAATCGGCGCCATCATCATCATCAACCATCCTCCATCGCCAATTCCATGATGCTCTCCACCGTTCGTGAGTAATCTCATCGTAGGCTTGCTAGACGGTGATGGGTTGGATGAGATCTATCATGTAATCAAGTTTGTTTTGATGGGGTTTGATCCCTAGTATCCACTATGTTCTAAGATTGATGTTGCTACTACTTTGCTATGCTTAATTCTTGTCACTAGGGCCCAAGTGCCATGATTTCAGATCTGAACCTATTATGTTTTCATCAATACATGTGTGTTCTTGATCCTATCTTGCAAGTTGTAGTCACCTACTATGTGTTATGACCCGACAACCCCGGAGTGACAATAACCGGAACCACTCCCGGAGATGACCATAGTATGAGGAGTTCATGTATTCACTATGTTCTAATGCTTTGTTCCGGTTCTCTATTAAAAGGAGACATTAATATCCATTAGTTTCCATTAGGACCCCGCTGCCACGGGAGGGATGGACAAAATATGTCATGCAAGTTCATTTCCATAAGCACGTATGACTAAATACGAAATACATGCCTACATTACATTGATGAGCTGGAGCTAGTTACATATCACCCTATGTTATAACTGTTACATGATGAATGCCATCCAACATAATTATTCATCACCGATCCAATGCCTACGAGATTTCCCTATACTGGTCCTTGCTAAGTTACTTTATAGCTACTGCTGTCACACTTGCTATACAAATCGCTGCTGCTACTGTTACCGCTGCTACTGTTACTATCATATTACTTTGCTACTAAAACTTTGCTGTAGATACTAAGTCTTTCAGGTGTGGTTGAATTGACAACTCAACTGCTAATACTCGTGAATATTATTTGGCTCCCCTTGTGTCGAATCAATAAATTTGGGTTGAATACTCTACCCTCAAAAACTTTTGCGATCCCCAATACTTGTGGGTTATCACGGTGCTACCGCGCGAGCCATTGATCTACAACGTAAATATGCAAAGGTTACTTGGACTATTGTTCAAGATAATGATTTTAGTTAATCAAATTACTAAAGCTCCCACTCAAATTGACATCCCTCTGGTCATCTAAGTGACACATGATCCAAATTCACCAACTCAAGTCCGATCATCACGTAAGTTGAGGTGGCTTCAATGGTGAAGATCATTATGTTGATCATATCTACTATATGACTCATGTTCGAACTTTCGGTATCTTGTGTTCCGAGGCCATGTCTGTACATGCTAGGCTCATAAAGTTTAACCCGAGTGTTCTGCACGTGCAACACTGGCTTACACCCATTGTATGTGAACGTAGAGTCTATCACACCCGATCATCACGTGGTGTCTCAACACGACGAACTTTTGCAATGGTGCACACTTGGGGAGAACACAATTTATCTTGAAATTTAAGTGAGGGATCACATTATAATGCTACCATCATTCTAAGCATAACAAGGTGCATAAAAGGATTAACATCACATGCAATTCATAAGTGACATGATATGGCCATGAACTTGTGCTTTAGATCTCCATATTGAAAGCACCGACATGATCTCCATCGTCACCCACACGACACCATGATCTCCATCATCTTGATCTCCATCAATGTGTAGCCATCGGGGTTGTCACGTCCTGCATGCTTCTACTACTATTGCTACCATTTAGCGATAAAGTAAAGCATTACATAGCGCTTAATGATTGACACACAGGTCATACAATAATTAAAGACAACCCTATGGCTCCTACCGGTTGCCGTACTCATCGACATGCAAGTCGTGAAATTCTATACATCACATGATCGTCTCATACATCACATATATCACATCATGTAATTGGCCATATCAGATCACAACATACCCTGCAAAAACAAGTTAGACGTCCTCTAATTGTTGTTGCATGTTTTACGTGGCTGCTACGGGTATCTAGCAAGAACGATTCTCACCTATGCATAAACCACAATGGTGATACATAAGTTGCTTTTAAATCTTCTCAAGGACCGCCTTTGTAGAATCCGATCCAACTAAACTGAGAGAAACTGCACCCGCAAGCCATCTAGGCAACAAGTTGCGTAGAGGGAACCGGTCTCTCGTAACATACGAGTAATGTTGGTCCGTGACGCTTCATCTCACAATACCGCTGAACCAAAACACGACCAACGGAGAAAGCAATCTAAGCATCAACGCCCACAAACCTTTTGTGTTCTACTCGAGATCTCATCTACACATAGACCTAGGTCATGATGCCACTGTTGGGGAACGTTGCATGGGAAACAAAAATTTTCCTACGCACACGCAGATCTATCCATGGTGATGAGCATCTACGAGAGGGAGAGTGGATCTACGTACCCTTGTAGATCGCTAAGCGGGAAGCGTTAAGAAACACGGTTGGTGTAGTCGAACGTCTTCGCGATCCAAATCGCGGAGAGTCCCATGATCCAATCACGATCCGTCCCGCGATCTCGTCACGATCCGTCCCGCGATCTCATCGTGAATCATCTCGTGGTCTTGATCACGGTCCTTCTGATCTAGCGCCAGATGAACGACACCTCCATGTTCAGCACACATGCAGCTTGATGACGATCTCTGCCGTCTTGATCCAGCAAGAGGGAGCGGAGAGGTAGAAGAGTTCTCTGGCAGCGTGACGGCGCTCCGGCGATGATGGTGGAGCAATTCCGGCAGGGCTTCGCCTAAGCACTGCGGAAATCCGATCTAGAGGAGAAACTATGCACCGGAGGAACGGGTAGCACGTGGCCGTAAAATCAAGTGCAAAACACCCAATACCACCAGTATATATAGGAGGAGAGGAGGAGAGGAGGAGAGGCTTGGCGCAAGGGCCAAGACTCCTTGCCTTCGACCGAAGTGGGGAGGAGAGGAGGACTCTCCTCCTCCAATCCTAGTAGGACTAGGATTCCTCCTTTTTGGCCTTTTTTCCACCTTGTTTCTTTGCGATTTTTCTCCCTAGACGCATGGGCCTTGTGTGGGACTTACACCATCCCACAAAAATCTGGTAATTGTTCTCCCACAGCCCATGAAGCCTCTCGGGTCGAAATACCCCTCCCGGTGGTCTCCCGGCACTCCCGGTACACTACTGATGAGCCCGAAACTTTTCCGGCGACCAAAACAGGACTTCCTATATATAAATATTTACCTCTGGATCATTCCGGAGCTCCTCGTGACGTCTGGGATCTCATCCGGGACTCCGAACAACCTTCTGTCACCACCATACATAACTCTATACTACCGAAACGTCACCAAACCTTAAGTGTGCACACCCTGCGGGTTCAAGAACTATGTAGACATGACCGAGACACCTCTACGGTCAATAACCAATAGCGGGACCTGGATGACCATATTGGTTCCTACATATTCTACGAAGATCTTTATCGGTCGAACCTCTATGTCAAGGATTTAGTTAATCCCGTATGATGTTCCCTTTGTTCTTCGGCATGTTACTTGCGCGATATTCGGTCATCGGTATCTCCATACCTAGTTCAACCTCGTTTCCGGCAAGTCTCTTTACTCGTTCAGTAATACAAGATCCTGTGGCTAACACTTAGTCACATTGTTTGCAAGGCTTGTTGTGATGTTGCATTACCGAGTGGGCCCTGAGATACCTCTCCGTCACACGGAGTAACAAATCCCAGTTTTGATCCATGCCAACCCAACAGACACCCTCGGAGATACCTGTAGAGTACCTTTATAGTCACCCAATTACATTGCGACGTTTGATACACACAAGGCATTCCTCCGGTGTCAGTGAGTTGCATGATCTCATGGTCATAGGAACATATACTTGACATGCAGAAAATAGTAGCAATAAACTGACACGATCATATGCTACGTTTGTAGTTTGGCTCTTGTCCATCACATCATTCTCCTAATGATGTGATCCCATTATCAAATGACATCTCATGTCCATGGCTAGGAAACGTTAACCATCTTTTGATCAACGAGGTAGTTCACTAGACGCGTACTAGGGACATTGTGTTTGTCTATGTATCCACACATGTATCCATGTTTCCAATTAATACAATTTGAGCATGGATAATAAAAGATTATCATGAACAAGGAAATATAATAATAAAAACTTTATTTATTGCCTCTAGGGCATATTTCCAACAAAGAGCATGCCAAGAATATGCGATGGCACAGAGAGGACCGTAAGAAAGACGGGAAGTTGAGAGCACCCGCTGACGGGTCACAGTGGAGAAAAATCGAGAGAAAGTACTGGAAGGAGTTTGCAAGTGACGCGAAGAACATATGGTTTGGTTTATGCGCGGATGGCATTAATCCTCTTGGGGAGCAGAGCAGCAATCACAGCACCTGGCCCATGACTCTATGTATCTATAACCTTCCTCCTTGGCTGTGCATGAAGCGGAAGTTCATTATGATTCCAATGCTCATCCAAGGCCCTAAGCAACCCGGCAACAACATTGATGTGTACCTAAGGCCATTAGTTGAGGAACTTTTACAGCTGTGGAATGGAATGGTGTATGCGTGTGGGATGAGCACAAACATGAGGATTTTGACCTGCATGCGTTGCTGTTTGTAACCATCAATGATTGGCATGCTCTCAGTAACCTTTTAGGACAGATAAACAAGGGATACCATGCATGCGTGCATTGTTTAGATGACACCAAAAGTATATACCTGGACAATTGCAGGAAGAATGTGTACCTGGGGCATCGTCGATTTCTTCTGACTAACCATCAATGTCAAAAGAAAGGCAAGAATTTCAAAGGCGAGGCAGATCACCGGAAGAAGCCCGCCATCCGTACCGGTGATCACATACTTGCTATGGTCAATGATTTACAAGTAATCTTTGGAAAGGCTCCCGACGGACTATCTGTTCTGAATGACGCTGAGGGACGCGCACCCATGTGGAGGAAGAAATCTATATTTTGGGACCTACCCTACTGGAAAGACCTAGAGGTCTGCTCTGCAATCAACATGATTCACGTGATGAAGAATCTTTGTGTGAACCTGCTAGGCTTCTTGGGCATGTATGGGAAGACAAAAGATACACCAGAGGCACGGGAGGACCGGCAACGTGTTCATGAAAAAGACGGCATGCCTCCAAAGCAGTATGAAGGTCCTGCCAGCTACGCTCTTACCAAGGAAGAGAAGGAAATCTTCTTTGAATGCCTTCTCAGTATGAAAGTCCCGTATGGCGTGTCGTCGAATAGAAAGGTAATAATAAATATGGCAGAGAAAAAGTTCCAGAACCTAAAGTCTCATGACTGCCACGTGATTATGACGCAACTGCTTCCGTTTGCATTCCTCAATGTTTGATTAGCAATTGTGAAGCTATGTGCATTCCTCAATGCAATATCTCAGAAGATGATCGATCCAGATATCCTACCAAGGTTAAGGAGTGATGTGGCACAATCTCTTGTTTGTTTCGAGCTGGTGTTCCCACCATCCTTCTTCAATATCATGACACACGTCCTAGTTCATCTAGTCGACGATATTGTCATTTTGGGCCTTGTATTTCTACACAATATGTTCCCCTTTGAGAGGTTCATGGGACTCCTACAGAAATATGTCCGTAACCGCGCTAGGCCAGAAGGAAGAATCTCCATGGACCATCAAACAGAGGATGCCAATGGGTTTTGTATTGACTTCATTCCTGACCTTAACAAGATTGGTCTCCCTTAATCGCGGTATGCAGGAGATTGTCTGGAAAAGGCACGCTCGGAGTGAAGTCAATAATATGTGGGGACGGGCATTCTTGGTCTCAAGCACACTACACAGTTCTACAGAATTCCTCCTCGGTGACCCCGTATGTCGATGAACACAAGAACATTCGGTGCTCCAAACACCCAGAGCAGTGTGACGACTGGATTACATGTGAACACATCAAGACTTTCTGCAGTTGGTTGCAAACACGTCTCAGGTGTGACAACACTGTTTCTGATGAGCTGTACTCGTTGGCCAGGAGACCATCTTTGACTGTATTGACTTACAATGGGTACGGGATAAATGGGGATACATTTTACACGATCGCCCAAGATCAAAGGAGCACCAACCAAAACAGCACTGTCTGCTTTGATGCAGCAATGACCAATGGGAAGGTCGACACATATTATGGTTACATAAAGGAGATATGGGAACTTGACTATGGACATGATTTGAAGGTCCCTTTGTTTCGATGCAAATGGGTCAATCTTACAAGAGGCGGGGTACAGGTAGATTCGTATTATGGAATGACAACAATGGATCTGAACAATCTTGGGTACACAGACGAACCATTCTTCCTAGGTAATGATGTGGCGCAGGATTTCTATGTTAAGGTCATGTCTACCAAACCGAGAAAAAGAAAAGATAAGGAAGCGAATACATCATACGATGAGCCAAAGCATCACATAGTTCTTTCAGGCAAAAGAGACATCGTGGGATTGGAGGGCAAGACAGACATGTCTGAAGATTATGAAAAGTTTTAGGAAATTCCTCCCTTCAAAGTCAAGGCTAACCCAAGCACCCTGTTAAACTATGAAGATTATCCATGGTTACAGCGCAATAAGCAAAGGACACAAGCGAAGAAAAAGTGAATACTTTCTCTCCACAATTATTATGATGATGCCTTTGATCTAGAATATCACTGCAGTTACATGTGAAGAAATGAAATGCCTTTTGTAATAGATGAGTTTTCGTCCGAAACCCTGATACATCGAAAGAGGTTGTCCGTTTTGTTCACGAAGTGCATCCAGCTTTTGCCGTAACCCTCTCAACTTTTTAGCACATGCTATGTGGCTGAAATGATGATACCATGCCAACTTTCAACCTTTTCAGAGTTCATTTGTAGTGCTTTTCAATTTCAGGGTATTTTAGCTCAAATAAATCAGTAAATGCATGAAAAATACTGAATGAAGTCAAAAAGGGTTGAAAATTTATGATGTGGCTTTGAATGGTGCATTTTGAATACACAAAAAGTATGGAGTTCAAATAAGTTCAAAAAAATGAAATCCCTTTGTAACAGATGAGTTTTCGTCTGAAACTGTGATACTTCGAAAGAGATTGTCCATTTTGCACAAGAAGTGCATCCAGTTTTTGCCGTAACCCTCTCAACTTTTTAGCACATGCTATGTGGGTGAAATGATGATACCATGCCAACTTTCAATCTTTTTAGAGTTCATTTGAAGTGATTTTCAATTTCAAGGTCTTTTAGCTCAAAGAAAGCGATAAGTGCTTGAGAAATACCAAATGAAGTCAGAAAGGGTTGAAAATTGATGATGTGGCTTTTAATGGTGCATTTTGAACACTCAAAGAGTATGGAGTTCAAATAAGTTCAAAAAATGAAATCCCTTTGTAACAGATGAGTTTTGGTCCGAAACCATGATACTTCGTAAGAGATTTACCAGTTTGCACACGAAGTGCATCCAGTTTTTGCCGTAACCCTCTCAACTTTTTAGCAAATGATATGTGGGTGAAATTATGATACCTTGCCAACTTTCAACCTTTTCAGAGTTCATTTCAAGTGCTTTTTAATTTCTTTCAAAATGTCGTGGGTGTGGAGTTCAGAAAAGAATCAACTAAAAAGCTTTTATAAACCTCTAGTATTCTTGAAACTATAATTATGTAAAAATTATGCAACTAAAATTATCAAAGTATTTTTTGTTCAAAACATTAATAGCAAAAAGAATATAATGATAAAACACACTGGAAATAAATAACACAAAAAATAAAACAAAAATAAATAAAGCAAAAAACAAAACAAAAATAATGAAAATTATGCAACCAAAATTATCAAAGTATTTTTTGTTGAAAAGAGTGAACTAAAATAACAGAAGAAAAATACTTGAGAAAATAAAAAAATAGTAAAGAAAAACAAAACTAAACTAAAATTATCAATGTTTTTTTTTGTTAGAAACTTTAATAGCAAAAAGAATATACTTGAAGTATTTTTTGTTAAGAACTTTTAATATGTAAAAAATAACGTAAAAATGGCAAAAGTGAAAAAAGATGCGCTTATAGAGGAAATTGACCCTAAATTCAAAGTGCTAGTTAAGTGGTAGTTAGGCGCCTAACCAGTACTTTAAATTTAGGTCCAATTTCCTATATAAGGGCATCTATTTTCAATTTGAGAGGAGCTCAACGTAGCTGCCACGACGGGGCTTATAAACAAGTTCGTGCTCCCTTCGCTTGGCGAGGTGGGACTAAATTTTGTTAAGAACTTTTAACATGCAAAAAAATAACATAAAAAAATGCCCACCTACTAAGCCACCATGGCCTGCATATGACTAGTGACCCAATATACATGGGCCAGGAAGTAGGCCCACGGGGCAAGTAGGACCAACATGCAGAGACAATTAGGCATGCACTGCCTACGATAGAGAGGAGCTCGAGACAGTAGGTGCAGACTAGTAACTCAAATTTGAAAACTAATGGCACTAACAGTAAGTTTATAATTTTTGTGACCTAAAAGCAAAAAGAATAACTGAAAAACTATAAGTAGAAACAAAAAGAAAATAAATAAAGCAAAAAAACAAAAAACATGATTTTTATTTAAAAGTGCCGCCTACTGTGCCACCACGGCCTGAATACGACTAGAAACCCAATGAGCTAGTTGGGCCAGGATTCAGGCCCGCAGCAGGCACAGTAGGCCCACATGCAGAGGAGTGTGCGATTAGGCCCGTAAGCCTATAGTTGAGAGGAGCTCGAGAGGGTTGGTGCAACAGCGCTTATATACCACCCTCGAGCCCTCTCGGCTAGCGAGGTGGGACTAAACATTTATCCCCGGGCAGCAAACCCTTTCGTCCCGATTGGTGGCACTAACCGGGACCAATGCCCCCCTTTGGTCCCAGTTCGTGCCACCAACCGGGACCAATGCCCCCCTTTGGTCCTGGTTCGTGCCATTAACCGGGACCAAAGGTGGGCATTGGTCCCGGTTGGTGCCACCAACCGGGACGAAAGGGTTTACTGCGCGATGTTGGTCAGGGACGAAAGGGCTTTGGTCCCGGTTGGTGGCACGAACCGGGACCAAAGGGGGGCATTGGTACCGGTTCGTGCCACCAACCGGGACCAATGCTTCCCGTATAGAACCCCAATCTTAGCAGTTTTCGACCCATTCGCTCCCCCGAAGGCCAGATCCCCACCCACGTCGTCAGGCTGCCCAAATCTCGTGGACTAGCTATCCGTCGCCATCGCCGCCACCGGCCACCATCCTCAATCTCCCCGACCTCACTCCGGCCGCCCTGCCCCCCGTGCCACCCCGCTCCGAACGGCCCGCCTCACGCCGGCCGCCCCGCCCCGCTCCGGCCACTGCTCTGCCCCGCTCTGGTCACACCCCCTCCCCTATACGTGAGTAGTTCATGAAAGTGTTCATATATGTGTGTGTTCATATATGTGTTCATATATGTGTATGTATGTGTTCATATATGTGTATGTGTATGTATGTGTTCATATATGTGTTCATGTATGTATGTGTTCATTTATGTGTATGTGTATGTACGTTTTATTATATTAGCTCTCACTACATGTTATTTAATTATTATTTATATACGCTTGTCGTCTCGCTGTATTGCTGTTTATATAAATTGACGTATCCCATATCATCATACCCGTATCGCCGTATCGATGTTGTCGTATCGCTGCTTCGTAGGTTACCACCGCCGCGTGATGATATGTCCGACCGACATTTTTTTTGTTCATATAGAAAACTCCGGTAATTTCGACATGAGGGGGGACATCGATCAACCCCCTCTCGCCCGACCAAATCTCGAGTCCGCCTAAACTAAGACTGAAAAAGCATTGTCGATCTCCTACCCCCTCTCGCCCCTAACCGACAAACTCTCGAGGCCACCCAAACTACTAGAAGAAAACTTTGGTAATTTTGATCAACCCCCACTCGCCCGACCAAACCCAAGAAGCATTGCCGAGGCCACCCAATCCCTAAAAGCATTGCCGAGGCCACCCAAACCCTAGAAGCGTCGAGGCCACCCAATCCCTAGAAGCTTTGTCGAGGCCACCCCAAACCGTAGAAGCGTCGAGGCCACTAATCTGATCCCTTGCCTATGTTTGCCACTAATTAATATATCCATCTCTCATGGTTGTATATTAATTGCCATGTTGTAATATTTGCAGAAACCATGGATCCAACCATGGATCCAACCATGAACAGAGACTTTGAAGGAGAAGCATTATTGGGGGACATAATCCGCGGCGGCGGTGATCCCTTCTCGTTAATGAATTTTGACATAGAAGAGATAGGACATGATGATAACGGCTCCGATCACCGAATGCTGGAGGAAGAAGGAGACCATGATGACGGCTTCGATGACCGAGAGCTGGAGAAAGAAGGAGACCATGATGACGGCTCCGGTGAACAAACGGAGGGAGCTGTTGCTGTTGGAAATATGACCTAGAGGCAATAAATAAAGTGTTTATTATTATATTTCCTTGTTCATGATAACTTTTTATTATCCATGCTGGAATTTTATTAATTGGAAACATGGATACATGTGTGGATACATAGACAAACACAATGTCCCTAGTATGCCTCTAGTGAACTAGCTCGTTGATCAAAGGACGGTTAAGGTTTCCTAACCATGGACATGAGATGTCATTTATAACAGGATCACATCATTAGGAGAATGATGTGATGGACAAGACCCAAACTACAAACGTAGCATATGACCGTGTCAGTTTATTGCTATTGTTTTCCGCATGTCAAGTATATGTTTCTATGACCATGAGATCATGCAACTCATTGACACCGGAGGAATGCTTTGTGTGTGTCAAATGTTGCAACGTAACTGGGTGACTATAAATGTACTCTACAGGTATGTCCGAGGGTGTCTGTTGAGTTGGCATGGATCAAGACTGGGATTTGTTACTCCGTGTGATGGAGAGGTATCTCAGGGCCCACTCGGTAATGCGATATCACAACAAGCCTTGCAAGCAATGTGACTAAGTGTTAGTCACGGGATCTTGTATTACGGAACGAGTAAAGAGACTTGCCAGTAACGAGGTTGCACTAGGTATGGAGATACCGACGATCGAATCTCGGGCAAGTAACATACCGAAGAACAAATGGAATGTTATACAAGATTAACTGAATCCTTGATATAGAGGTTCGACCGATAAAGATCTTCATAGAATATGTAGGAACCAATGTGGACATCCAGGTCCCACCATTAGTTATTGACCATAGAGGTGTCTCGGTTATGTCTACATAGTTCTCGAACCCGCAGGGTCTGCACACTTAAGGTTTGGTAACGTTTCGGTAGTATAGAGTTATGAATGGTGGTGACCGAAGTTTGTTTGGAGTCACGGATGAGATCCCGGACGTCACAAGGAGCTCCAGAATGGTCCAGAGGTAAAGATTGATATATAGGAAGTCCTATTTTGGTCGCCGGAAAAGTTTTGAGCTAATCGGTAGTGTACCGGGAGTGTCGGTAGTGTACCGGGGGACCATCGAGAGGGGTATTTCGACCCAAGAGGCTACATGGGCTGTAGGAGGGTGAATACTATCCCTTAGTGGGCTGGTGGAAGTCCCACACAAAGCCCATGTGGCTGGGAAGAAAATCCCAAAAGGAAAAAGGTGGAAAAAGGCAAAAAGGGCTATATATGGAAGGAGTCCTAATCCCACTTGGAGTGGGAAGAGGAGGACTCCTCCCTAGCCGGACAAATCAGATGAGGGCTGGCCCTTGCGCCAGACCCTCCTCCTTCTCCTCTTCTCCTATATATACTAGAGGGTTTGAGGTTTGTTGCACAAGTGCTTCTTCCACGTGCAACCCTAACCTCCAGTGCATAGTTTCTCCTCTAGATCGGTTTTTTGTAGTGCTTAGGCGAAGCCCTGCAGGCATAGCAACACCACCATCGCCGGAGCACCATCACGATGCCGGAGAACTTGTCTACCTCTCCACCCCTATTGCTGGATCAAGAAGGCGGCGATCGTCATCAAGCTGCACGTGTGCTGAACGTGGAGGTGCCGTCCATTCGGTACTTGATCGGGACGGATCGTGATTGGATCGCTGTACGCTCGGCGATTTGAATCGCGAAGGCGTTCGACTACACCAACCGCGTTTCTTAATGCTTCCACTTAGCGATCTACAAGGGTACGTAGATCCACTCTCCCTCTTGTAGATGCTTGTCACTATGGATAGATCTCGCGTGTGCGTAGGAATTTTTTTGTTTCCCATTCAACGTCCCCAACAGTTGCAAAGTTGTCCGGCAAGGTATATATATTAATTAAGCCTTTGCTGACTAATTGATGCATTAATTGTTTTGGTATGTACATATATTAACTCGTATTTCTTCTTTTATATAGCCCTCCGGATCGAGCCAAACTTCGGTAACGAGACGAGGCCCGAAGAAAAGGTTGGGCAAGGAAGAAAGGTTCACGATCACTTTAATCGCAAACAATGGCCAACCGATTGAACCGAAGAAGACCAAGGATGCATTTTCTGCTTAGTGTGGAGCTATTGTCAGGGACATCATCCAGATCAGCATCCAGCAATGGAATGAGCTGGCTAAGAATGCTAAGAACTAGGACCCTCAAGTTTCTTATGTCACCGATAGACAGAAAGAAGATGTTTGGAAGGCGCTGAAGGCCAATTTCACCGTACCGCAAGAGGAGGATGAGAGTAATCCAGTTATAGAGCCACTGGTCAGGTCGTTTGCTCTTAAGAAGATGGCAGATATTTTCAGGAGGTGGAAGACTGAGTTGAAAGCTAAGTTTGTCGACCAAGAGAAGACTCCAATATTCGTCGGCCGATATGCGGGGATAAGAGATCAATGGGACGCGTTCGTGGCCTACAAGACTTCTGAAAAGAGTAAGAAAATGTTAGCGATAAACAAGAAAAATGTTGAAAAGAAGTTGTTTCACCTTCGCACAGGGTCAGGTGGCTACCTCAGAGCCCGACCGTTGTGGGCTAAATGGGAGGATGACCTGCGAGCTAAAGGGGTCGAACCAAAGATAGAAAACTGCCCAGACTGTTCAAGGACTTGGTTCTTCGGGGTTGGGGGAACTTTAGACCCTGAAACATGGAAGTGCGTTTTGACGGATGAGCAACTTGCAATACCCGTCAGGAAGCTTGAGCAAGTTATCAACGAAGCGCTGGAAGGGAGGTTCAAACTCGACAAAGAGAAGGACGAGCTTACTAAGGCCCTCTGGAATCTTGAGCACCCTAGATGAACACGAGGCACGCCAGGATCCATTTCGTGGAAGCTTGGGTTTCCCGACGCAGGCGGTTACAAAAGCCGGGAGAGGAAGAGGAAACAAGAGCTGAGCGTTGTGCAGGAGCTCAATGCAAGAGTACACAGGCTAGAGGAATAAGTTATGAGCTAGCGAGCTCCCGACCAAGAGCTTGTTCAGGGGCATGAAGATACCCTAGAAGCTACCCCGCCATCTCAGTGGAAAAGCAGCATGGCTTCCATGGAGGTCCTTCAGCAGTCTGACTTCACGACTCCTAGCTACCCTATGGATGCTATCATAGATGGCCAACATTGCGAGCTTATGACGAAATGCATTAACCTCACCTTCAAGGCGGCTGACAGCTTTGTTGCACCTCCTCGAACCGACGGAACTTTTCACCACGGTCAGATTCCACATGGCTATGCTGTTGTGCAAGTGGATGAAATAATGGGGGGATTTGAGGAGCTCGAGCTTGACCACCTTACAGGTGAAGGGGAGACTCAGCTGAGATTTTCTCTGAGGAGTACATGTCTATGGCGGAAGGAGCACATCAAGCTTGCAAACTGAACGCCTCCGCCTCCTCGTCCTCCTCCTCCGGCAAGTGATGAAGGCACTCATCCTCCTCCTCCTCCTCCGGCGAGGGATCAAGGCACTCTGCCTCCTCCTTCGCCTCGTCCGACGCATGATGTCGATGATCAAGGCACTCCGCCTCCTCCTTCGCCTCGTTCCGTGCGTGACGTCAATGATCAAGGTACTCCGCCTCGTAAGCAACAAAGGAAGAGAGACACTGTCGCTCCGACTGCTAACAGTACAGCCAGTGGAAGGAGGCCATAGAAATACGGTCCTAAGTCTCTCAAGCCACTAGAAAATTTGCCATATGAGAGGACCGCGGAGGAAACCGCGAAGATCTCTCAAGACCAAGTGAGGGTCCATTTTGCAAAGAAAGCTCACCTCCGAAGCAGACGATAGATCCGGTGGCAGCGAAGTGCACTATTGAGGCCCTGAGGCGACCACGACCGCCTTTGCTACATACCAACTATGTCCATGCTACTAAAAAGGCATATCAAAATGCGGTGCAAACGAGAACTACTTCCAGTGATGAGAGGTTAGCTAAACGAAGAAGTGGGAAAAAATTCCCCAGCTCGGTGAACAGGATAACCAATCGTGCCCCCCGCTGAAGGTGTCTACTGATATCGTGCCTAATCTGGCGTTGGGAGTGGCGATGGGGGGGTGTGGTGGAGGGGATGGCGCCCGGTTTTAACAATATTGCCGATTACCTCGATGTCGAATTCCCAATAGCGGAGGTGGAATACAAATACTAGTACGGGAAGCCTCTCGTCAAAGATGGAAGTCCTCCTCTAGGAATGGTGATGAGGCAATTGCATAATTGGTACATGAAAACCTGTAGTGAGTCTGGGATGGATTGTTTGATGCTGAATATTAAAGAGGAGCACGACTTCTTTGGCCAGGAGCTGATTCCTATTAAATTTGACAACCTTTTCCAGTTTTACAATCAAAAGGACATCGACAAACAAATCTTGACTTGTTACTGTCTGTAAGTACTTCTGTAATTAAGTCTCTATATATAGCTCACCTCTTCAATTGCATGTATATATATAATTATCCTCATCACTATATTATGCAGATTGAAGATCGTGGAATGCAGAAAAGCAGGAATGTATGACATTGGGTTCATTAACCCAAATATCATACATGAATGGACGGTTAAACACAAAGTCAAAGAAACCAAGGAGAATTTTCTACAATCGATGCTTAAAAATCAAAACAAAGACAAAATACTCCTTCCTTACAACTTCAAGTGAGTGTTACTGTCTTGTGGATATTCGGTTTCTCCCTTATTACTCGAGGGTATAGTAATGTAATTGATGAGCTATGCATGTGTGTGCAGCCTCCACTTTATTCTACTAGAGATTAAGCTTGAGAGGGGAGTAGTAACCGTCTTAGACTCGAGACAAAATAAACCCGAGTTGTATGCGAACCTGACTAAAATGCTCCAGAGGTAAGTTCAATCGATCATTATCGCACCATATCAGCAACTTTTTTCATTTCCTGATATATATCAAGTAATAATTTTCTTTCTCTACCAGGGTTTGGAAAGATTTCACCAAAATTGCTCTGGGACTGCCTACTGAGCTGCAATTTAGACACCCGAAAGTAAGTAATATATACTACCTAGTTCCGCCCATCTCCCATTGATTCTAGCTAGTTTCACCAATATATACCATTTAGCATGCTTGCTTATCAGTTTGATTGACCTCTATTCTCGTATAGTGCTAGTTTCAGGAACAAGGGACTAGTTTTTGTGGATACTACGTTTGCGAGTTCATCTACAACGAGACGAATCCTAATAAGCGGGGCTACACTAAAAAAGAATATGAAGTGCGTAAGAAATTATTCACAACTTTATTTTATTACCATCATTTGTGTTGAGTTTCATTCATATACATGTATTGACCCTCTTCTTCAATTTAGATCTGGCGGATGTAGGTTGAACTCCTACCACAAGATCGCATACGAGCAATTCAAGAGGAATTGGCGGGATTCTTTATTGACCACATCATCAATAAAGCCGGAGAATACCATGTGGAACTTGATATTATATGTTGGGGATTGTAACATAGGATAGATATACGAAAACTTGTTGTTTGACCAATCTCTCGGAGAAGGAGGAGGTCGATCACTTCTCTCTGTATGTATGATGATCTTGTGTACTTAATGGTTTCCTTCATTTGCTTACTAACTAGCGTGTCGCGAGTTCTCTCTATACGTATAGTACGTAGCGTCGCGACCAAGCACGAAGATAAGGGAGGTCACTTATCTCTACTAGCTAGCTAACAAAATATATGAAACCCCTAAATTAACCCTCCAAAACCCTCAACGCCCCCCCTCTTTCAAAAAAACCCAGCTCCTGAACTGCTGACACGTGGATGCTCTTTGGTGCCAGTTGGTGTTACCAACCGAGACCAAAGGCCCTCCTGCCTTGGCTCGGCGAAGCGGCCACTGTAGCCCCATCTGTCCCAATTCGTAAGCGAAACAGGACTAATGGTCATGGGCTTTAGTCCCGACCCTTTAGTCCCGGATCCGGAACCGGGACAGATGGGCCTCTGGAACTGGGACAAATGGGCCTTTTTCCACTAGTGGAGGAGTGTGCACGGGCTGGCGCTGAAGGGTTTCATATAGGGGAACCTTTAGTCCCACTTGGTGGCTCCAACCGCGACTAAAGGCTAGCCTATAGTCGCGGTTGGAGCCACCAACCGGGAGTAAAGGTTCCCGTGGGGCCCCAGGCTGACGCCAGCCTGCCACCACACCTTTAGTGCCGGTTCGTGGCACGAACCGGGACTAAAGGTCCGGAATGAACTGACACTAATGATGCCCGTAACGAACCGGGACTAATGGGCACATTAGTGCCGGTTCAAAACCCAACCAGGACTAATGATGCAAACGAAAGGTCTGCTTTCTACTAGTGTAGTACAATATTTAAACTCAAGAAAATAGGTAATTATATGATTTTGTGTATTTTTATTATGTGAGTTAGGTAATAAATATTAACCTTCCTCTAAAGAGGCATGTTGCCTTACTTTCATAATTAAATGGATTAACTAAACGAAATCTATAACTTTTAAACATTTGTCATTTAGGGATAGATCCGAACGACCCAGCCGCCATTTGATCCACATCTGACGGATCTTATAAAAATGGATATGTATGGGAAAGAAAAAAGGGACATGAGGGGACTCAAACTTGGTACCTCACAAGATGATGTGAAACAGCCTGATGCACTAACAATTCAAGCACGCTCCATATCATGTTCAGTAGTATGAAGCTAAACTTTTTGACCCTGATTTTTACTAGCATTACTAATCACTCAAGCATACTTTGCCGTTTACATTTGTCAGAATTTTTCCATCAGATTTTCCCTAGTGCATCGTTCTGGTTCCACTTGATCATGGAAGCAGGCACCTCTGCCAACCCTCAGATGATGACGATGATGTTAGTTATGTGATCAATGAAGCTTCTACAAGACATGTCGTCCGAGAGGTAGGAGATGTTAGTGAAGGGGAGGTGGTGTGCCATATAGAAAGGTTGGGATTTTATGTACAGTGGACATGATAGCTTTACGTACAAACACCATGATAATTTTTGCTCGGAACGAAAGAAGTTATTGAAACATACCGTGTGATAACTTACATGTGAGCTGCATGGTAATTTAAGCACCATAGACAAGGTAAATTAGGTGCAAACACCACGACAACTTTTGACCTAGAGAAAAGGGTTGATAAAATATAGCACAGATAAATTTTGTGTGAATAACATGATAATTTACAAACCATGTATCTGGTAACTTACATGCAAACACCCTGATAATTTTTAACCCAGAGATTGTTTTGGTAAAATATACCCACACTACACTAGTAGAAAACATGACATTAGTCCCGGTTGGCAATGGACTTTGGCCCCGGTTCCCCAACCAGGACTAAAGTATAGAGACTAAAGGGTCTAAGGTTTTAGTCCCAGTTGGCTACGAACCGGGACTAAACCCTGGCCACGTGGGCGGCAGCGTGCACCAGGGCATGGGGTCCTTTGGTTCCGGTTGGTAACACCAACTGGGACTAATGGTGAAGGCTTCATTGTTTATTTTTCCTTTTCATTTTGTGTTTTCCATTTATTTTCCCCCTCTAATTCAACATGGTCACTTGCATCCATCCACTTTAATCAAATATATGTCATATAAGTCATCATCATCTTACTCATCTAACAACTCATCATCATCTTACTCATCTAACAACTCATCATTGTCTTACTCATCTAACAACTCATCATCATCATCATCTTAATCATACCAAGTTAAAATCTCATGAAACAAAAAACATCATAATACTAATCGTCCTAATCGATCATGCAAGTTAACATAAACTAGAAAAACTTCTCTCTCATAGGACCTAGTCCTCCCTCCTAGGTAAAATGACATAAAACGGAATAACACCTATGTCTCGATGATGAAGCAAAGAGATCCAACGGTCTCCAACTTGTGGCTTGCGATCCTTCTTTATTTGTCCCCATGCTTCAATTTGGAGCCGTCTTGGTGGTTTGCGCTCAGTCGAGTATGCAAAAGAGAACTCAAGATGGAAGGGGCTTTTAATTGTCATATTACCTTCGGGTTGCATCAATGGAGTCACAACTTCATTTGGCAGTTTTTGTTGAAGAACATAATAGTAGCCTAGTTAGCAATTAATCAATATCATTTACGCAACAGTACTAGTATACTTAATTAGCAACTCTTACCAAGATATTTCGGTGAACGTCATCTGCCTTCAACCTATGCAGTAGTGTCATGTACAATGTATAATTTGGGCCAGTTCCGAAATTATACGGGAAGATCTCCCTACCAGCTAGTACACCAATAACAAAGTTGATAAGATCATCCTTCTCCTCCCAAGTTAGATGTGATCCATAAGTGTAGTGTGTCGTGTCGATTATGTTCTGTGTTTCACTCGATGAAATGAAATAAGCTATAAATTATAAATTAAAAAAATAGTATGGATGAACACCAACTATTTTTAAATATAGAATGCAAATTACTTGACAAATATGCATGGTTGACAAACTCACATGGAGGTAAAACAAGAAGCATATCGACATCCACCGAAATGTTGATGTTACCTTCAATATGATCTTCAGGACGAAGATCGAAGGTTATTTCATATCCTCCTGAATCCATATGCCTTGCAAAGAGTTTCCCAATTTGAGAACACTAATTATATGTTATTAAGTGCATTAATTACCTTCACCAGAAATGTGTGACCATGTTTAGTCCTCAGGTTGGCTGTCCTTGTCTCGAAACTCTCGTGCTCTTCGAAACCGAGCCTCTCCAAGAAATACCGTCTTGCATGATAGGGGATGAACTAGTCGAATTGTATAAAACAAAAATTACACATTGAAGGAAAGAAACAGAAATCATGCTTAATGACGAAAAATAGTTGTCATCATTGCGTACCGTAGAAATATCAAAGTCCTCGTAAAGCTTCATGGTGAAGAATGCTACCTCTTGAGCTTGAGTTGGTTTTCCCTTCAAGAGGAAAGGGCGATGTAGCAAAGTAGATAAGTATTTCCCTCAATCAAAGTATTGCACCCAACGCTATAAAGGGGTTGTCAATCCCTTCATGGTTATTTGCAAGGATTAGATCTGATAGAGATAGATGTAAATGATTGCGGAAAGTAAAAGATCAATAAATTACAGGAAGGTATTTTTGGTTTATAGATGTAAAAATATATTATGGAAAGTAGACCCGGGGGCCATAGATTTCACTAGAGGCTTCTCTCTTGAAGGAAAATATCACGGTGGGTAAATAAATTACTGTCAAACAATTGATAGAAAAGCGAATAATTTTGTAGATATCCAAGGCAATGATTATGCATATAGGCATCACGTCCATGTCGAGTAGACCGAAATGATTCTGCATCTACTACTATTACTCCACGCATCGATCGACTCCTGCCTGCATCTAGAGTATTAAGTTCATGAAGAACAGAGTAACGCATTAAGTAAGATGACATGATGTAGAGGGATAAACTCAAGCAGTATGATGAAAATCCCATCTTTTTACCGTCGATGGCAACAATACAATACGTGCCTCGCTACCCCTACTTTGTCAGTGGGTGAGGACACCGCAAGATTGAACCCAAAACTAAGCACTTCTCCCATTGCAAGAATTACGAATCTAGTTGGCCAAACCAAACCAATAACTCGAAGAGACGTACAAAGATATGAAATCATGCATATAAGAATTCATAAAAGACTCAAATAATATTCATGGATAATCTGAACATAAACCCACAATTCATCGGATCTCGACAAACACACCGCAAAAGAGTATTACATCGGATGGATCTCCACGAAGATCATGAAGAACATGGTATTGAAGAACAAAGAGAGAGAAGAAGCCATATAGCTACTAGCTATGGACCTGTAGGTCTGTGGTGGACTACTCATGCATCATCGGAGGGGCAATGGAGTTGATGTAGATGCCCTCCGTGATCGAAACCCCCTCCGGCAGATTACCGGAAAAGGCTCCAAGATTGGATCTCTCGGTTATGGAGGCTTCTGTCGGCAGAAAAGTATGTGCGTGGCTCTTTTTAGTATTGGGGGAATATTTGGGTATTTATAGGATGAAGATTAGGGTTAGGAAACCGGCTAGAAGGTGGCAAGCCTGCCAAGCACGACCAGGGGGGTGGTCGTGCCCCCCTGGCTTGTGACCTCCTGGAAGAGTCCCTGCCTTGCACTCCAAGTCTGGTAGATCTCTTCCTTCGAGAAAAAATCATTCCGAAGATTTTATTCCTTGGACTCCGTTTAATATTCCATGTCTACAATACTCAAAAATAAGGAAAAACAGAAACTGGCACTAGGCTGCATATAAAACATCCAAAACAGATAATATAATAGCATGAAATCATCAAAACATATAGATACGTTAGAGACGTATCAAAGAACCTGTCGTCTTGCAGCCCAGGATGGTCGCAAAGACCCTTGTCTTCACTGCAAAATTCACACGCTTGGATCCTATCGTCGTCTGATGACGGCAACATTTCCTGTGTTCATGATTCAACAATTGATTATTACTTTCGGTCTGTCAAATATAAAACAATTAGAATGCATCCAATAAGAAGAACCAGAGATATGGAAATCAATACAAGGAAATGCAACAATATGATCATATAATATCACTAATACACCATCGAATACCAGTATCATTAATACATAAATGAATAGTATCATTGATACATCATCGCATAATATCACTAATACATCATCGAATAGTACCACTAATACATATATAGTTGGCATCTCACGGCGCAGGCGGTGGGCACCCAAAGATAAGGAACCATGATAGGATCATAACTCGGGTGAGATCCCTGAAGAACCTGCCAGGTATTGGAGAACCTGGCGTCCAACGCAGCCATGTAGCATCGAACGTGCTCGTCCCCCTCCCTAACACGGTGACGTATCACCTCCGTAGGGGCCAGCTCCCAATGCACCGACAGTGGTCCACGCGACCGCCACCAAATAAACTCCAGGTCGACGACGGGGCCCTTATTCCTCACCAAGCTCCGTGCCCTAGAAGGCAGCACCTCCCAGTGCCAGCTCGACGGAGCCCAGTCCTGGACATGGCACCTATCAAGCAGGTGGTTGCCGCCAAGTCGATGATGGGGATGCGGGATGGGCATCGTCGACTCGACGGCTACGCTATGCAATCGATTCGACGGTTAGGAAAGATGCTTTATATGCAATATGTCAATTAGCAAATCAGCAACATGTAAACATTTAAAACATACGTATTATTCTAGTATTATCAATTTTTTCTAACATACACATATACATATCAATATCTCTAACATACAAATACTATACACATACACATACTAACTTTATCTAACATACACATACTAATTTTTCCTAGGACTTGTAATTTTATACACATACAAATATAGAATGAAAATTTTATACACATACACATATATACACATGCACATATATACACATCAATTTGGAGGGCAAAGGACGGGTCAGGCTTATGGCGTGGAGGAGAGCGGCGCTGGCGGAGCTGATGGCGGTGGTGTCGAGGAGCGGCGCCGGCGGAGCAGGGAGACGGCGTGGAGGAGGGGAGTGTGCGACGGTGGAGTCGGCAGAGCTGACGATGATGGCGTGGAGGAGCGGCGATGGCGTGGAGGAAGAGAGCGGCAGCGGCGCGTGGACAAGCGACGGCGGCATGATGACATGGTGGAAGAGACCTCTAGCATCATCGTCGATCAAGCAGGTGGAAGACGGAGTGATTTGAGAAGGAGGAAGGAGGGATTAAGTAGGCCCGGGACCTTTAGTCCCGGTTGGTATGCTTTTCGGCGGCCCAAATTCATGCACGAAGGGACCTTTAGTCCTAGTTTGTTATACCAACCGGGCCTAAAGGGGCCTTTTCGACGACCCAAATTCGCGTGGGAAGGGACCTTTAGTCCCGGTTGGTGGAGCCAACCGGGACTAAAGGTTTATTTTCTTTTTTTGTTTTTCTGATTTTATATTTGGAACAACTATTTTTATATTTGCAATAACTGTTATAATATTTATATTTTCTTAATGATTTTTTTTGCTTTAGGTCAAAACAATTACAAACTTTCTGTTAGTGCCAGTAGTTTTCAAATTTAAGTAGTTTAAATTTGAATTCTTTTAAATTTTTTGTGAATCACTAGTTTGTGAATAACTTTAGTTTAAAAATAGATTTTTGAGTGATTGTTTTTGTTGTTGTTTAATATTAGTATGTTTTATCATTATGTTAATTTTTGGAATTTTTAGGATATTTTAAATAGGTGTTTGAATCAAAACAAGATTCTGTTTAACTTTTTTTAGTTTTATACCTTTATTTGTTTTAATTAAAAATCATAATTAGTGAACTCTGAAAATGTTGAAACTTGGCATGGTATCATTATTTCACCCACATAGCATGTGGTAAAAAGTTGAGAGGGGTACGGCAAAAACTAGATGCACTTCGTGTACAAACTAGACCATCTTCTTCGAAGTATGAGTTACAGATGAAAACTCATATGTTACAAAGGCATTTCATCTTTTTCACTTATTTCAACTCCAGAATTTTTGTGCATTCAATGTGAACCATTTCAAGCCACATCCTCAAATTAAACCCTTTTCTAACTTCATTTGCTATTTTCATCCATTTAATGAATTGTTTTGAGCTAAATGACCCTGAAATTAAAAAGCATCACAAATGAACTCTGAAAAGGTTGAAACTTGGCATGGTATCATCATTTCACCCACATAGCAAGTGGTAAAAAGTTGAGAAGGTTATGGCAAAAACTGGATGCACTTTGTGTACAACTGGACCATCTCCTTCGAAGTCTGAGGGCTTCGGATGAAAACTCATATGTTACAAAGGGATTTCAATTTTGTAAACATATTTCAACTCCAGACTTTTTGTGCACTCAATATGAACCATTATAAGCCACATCCTCAACTTTCAACCCTTTCTAACTTCATTTGCTATTTTGTATACATTTAATGAATTGTTTTGAGCAAAATGGCCCTGAAATTAAAAAGCACCACAAATGAACTCTGAAAATGTTGAAACTTGGCATGGTATCATCATTTCACCCACATAGCAAGTGGTAAAAAGTTTAGAGGGCTACAACAAAAATTGGATGCACTTCATGTACAAACTGAACCATCCCGGCTACTCACTAGAGAAGAAAAGTGATGACGGTGCAAACAGTCACATCCTATTTTGCATACGTTGAATGAATTGTTTTGAGCAAAATGGCCCTGAAATTAAAAAGCACCACAAATGAACTCTGAAAATGTTGAAACTTGGCATGGTATCATCATTTCACCCACATATCAAGTGGTAAAAAGTTTAGAGGGCTACAACAAAAACTGGATGCACTTCATGTACAAATTGAACCATCCCGGCTACTCACTAGTGAAGAAAAGTGATGACGGTGCAGCCAGTCACATCCTAGAGTGGGATCTTGGGGTATAAATCTTTTTCTTCGTGTGTGTACCTTGATTATTGCGACGTAACCATGGACAATCTTCATCATTTAACATGATGCTTGGGCCAGTCTTCACTGCGAAGGGAGGAATTTCATCAAACTTTTTATAGTCTCTTGACATGTCTGTCTTGTCCTCCACTCCCACGATGTTTCTTTTCCCAGAAAGATCTATGTGGCTCTTTGGCTCATCGTATGATGTATCCGCTTTATTATCTATCCTTTTTCTCGGATTGGTAGACATGTCCTTCACATAGAAAACTTGCGCCACATCATTGGCTAGAACGAATGGTTCGTCTGTGTGCCCAAGATTCTTGAGATCCACTGTTTTCATTTCGTGCTGCGGGTCTACCATTACGCCTCCTCCAATCAGATTGGCCCATTTGCATCGGAACAAAGGTACCTTCAAATCACCTACATAGTCAAGTTCCCATATCTCCTCTATGTAACCATAATATGTGTCCTTTTCCTTGGTGTTTGCCCCATCGTCAAAGAAAACATCACTATTTTGGTTGGTGCTCTTTTTATCTAGGGCGATCGTGTAAAATGTATTCCCATTTATCTCGTAACCTTGGAAAGTCAATATAGTCGAAGATGTTCTCTTGGCCAACAAGTACAAGTCATCTTTAACATTGTCTTCATTCATGAGATGTGTTCGCAACCAACCGCCGAAAGCCTTAATGTGTGTACGTTGAATCCAGGGGCCAGACTTCTCTGGGTTCTTCGAGCGTATAATATCCATGTGTTCCTCGATATATGGGGTTACCAAGGTAGAATTCTATAGAACTGTGTAGTGTGCTTGCGCCCAAGAATGCCCGTCCGTACATATTATTGATTTTTGTCCAAGCGTGCCTTTTCCACACAGTCTCCCCTCATGCCGCGATTGAGGAACACCAATCGTCTTAATGTCAGGAATAAAGTCAATGCAAAACTCAATAACCTCCTCTGTTTCATGGCCCTTGGAGATGCTTCCTTCTGGCCTAGCACGGTTACGAACATATTTCTTTAAGTCTCACATGAACCTCTCAAAGGGGAACATATTGTGTAGAAATACAGGACCCAGAATGGCAATCTCTTCGACTAGGTGAACTAGGATGCGCGTCATAATATTAAAGAAGGATGGTGGGAACACCAACTCGAAACTGAAAAAACATTGGACCAAATCATTCTGTAAGCTTGGTAGGATTTCTGGGTCGATTACCTTCTAAGAAATTGCATTGAGGAATGAACATAGCTTCACAATGGCTAATCGAACATTTTCTGGTAGAAGCCCCCTCAACGCAACCAGAAGCAATTGCGTCATGACCACGTGGCAGTCATGAGACTTTAGGTTCTCAAATTTTTTCTCTCCCATATTTATTGTTCCCTTTATATTCGATGAGAAGTCAGATGGGACCTTCATAGTGAGTAGGTATTCAAAGAAGCTTTCCTTCTCTGCTTTTGTAAGAGCGTAGCTGGCAGGACCTTCTTACTGCTTTGCATGCATGCCGTCATTTTCATGCACACGTTGTTGGTCCTCCCGTGCCTCCGGTGTATCTTTTGTCTTCCCATACACGCCCAGGAATCCTAGCAGGTTCACGCAAAGATTCTTCGTGACATGCATCACGTCGATTGCAGAGCAGACCTCTAGGACTTTCCAATATTCTAGCTCCCAAAATACAGATTTCTTCTTCCACATGGGTGCGCGTCCCTTAGCGTCAGTCGGAACAGATTGTCCGCCAGGACCTTTTCCAAATATTACTTGTAAATCCTTGACCATATCAAGTATGTCATCACTAGTACGGAGGAAGGGCTTCTTCCGGTGATCTGCCTCACCTTTGAAATGCTTTCCTTTCTTTCTTAAGGAATGCTTGGCCAGAATAAATCGATGATGTCCCAGGTACACATTCTTCTTGCATTTGTCCAAATATATACTTTGGGTATCATCTAAACAATGCGTGCATGCATGGTATCCCTTGTTTGTCTGTCCTGAAAGGTTACTAAGAGTAGGCCAATCATTGATGGTTACAAAGAGCAACGGTTGCAGGTCAAATTCCTATTGTTTGTGCTCATCCCACACACGTACACCTTTTTTATTCCACAGATGTAAAAGTTCATCAACTAATGGCCTTAGGTACACATCAATGTCGTTGCCGGGTTGCTTAGGGCCTTGGATGAGCACTAGCATCATAATGAACTTCCACTTCATGCACAACCAAGGAGGAAGGTTATAGATACATAGAGTCACATGCCATGTGCTATGCTTGCTGCTCTGCTCCCTGAATGGATTAATGCCATCTGCACTTAAACCAAACCATAAGTTCCTTGGGTCATCTGCAAAGTCCGGCCACTCTCTCTTGATTTTTCTCCACTGCGACCCATCAACGGGTACTCTCAACTTCCCGTCTTTCTTATGGTCTTCTTTGTGCCATCACAACGACTTAGCATGCTCTTTATTTTGGAACAAACGTTTCAACCATGGTATTATAGGAGCATGCCACATCACCTTGACATGAATCCTCTTCCCGGGACGCTCGCCCTGAACATCATCAACAGGGTCATCGCGATCGATCTTATATCACAATGCATTACATACCGGACATTATGGCATGCATGTATCTTCTGCACCTCCAATCCTAGAGGGCAGACAACCTTCTTTGCTTTGTATGTACCGTCGGGCAATTCATTGTCCTTTGGAAGCTTATTCTTCATTATTTTCAGCAACTTTTCAAATGCCTTGTCAGCTAGACCATTCTTTGCCTTCCATTGCAGCAATTCGAGTGTGGTACCGAGCTTTGTGTTGTCATTTTTGCAATTTGGGTACAACGCTTTTTTTTGATCCTCTAACATGCGCTACAACTTCAACTTCTCCTTTTCATTTTCGCAGTTTCTCTTTGCATCAGCAATGGCCCGACCAAGATCATCAGCGGGCTCATCTGATGCCTCAGCTTGTTATTCTTCATTCTCTTCCCCCGTTGTACTACCATCATATTCAGGACACCCATAATAGTTGCCGTCATCCTCTTCTTCATTATCTTCCATTAGAACCCCTTTTCCCCGTGCTTCGTCTAACAATTATAGCCGGACGTGAAACTGGACGTAAACAGGTGGACGTGAATCTGTTCTGAGCTAGAGTAAGTGTTATCATTCTTACACACACCACATAAAACCATCCCGCTTGTTTGTCTCCATCGCACGCAAAAAACTCTACACGCCATTAATGAACTGGGAAGAGCGTCGGTCAACTTACATCCATTGCCGGTTCATCTTCATTACACAACACCGAGAAGACCAAATTAGTACACGTTCATACAAACTTATTCTCATAAAACAACATAAAACTATCTTGCTAAGACATTTTAAATGCAACAACAAATGTGATCAAAATCGCAATTAAGGTAAAAATTGATCCAATAGCGTAATGATACCAAGCCTGTTTATTAATGACATATTTTCTTATCTTTCTAATCTTCAAGCGCACTGCATCAATATTGATCTTGTGATTATCGATGACATTGACAACGTATAACTCCAATTTACTCTTCTCTTCTTCAACTCATTTCAATTTTTCTTTCAAATCCTCTTTTCCTTTTTCAACTAAATTTAACTTCTCGACAATAGGGACGGTTGGCATTTACGATTCAACAACCTCCTAGATAAAAATATCTATGTCAACTTGACAGGCATAATTGTCATTAACTCGAAATGCAACAAAAAGTTAGAAAAGAGAATATACCACATCTGAATCGTAAACCGGAGGAGGGCCAACGGGCACGGATCTCAAAACCATGGCACCATATATGACAACAATCATACAAGTAACAAAACTATGTAAGTAACTATATAAATCATACAAATTTGATTTTATTTGTAAAAATGATAAGAAGACAAGAAGAGGCTCACAGGGGTGGTGCCGACGACGGGACGGTGCATTCTATCGATGGTGGTTAGGATGGGGACGGTAAGGCACACTAAGTAAACCACACCTACGCATATGCAAAATAAGGAGTTATATTGAGCTCAGATTGCATATAAATCAAAGAACTACCACATAATTACTGTTGGGGAACATTGCATGGGAAACAAAAAATTTCCTATGCACACGCAAGATCTATCCATGGTGATGAGCATCTACGAGAGGGAGAGGGGATCTACATACCCTTGTAGATCGCTAAAAGGGAAGCGTTAAGAAACGCGGTTGATGTAGTCGAACGTCTTTGCGATTCAAATTGCCGAGCATCCCGCGATCCTATCATGATCTGTCCCGCGATCCAATAACGATCCGTCCTGTGATCTCATCACGATCCATCCCGCTATCCAATCACGCATTGTCTCGCGATCTTGATCACGGTACTTCCGATCTAGCACTGAACGGACGGCACCTCCGCGTTCATCACACGTACAGCTCGATGACGATCTCCGCCTTCTTGATCCAGCAAGAGGGAGCGGAGAGGTAGACGAGTTATCCGGCATCTCAACGGCCTTGCGGCAATGGTGGTGGAGCTATTCCGACAGGGCTTCGCCTAAGCACTGCAGAAAACCGATCTAGAGGAGAAACTATGCACTAGAGGAGAGGGTAGCACGTGGTTGTTTTCTATCCGTGCAAAAAACCCTAAAAATTCTAGTATATATAAGAGGAAGAGAGGAGGGGGCTGGCGCACCAAGGGCCAGCAACTTTGCCCTTGGCGCAGGGAGAAGAGAGGAGGAATCCTCCTCCAATCCTATTAGGACTAGGACTCCTTCCTTATTAGCCTTTTTGCCTTTTTCCACCTCTTTCTCTTTGGGTTTTCCTTTCCCAGACGCATGGGCCTTTGTGGGACTTCCACCCGCCCACTAAGGGCTGGTATTCATCCTCCCACAGCCCATGTAGCCTCTTGGGTCGAAATACCCGTCCCGATGGTCCCCCGGTACACTACCGGCACTTCCGGTACACTACCGATGAGCCCAAAACTTTTCTGGTGACCAAAATAGGACTCCCTATATATCAATATTTACCTCCGGACCATTTCGGAGATCCTCGTGATGTCCGGGATCTCATCCGGGACTCCGAACAACCTTCGGTCACCACCATACATCACCGAACCTTAAGTGTGCAGACCCTGCGGGTTCGAGAACTATGTAGACATGACCGAGACACCTCTACGGTCAATAACCAATAGCGGGACCTGGATTCCCATATTGGTTCCTACATATTCTATGAATATCTTTATCGGTCGAACCTCTATGTCAAGGATTCAGTTAATCGTGTATGATGTTCCCTTTATTTATCGGTATGTTACTTGCCCAAGATTTGATCGTTGGTATATGCATACCTACTTCAACCTTGTTATCGACAAGTCTCTTTAATCATTTCGTAATACAAGATCCCGTGGCTAACAGTTAGTAACTTTGCTTGCAAGGCTTATTGTGATGTTGTCTTACAAAGTTGGCCTTGAGATACCTCTCCGTCATACGGAGTAACAAATCCCAGTCTTGATCCATGCCAACACAACATACACCCTCAGAGATACCTGTAGAGCACCTTTGTAGTCACCCAGTTAGGTTGCGACGTTTGATACACACAAGGCACTCCTTCGGTGTTAGTAGGTTGCATGATCTCATGGTCATAGGAACATATACCTTGACATGCAGCAAACTGTAGCAATAAACTTACACGATCATATGCTACATTTATAGTTTGGTTCTTGTGCATCACATTATTCTCCTAATGATGTGATCCCGTTATCAAATGATATCTCATGCCCATGGCTAGGAAACCTTTAACCATCTTTGATCAACGAGCTAGTCCTTTACATGCATACTAGGGACATGGTGTTGTCTATGTATCCACACATGTATGTGAGTGTCCGATCAATACAATTCTAGCATGGATAATAAACGATTATCATGAACAAGGAAATATGATAATATCCAATTTATTATTGCCTCTAGGAAATATTTCCAATAGTCCCCCACTTGCACTAGAGTCAATAATCTAGTTCACGTCATCATGTGATTCGCATGGTTATGAATCTAACACCCAATGAGTTCTGGGGCTCGATCATGCTTTGCATGTGAGAGAGGTCTTTTAGTCAACAGGTCTGTGACACATAGATCCGTGTGTACTTTGAAAATCTCTATGTCTTACTGTAGACACTGCTACCACACTCTACTTGGAGCTATTCCAAATGGCTGCTCCACTATATGCATCCGGATTGCTACTAAGAGCCATCCGGATTAGTGTTAAAGCTTGCATCAACGTAACTCTTTACGACAAACTCTTTATCACCTCCATGATTGATAAAAAATCTCCTTAGTCCTCTGGTTACTGAGGATAACTTTGACCGCTGTCCAGTGATCTACTCCTGGATCACTTTTGTACCCCTTGACAGACTCATGGCAAGGCACAAACCAGATGCGATACACAGCATGGCATAATATATAGCCTATGGCTAAGACATAGGGGACGACTTTTGTCCTTTCTCTTTCTTCTGCCGTGGTCGAGCTTTGAGTCTCACTCAACTCCACACCTCACAAATCAGGAAAGAACTCTTTTCTTTGACTGATCCATTTTGAACTTTTTCAAAATCTTGTCAAGGTATGTACTCATTGAAAGTCTCATCAGGCATTTTGATCTATCTCTACAGATCTCTTTGCCCAACAATTAAGTAGCTTTATTTAGGTCTTCTTTTGAAAAAATCTTTTCAAAGAACCCTTTATGCTTTCGAGAAATTCTACATTATTTCCGATCAACAATATGTCAACCACATATGCATATGAAAAACTCTATAGTTCTCCCACTCACTTTATTGTAAATACAAGTTTCTCATAAACTTTGCATAGACTCAAAAACTTTGATCACATCATCAAAGTGTATACTCCAACTCCGACATGCTTGCTTCAGTCCATAGAAGTATCACTGAAGCTTGCACACCTTTTAGCATCCTTAGGACTGACAAAACTTTCTGGTTGTATCTCATACAACCTTTCCTCAAGGAAGGAATCAATGTTTTGACATCTATCTGCCAGATTTCATAATATGAAAATCGCAACAACTGCTAACACAATTCCAACAGACTTCAGCATCGTAGGAGTGAGAAAGTCTCATTGTAATCAATTCCATGAACTTGGCGAAAACTTCTTTGCGACAAGTCGACCTTTATCAATGGTGACATTCACCATCAGCGCCTGTCTTCATCTCAAAGATCCATTTGTACTCAACGACCTGCCGTCCAACGAGCAAGTCTACCAAAGTCTATACTTGGTTTTCATAAATGGATCCTTTCTCGGATTTCAGGGCCTCTAACCATTTGTCGGAATTCGGGCCCATTATCGCTTCTCCATAGTTCGTAGGTTCATCGTTGTCCAACAACATGACCTCTAAGACATGGTTGCTGTACCACTCAGGAGTAGTATGCGTCCTTGTCGACCTACGAGGTTCGATAGTGACTTGATCCGAAGCTTCATGATCATCATCATTAACTTCCTCTTCAATTGATGTAGGCTCTACAGAAACATCTTTCTGTGTTGCGCTACTCTATGGCTGAAACTGTTGGAAATATGCCCTAGAGGCAGTAATAAAATGGTTATTATTGTATTTCCTTGTTCATGATAATTGTCTATTGTTCATGCTATAATTGTGTTAACAGGAAACCGTAATACACGTGTGAATACATAGACCACAACATGTCCCTAGTGAGCCTCTAGTTGACTAGTTCGTTGATCAATAGATGGTCACGGTTTCATGATCATGGACATTGGATGTCATTGATAACGGGATCACATCATTAGGAGAATGATGTGATGGACAAGACCCAATCCTAAGCATAGCACAAGATCGTGTAGTTCGTCTGCTAAAGCTTTTCTAATGTCAAGTATCGTTTCCTTAGACCATGAGATTGTGCAACTCCCGGATATCATAGGAATGCTTTGGGTGTGCCAAACGTCACAACGTAACTGGGTGGCTATAAAGGCAAACTACATGTATCTCCGAAAGTATCAGTTGGGTTGGCACGAATCGAGACTAGGATTTGTCACTCCGTGTGATGGAGAGGTATCTCTAGGCCCACTCAGCAAGACATCATCATAATGCGCTCAATGTGACTAGGGAGTTAGCCAGAGGATGATGTATTATGGAACGAGTAAAAGAGACTTGCTGGTAACGAGATTGAACAAGGTATAGGGATACCGATGATCGAATCTCGGGCAACTATCATTCGGTAGACAAAGGGAATTTCATACGGGGTTGTTTGAATCCCCGACATCATGGTTCATCCGATGAGATCATCGTGGAGCATGTGGGAGCCAACATGGGTATCCAGATCCCGCTGTTGGTTATAGATCGGAGAGTGTCGTGGATTCGTCACGGCAGATGTCCGGATCAGCGGACATGGATTCTAGGCCATCGCTACTATGATGGACCCAAAGGGGTTTATTGGGACAAAGGACACGGGTATACCGAGGTTCGGCCCCTCGAGTCGAGGTAATAGCCTACGTCCTGCTTGAGTTGGTATTACTTGATGTATCGATTACAAGGGAGCAATTGCTTGACCTAGCTTTCGATTGCCTGCCCTAAGCCGCCCCGGGTCTAGCCTTTATATAAGAGGCCTAGACCACAGGTTACACGAGTCGTAACCAACTCTCTCTGTATATGTTCAAGTCTATCTCTAGCTTTCCCTTGCCTTCTCGGCTAAGTCATCTCCAGGCGACTTACGCGCCCGGGTCTTCGTCGTCCGGGTCATGGGCCTAATCTTCCTGGCCCAAGTCCCCACACGTCTTGAACTCTAGTTTGCCGGCCCACTCCTGACCGGGCGTGCGATCCGCCTGGTGTGACCCGGACTGTTCACGACGGGTCTCACCGTGGGGTCATATCCCCAACATTAGGCCCCAGGTTGATTTGAGCCCGCTCATGTCAGCCTCCTTCTTCTCTCTTTGGTGAGCGGCCCGCGATGAGCCGCCCGTGATGAGCCGCCATGATCTCATACTAAAGCTGCACAAAAGATTCCCTGACGTACATGCAACGGATCTTTTCTTATTAAATGGGCCATCCCGAAAATCAAGGCGTCCGTTTCGCTCGAAACGTCATTCGGCTCCTGGATTCTTGCGCCTTTCCCACTTATCCCCCTTCAATAGGACGGGTAGGGGTCAGTTTCATTTTTCGCGCTCGTCTCCTCCTCCTCCTTTCGTCGACCTCTCCGCTCGCGACGTCCCAGCTCCGGCGTCGTCTCCGTCCATCGTCACCGCGGCCTGCCGCATCAACCTGAGCGTGTCCAGAGCTTCTTCCGCGCGTGCTTCTCCATCTCCGGTAAGTCCCTCTGCCTTTGTAGATGTACCATTAGATGGATAGGACTAGCACCGGGGTTCCACTGCCGCCATGTTTTCCGCAGAGCCCGTAATGCCTTCGTCGCGTTTCTTGTTCTTCTCATTGTCGTCCTCCCAAGGCCGGCGGCGGCACCGTTGGATGAGGAGCCGATAATAGTATTAGGTTTCTTGGTGCAGTTTCCACTCCTTGCATCATACCTTTTTTTGGCTAGTTCATAGTTGGCCTGTTTAGTATAGCCCGTTTCATAGGCTTTGTAGATCTAAAAGTGCAAAGGCATGCTGCCGATCCTGTTTCTAGGACTTAGCTGTTTTTCATACTTTCTTGCTAGTTTGACCCACCGCATGGTTCCGGCTCTCATCAGCCGGAAACACGGCCTCTGTAACATAGCTTCCTAAATTTTAAGCCGCCATTAATTTTAACCCACCACATTTAACTTGCCCAGTCCAAGCCCTGCGCAATGTCTCGAGCCTCCAACTCCTGCAACTGGGTCGGCTCCTGTATCACAGAGTAGTACTTAGCTGATTTTGTAGCGGCAGGCACTATCCCTACGAAAGACGTCATCCACTAGCGAGTTCCGGGTGATGAGTCGAAGCCCACCCCTCAAGACGGCAAGGTGATTGTGTTCTCAGACCACGTAGAGCGTGGGTTCGCCCCCGTGGCTCTAAGTTTTTTAGGGACTTTCTCCATTTCTACAAATTACACCCTCAATACCTAGCCCCCAATTCCATCTCAAACATCTGCAACTTCCAAGTGCTCTGCGAGGTGTACTTGCAGATTGAACTATCTGTGGGCCTCTTCCACGAGTTCTACTTGTTGGGAGACGTAGTAGTAAATCAAAAATTTCCTACGCGTTCACCAAGATCCATCTATGGAGAAACCAGCAACGAGCAAGGGGAGAGTGGATCTTCATACCTTTGAAGATCGCTAAGCGGAAGCGTTACAAGAACGCGGTTGATGGAGTCGTACTCGCAGCGATTCAGATCGCGATAGATCCGATCAAGTGCCGAACGGACGGCACCTCCGCGTTCAACACACGTGCAGCCCGGTGACGTCTCCAACACCTTGATCCAGCAAGGAGGAAGGAGAGGTTGGGGAAGGGCTCCAACAGCAGCATGACGGCGTGGTGGTGGTGGAGTAGCAAGGTATTCCGACAGGGCTTCGCCTAAGCGCTGCGGAGGAGGAAGAAGAGAAGTAGGGCTTCGCCGTGAGAGAGAGAGATCAAATCCTATCTCAAAACATCCAAAACCTCAAGTATATATAGGAGGAGGGACGTGGAGGGCTGGCTTGGCCTCTACTCCAAAGAGGAGATGGCCGGCCGAATTAAAGGGAGAGTCCACCTCCCACAAGGGAGGTGGATCTCCTCCTTTTAAATCCTTTTTGCCTTATCTCCTTATCTCCAGCCACATGGGCCTTTAGCAAAAGTATTTCCCAGCCCAATAAGGGCTGACACACTTTATCTAACAGCCCATGAAGTCCTCTGGTCGTCACACCCCTCCCGGGGTCCTCCGGCACCCTCCCGGCACTCCCGGTACAATACCGATGAGCCCGAAAACTTTCCGGTGACCGAAACTGGACTTCCTATATATCAATATTTACCTCCGGACCATTCCGGAGCTCCTCGTGACGTCCGGGATCTCATCCGGGACTCCGAACAACCTTCGGTAATCACGTATACCTTTTCCCTATAGCCCTAGCGTCATCGAACCTTAAGTGTGTAGACCCTACGGGTTCGGGAGACACGTGGACATGACCGAGACACCTCTCCGGTCAATAACCAACAGCGGGATCTGGATACCCATGTTGGCTCCCACGTACTCCACGATGATCTCATCGGATGAACCACGATGTCAAGGATTCAATCAATCCCGTATACAATTCCCTTTGTCTATCGGTATGATACTTGCCCGAGATTCGATCGTCGGTATCCCCATACCTTGTTCAATCTCGTTACTGGCAAGTCTCTTTACTCGTTCCGTAATACATCATCCCATGGCTAACTCCTTAGTCACATTGAGCTCATTATGATGATGTCTTACCGAGTGGGCCCAGAGATACCTCTCCATCACACGGAGTGACAAATCCCAGTCTCGATTCATGCCAACCCAACAGATACTTTCGGAGATACCCGTAGTGCACCTTTATAGCCACCCAGTTACGTTGTGACGTTTGGCACACCCAAAGCATTCCTACGGTATCCGGGAGTTGCACAATCTCATGGTCTAAGGAAACGATACTTGACATTGAAAAGCTTTAGCAAACGAACTACACGATCTTGTGCTATGCTTAGGATTGGGTCTTGTCCATCACATCATTCTCCTAATGATGTGATCCCGTTATCAATGACATCCAATGTCCATGGCCATGAAACCGTGACCATCTATTGATCAACGAGCTAGTCAACTAGAGGCTCACTAGGGACATGTTGTGGTCTATGTATTCACACATGTATTATGGTTTCCGGTTAACACAATTATAGCATGAACAATAGACAATTATCATGAACAAGGAAATACAATAATAACCATTTTATTATTGCCTCTAGGGCATATTTCCAACAGTCTCCCACTTGCACTAGAGTCAATAATCTAGTTCACATCACCATGTGATTAACACTTACATCACCATGTCATCATATCATCATGTGATTAACACCCAATAAGTTCTGGGGTTTGTTCATGTCCTGCTCGTGAAAGAGGTTTTAGTCAACGGGTCTGCGACATTCAGATCCGTGTGTACCTTACAAACTTTCCATGTCATATTTGTAGATACTGCTCCCACGCTCCACTTGGAGCTATTCCAAATGGCTGCTCCACTATACGTAGCTGGATTTCTACTAAGAGTCATCCGGATTGGCTTTAAAGCTTGCATCATCGTAACACTTTACGATGAACTCTTTATCACCTCCATAATCGAGAAATATTTCCTTAGTTCTCAAGTTACTAAGGCTAACTTTGACCGTTGTCCAGTGATCCACTCTTGGATTACTCTTGTACCCCTTGACAGACTCATGGCAAGGCACACACAGGTGCGGTACACAGCATGGCATACTATATAGAGCCTATGGCTAAAGCATAGGAGATGACACTCATCTCTTCTTTATCTTCTGCCGTGGTCGGGTATTGAGTCTTACTCAATTTCACACCTTACAATACAGTCAAGAACTCCTTCTTTGACCCATCTATTTTGAACTCCTTCAAAAACTTGTCAAGGTATGTCGTCGTCGAAAAAACTTATCAAGCGAATAGATCTATCCCTATAGATCTTGATGCTCAATAAAATAGTAGCTTTATCTGGGTCTTCCTTTGAAAAAAAAACTTTTCAAACAACCCTTCATGCTCTTCCAGAAATTCTACATCATTTCCGATCAATAATATGTCAACTACATATTCTTATAAGAAATTCTATAGTGCTCCCACTCACTTTCTTGCAAATACAAGTTTCTCATAAACTTTGTATAAACTTAAACACTTTGATCACCTCATCAAAGCATATATTCCAACTCCGAGATTCTTGCTCCAGTCCATAGAAGGATCGCTGGAGTTTGCATATTATTAGCATCCTTAGGATTGACAAAACCTTCTGGTTGTATCACATACAACTCTTCCTCATAGAAACCATTACGGAAACCTTGTTTTGTCATCCATCTGCCAGATTTCATAATCGAAAAATGCAGCAACTGCTAACAAAATTTTAATAGACTTTTAGCATCGCTACAGATGAGACAATCTCATCGCAGTCAACTCCTTGAACTTGGCGGAAACTTCTTTCCGACAAATCGAGCTTTATAAACGGTGACATTTCACCATTAGCGTCTATGTTTATTTCAAAGGTCCATTTGTACTCAATGACCCGCCATTCAACAGGCAAGTCTACCAAAGTCCATACTTGGTTTTCATACATGGATCCTTTCTCGGATTTCAAGGCTCCTAGCCATTTGTTGGAATCCGGGCCCACCATCGCTTCTCCATAGTTCGTAGGTTCATCGTTGTCCAACAACATGATTTCCAAGACAGGGTTGTCGTACCACTCAGGAGCAGTACGCGTCCTTGTCGACCTACGAGGTTCGATAGTGACTTGATCCGAAGCTTCATGATCATCATCATTAACTTTCTTTTCAACTGAGTAGGCTCTACAGAAACATCTTTCTATGTTGCGCTATTCTCTGGTTGAAACAAAGGTTCAACAACCTTATCAAGTTCTATCTTCCTCCCACTCAATTCTTTCGAGAGAAACTCTTTCTCAAAAAAGGACCCGTTCTTAGCAACAAACACCTTTTGCGCTTGGATCTGAGATAGAAGGTATACCCAATGTCTCATTAGGGTATTCTATGAAGATGCATTTGTCTGCTTTGAGTTCGAGCTCGCTAGGTGAAAAACCCATTTTCACATAAGCGTCGCAGCCCCAAAGATTAAGAAATGACAGCTTAGGCTTCTGTCAAACCATAATTCTCACGGTGTCATCTCAACAGACCTAGATGGTGCCCTGTTAAAGTGAATGGATTTGTCTTTAATGCATAACCCCATAACGATAGTGGTAAAACGATAAGAGACATCATAGTACTCACTATATCCAATAGAGCACGACTACGACGTTCGAACACACCATCACACTATGGTGTTCCAGGAGGCGTGAGCTGTGAAACAATTTCCACATTGTCTAAAATTGCATACCAAACTCGTAACTTAGATATTCACCTCCATGATCATATCATAGACATTTATCTTCTTGTCACGATGATCTTTAACTTCACTCTGAAACTCCTTGAACCTTTCAAACATTTCAGATTCGTGTTTCATTAAGTAAATATCCCCATATTTACTCAAATCATGAGTGAAGGTAAAGAAAAACAACGATATCCACTGTGTGTTTCAACACTCATTGGACCACATACATCAACATGTATTAATTCCAATAAGCCACTTGCCCGCTCCATCATATTGGATGACGGGGTCTCAGTCATCTTGCTCAAGAGGCATGGCTCGCATGTCTCAACCGATTCGAAATCGAGTGAGTCAAAAAACATCCATCATCATGGAGTTTCTTCATGCGATTTATACCAATATGACATTACGTGGCAGTGCCACAAGCATGTGGTACTATCATTATTAACTTTGTATCTTTTGGTACCAATGTTATGAATATGTGTACTACTATGATCATGATTCGATAAACCATTTCGAGTGGGTGCATGACCATTGAAGGCATTATCCATGTAAACAGAATAACCATTATTCTCTAACTTATATGAATAACCGTATCGCACTAATCATGATCTAATCACGTTTATGCTCAACGCAAACACCAAATAAGATTTATTTAGGTTTATCACAAATCCTGAAGGTAGAGAGAGCGTGCGATGGTGATCACATCAATCTTGGAAATACTTCCAACACACATCGTCACCTTTCACCTAGCTAGTCTCCATTTACTCCGTAGCTTTTATTTCGAGTTGCTAACACTTAGCAACCGAACCGGTATCTAATACCCAGGTGCTACTAGGAGTACCAGCAAGGTACACATCACTAACACGTATATCAAATATACTTCCATTGACATTACCAGCCTTCTTATCTACCAATCATCTAGGGTTTTTCCGCTTCAGCGAACATTCTCCTCATAACAGAAGCACTTAGTCTCGGGTTCGGGCTCAACCTTGGGTTTCTTCACTAGAGCAACAACTGGCTTGCCATTCCAGAAGTTTTTCCCTTCTTGCCCTTGCCCCTTTTGAAACTAGTGGTTTTCACTTAACCATCAACACTTGATGCTCCTTATTGATTTCTACCTTCGTGGTGTCAAACATCACGAACAACTCAGGGATCATCTTATCCATCCCTGGCATGTTATAGTTCATCACGAAGCTCTAGTAGCTTGGTGGCAGTGACTTGGAGAACTGCATTAATCACTATCTCATCTGGAAGATTAACTCCCACTTGATTCAAGTGATTGTAGCACCCAGACAATCTGAGAACACGCTCACCGATTAAGCTATTCTCCTTTATGTTGCAGGCAAAGAATCTTGTTGGAGGTCTCATACCTCTCAACATAGGCACGAGCTTGAGATCACAATCTCAGCTCCTAGAACATCTCATATGTTCTGTGACATTCAAAACATTTTGAAGCCTCAATTCTAAGCCGTAATGCATGACGCACTGAACTATCACGTAGTCATCAAAAAGTGCCTGTCATATGTTCACAACATCTACAGACAACGCTTGAGGGAGTGATGCAGTTAGCGGTACATCAAAAACATAAGCTTTCTATGCAGCAATGAGGACAATCCTCAGATCACGGACCCAGTCCGCATTATTGCTACCATCAACTTTCAACTTACTTTTCTCTAGGATTGTATCAATAAAACTGGGGAGCTACAGCGCGAGCTATCTACGACATAATTTCCAAGGACATTTTTAGACTAAGTTCATGATAATTAAGTTCATTTAATCAAATTATTAATGAACTCCCACTTAGATAGACATCTCTCTAGTCTTCCAAGTGATACATGATCCATGTCAACTAGCCCGTGTCCGATCATCACGTGAGACGGACTAGTCATCCATGGTGAACATCTCTATGTTGATCGTATCTTCTATACGACTCATGTTCGACCTTTCGGTCTTCCGTGTTCCGAGGCCATGTCTGTACATGCTAGGCTCGTCAAGTCAACCTAAGTGTTTCGCATGTGTAAATCTGGCTTACACCCGTTGTATGCGAACGTTAGAACCTGTCACACCCGATCATCACGTGGTGCTTCGGAACGACGATCCTTAGCAACGGTGCACAGTTAGGGTGAACACCTTTCTTGAAATTTTATTGAGAGATCATCTTATTTACTACCGTCGTTCTATGCAAATAAGATGTAAACATGATAAACATCACATGCAATCAATATAGTGACATGATATGGCCAATATCATCTTGCTCCTTTGATCTCCATCTTTGGGGCACCATGATCATCACTGTCACCGGCACGACACCATGATCTCCATCATCATGATCTCCATCATTGTGTCTTCATGAAGTTGTCTCGCCAAATATTACTTCTACTACTACAGCTAACGTTTAGCAATAAAGTAAAGTAATTACATGGCGTTTATGATTGACACGCAGGTCATACAATGATATAAGACAACTCCTATGGCTCCTGCCGGTTGTCATAGTCATCGACATGCAAGTCGTGAACCCTATTACAAGAACATGATCAATCTCATACATCACAATGCATCACATCACATCCTTTTGGCCATATCACATCACACGGCATATGCTGCAAAAACAAGTTAGACGTCCTCTAATTTGTAGTTGCAAGTTTTTACGTGGTTGCTATAGGTTTCTAGCAAGAACGTTTCTTACCTACGTCAAAACCACAACGTGATATGCCAATTGCTATTTACCCTTCATAAGGACCCTTTTCATCGAATCCAATCCGACTAAGGTGGGAGAGACAGACACCCGCTAGCCACCTTATGCAACTAGTGCATGTCAGGCGGTGGAACCGGTCTCACGTAAGCGTACGTGTAAGGTTGGTCCGGGCCGCTTCATCCCACAATACCGTCGAATCAAGATAAGACTAGTAACGGCAAGCATATTAACAAAATCGACGCCCACAACTGCTTTGTGTTCTACTCATGCATAGATTCTACGCATAGACCTAGCTCTGATGCCACTGTTGGGAGACGTAGTAGTAAATCAAAAATTTCCTACGCGTTCACCAAGATCCATCTATGGAGAAACCAGCAACGAGCAAGGGGAGAGTGGATCTTCATACCTTTGAAGATCGCTAAGCGGAAGCGTTACAAGAACGCGGTTGATGGAGTCGTACTCGCAGCGATTCAGATCGCGATAGATCCGATCAAGTGCCGAACGGACGGCACCTCCGCGTTCAACACACGTGCAGCCCGGTGACGTCTCCAACACCTTGATCCAGCAAGGAGGAAGGAGAGGTTGGGGAAGGGCTCCAACAGCAGCACGACGGCGTGGTGGTGGTGGAGTAGCAAGGTATTCCAACAGGGCTTCGCCTAAGCGCTGCGGAGGAGGAAGAAGAGAGGTAGGGCTTCGCCGTGAGAGAGAGAGATCAAATCCTATCTCAAAACATCCAAAACCTCAAGTATATATAGGAGGAGGGACGTGGAGGGCTGGCTTGGCCTCTACTCCAAAGAGGAGATGGCCGGCCGAATTAAAGGGAGAGTCCACCTCCCACAAGGGAGGTGGATCTCCTCCTTTTAAATCCTTTTTGCCTTATCTCCTTATCTCCAGCCACATGGGCCTTTAGCAAAAGTATTTCCCAGCCCAATAAGGGCTGACACACTTTATCTAACAGCCCATGAAGTCCTCTGGTCGTCACACCCCTCCCGGGGTCCTCCGGCACCCTCCCGGCACTCCCGGTACAATACCGATGAGCCCGAAAACTTTCCGGTGACCGAAACTGGACTTCCTATATATCAATATTTACCTCCGGACCATTCCGGAGCTCCTCGTGACGTCCGGGATCTCATCCGGGACTCCGAACAACCTTCGGTAATCACGTATACCTTTTCCCTACAACCCTAGCGTCATCGAACCTTAAGTGTGTAGACCCTACGGGTTCGGGAGACACTTAGACATGACCGAGACACCTCTCCGGTCAATAACCAACAGCGGGATCTGGATACCCATGTTGGCTCCCACGTACTCCACGATGATCTCATCGGATGAACCACGATGTCAAGGATTCAATCAATCCCGTATACAATTCCCTTTGTCTATCGGTATGATACTTGCCCGAGATTCGATCGTCGGTATCCCCATACCTTGTTCAATCTCGTTACTGGCAAGTCTCTTTACTCGTTCCGTAATACATCATCCCGTGGCTAACTCCTTAGTCACATTGAGCTCATTATGATGATGTCTTACCGAGTGGGCCCAGAGATACCTCTCCATCACACGGAGTGACAAATCCCAGTCTCGATTCATGCCAACCCAACAGATACTTTCGGAGATACCCGTAGTGCACCTTTATAGCCACCCAGTTACGTTGTGACGTTTGGCACACCCAAAGCATTCCTACGGTATCCGGGAGTTGCACAATCTCATGGTCTAAGGAAACGATACTTGACATTGAAAAGCTTTAGCAAACGAACTACACGATCTTGTGCTATGCTTAGGATTGGGTCTTGTCCATCACATCATTCTCCTAATGATGTGATCCCGTTATCAATGACATCCAATGTCCATGGCCATGAAACCGTGACCATCTATTGATCAACGAGCTAGTCAACTAGAGGCTCACTAGGGACATGTTGTGGTCTATGTATTCACACATGTATTATGGTTTCCGGTTAACACAATTATAGCATGAACAATAGACAATTATCATGAACAAGGAAATACAATAATAACCATTTTATTATTGCCTCTAGGGCATATTTCCAACACTACTACGCCAATCGTCAGACGAAAATAAAAGCCGGTCGAAGTCTGGAGCTTGGCGAGATTTCAATTCAGAGGTGTCGGGACATCATTTTTCTGGCTGTTCCGATGCCAAGTCACCCCAAGGACTGGCACAAGACTTGGTTTTATTGCAAGGACACATCTCCGGATAACGAACACCCGCTGCCGGGTTATCGCCCCTCCCGGCTGAAGACGACTGCGGAGCTCCCCGGCCAGCTATCTCCTGCCGAACGGGCAAGGTTCAAGCCGGCTCACGCCAAAATAAAGGCCCTCATAGCCAATGGATTAATGGGCCTGGATCTGATCCACTACTGGGTCAGCTGGCGGATTATGCCGCTAAGCTGGAGGAACCACCTCATGTGCGAGTATCCGGGCAAGGACGACGTTGACCTCTGCTTTAGCGAGGCCAAGCTAACCAACGATGATATCTCCATGTTCATCCGGAGTCTTGTCCATGAGACATCCGGAGCTTGCACTGCTATTGGTCGAAATATGCATCTGTTTACTTACTTTGTTTACTTACTCTTGTTGTTCCGTCTCTTCTTTTCAGGCCCCTTCCGACTTCTGGGCTCAGGAATATATTCCACCGCTAAAGAAAACTTAGAAAAAGGCGGCTTCCAAGGAGACCAAGAAAACCGCTGCTCCCGAAGAGTGGTTCGAACGACCAGAGTCGTCCAGCTCTGAGGTACTACTTGCTTATTCTCTTCATTTCCTTCTTTTACTTTACTAATGATATCTTTTCACAGGAAGAAGTAAACACCAGCCATGCCGGCGTCCCTAAGGTAATTTGCGTTTGATCCGACTCAGAACATTGCATGACCCGGAAGATCCGTCGAGTCGTTCAAAAGGTTCCTTTCTCACATCCCCTTGCTTATCTGGATCCCCAATTTCTTTTGAAGAAGCAACAATAGGCTGATCATCGTCAGACTCAGAGCGCCGGCTCAATAGAGCTGATGTCAGGCCTACCATATTCTCCAACTAAGAAGCGCTCAGCTAAGGTATACCTTGACTCTTTTTCCTTGATTGCTTCGCCTCTTCCATCATGCTGTGAACCCATCTTACATTACTTAACATGTCTTTCAGAAGTCACCTTCCTATGACGACTCTACGGCGACTGAGCTGCTGCCTCAAAAAACGACCCACTATAAGCTTTTCCTTAAACATTTTCGGTCATGTCTTTTTCCAATAATCATACCACTTGGACTCTGACATTCATCCACTTGCAGTGGTCAAGCCAAGTGGAAGAAGACTCACAAGTCCTCCCCTAGTCCCGCTGCTCCATAGCCGGCACCTTCCAAGCCGGTCGATCATCAGCCGACTGAGGACATCCCAGCCGCCTCTACAGAGCCAGCTGCTGAAGATATCATTATCCACAGCCCGTCGAAGGCTTCATCCGCTCTGCCGAGCCCTGCCCAGGCAACTGAAGGGACCAGCAACCTGCCTTCCCCTCCGGCTCATGCGCTGACCAAGCATCTTGAGCCGTCTGACTCTTCAAGAAGGATGGACTTTGAATCTTCCAATTTAGAGAAGATGACGGCCGAGGAGCTCCACGCCAGCTATGCGAGCTGGCTGTTCACCAGCCGTGATCTGGAGCTAAAACTTGTGACCTCCATGAAGGTCAAGTATGAGGTACGCCTTTAATCTTTCTCTTATAACCTTACGCAGCCCCGCAAGAGCCGGATGAATATCAATAGGATAATGATCCGGCTCTTAGATCATTTGTAGAAATAGAAATTTTCCCATATGCAAGTTACCACCGTCTTATTCTAGTACCATTAGTCCCCATGAGCCGGCGCATCATTTGATAAGCACTTTCAAAATTTAAGAAGAATAAATACTTGAGCAAGTAGTAACCCCCAAGGGTCGGCTCAATCTTGTCAAAGGTTGAGTCGGGACTTTACCTGTCCATAAGAACCAATAGTTGCCCCCAAGGGTCGCCTCAATCTTGTCAAAGGTTGAGCCGGGACTTTAGCTGTCCGTAAGAACCAATAGTAGCCCCCAAGGGTCGCCTCAATCTTGTCAAAGGTTGAGCTGGGACTTTAGCTATCCGTAAGAACCAATAGTAGCCCCCAAGGGTCGGCTCAATCTTGTCAAAGGTTAAGTTGGGACTTTAGCTATAGATGATCCGGCATAATTCTGAAATAAACATTAGCCCCGAAGTGTCACACATATTACTTGCAATCTGTTTGAGACTTGTCGCCCCCGGCTTATTACTTGTGTTGTCATGTTTTGTAGGAAGCTCTGCAGAAAGCCAGCGTGGAGACAGCCAGCTTAAGAACCAACCTCGCTGCCCAGCAGACCGCCCGTGGTGAGGCGGAAGAAAGGTGTCGGCTGCTGTCGGAGGGGCTAACCAAACTGAAGGCAGACTTTGCCGCCTTAAAGGAGAGCGTCGCTGCCGAGGAAGCCAAGCTAACAAAGCGGGCAGATGATGCCGACCAGCGGCTGATACTCGTTTCTAACGAACTTCAATTGCCTAAATGCCAAATCATGAAGATGACAGCCGTCGTCTTCGGTAAGCATTATACTGTTTCCATATGAGGATGTCTCTCAATATTGCTCTGACTCACAATCCTTGTCCGACTTATGCAGGTCCTAGGAGCCAGCAGTTAGCCTCAGATAGCCTGCTGCCGCAGAAGGTCATGTGTACCTTCACAGAACAGTTGTTCTGTGGAGCGATATGCACCATCAAGTCCGTCCAATTTAAAGAAATTATTCCTCTGACTCTGAAGGGCGTTCTGGAGCTCTTATCCACGCTTCCCCAGATGATTGGGGAGTTAAAGAAACCAGCCGCCCGCCAAGGAGTAATGGCGGGTGTCAGCCGGGCGCTAGCTCTCGCTCCGGAGCTAACGCCGGCTGAAATGATGGATGGCTACCCCTCTAAAAAAGAAGACGGCTCAGACTTCACCGACGCTGACTATGCCCAATGCATGAGGCGGTCCTGGGTCTTGGGCTCCGTCTTGGCGGAGGAGGTCAATCTGAAAGTTTATCAAGCGGAGTACGGCTCAGACATGAAGCGAATCCACGGCCCGCTCTTTGAGCACAAAGACTTGATGTCGGCTCATAGTAAGAATCCTTTCCCGACTGATATTGATGTGTCCCCCTTCTTTGAAGAAGGGTCCTTTGCAACATTGACTCACTGCAACTAGAACTTGGACCATCTTCCAATCCAAGCAGCTCGAGAGCCGGCGCAGGGTGACTCGCCAGCAAGTTGAAATACCTGTAATCCTTCGTGGAATCGGCTTATGTATGACCCACCTGTTATGCGGTAAACACTTAAATTTTGGCTCCTGCTGAGCGTACTTGTAATAGCTTAAGAATGATGTGTGAATTTGTGCCGGCTCAATATATATATATATCGTCTGCTTTCTTTAAGTATCTTCTGCCAGCTCATCCTGAACTGACCTTTACGTGTATATTTTGACCTTTATACCGTGATGGAGGTAGTTAGCAGTCTTTTGACCTGAAAAATGCCTTAAAAAATCTTGTGACTGAGCAATTAGAAACGGCCAAAAACACTTAGCCATCTTGACCCGTAAAGGTGGAATCTCCGGCTGTCGCCGCGATAGATACCATGAAGTAAAACTCCTTTGTTCAAATAATTCCCCGCTTAAGACATCATCCAGAACGACACGAGGTCGGGTGTTTAAGGGTGAGATAACTATACTCGGAAGGTAAGAAGCCCCCTTGTATGAACTTGTGGCAAAATAATTTTAGCGGTCATGGCATAAGCCGGCTTATGAGGGTAAGATAGCTATACACGTAGGTAAGAAGCCCCCAAGCCAATGTCGAATCATCCACATCTTCTTTGGCGCGAATGCCGGTTGTTTAAAGGGTAAATGTAAGTTATAACCGAAGGTAAGAAGCCTCCTTATGAAAACCGCAGCTTATAAGCAACTGGAATTAGGCGTAAACGCCGGTTGTTAGGGTGAGATAAGCGAACTCGTCGGTAAGAAGCCCCCTTCGACAACCACGGTTAATAAGTAATCGGAGATGGCATAGAGCTGACTGTTAGGTGAGATAAGCTATACCCATCGATAAGAAGCCCCCTTCGACAGCCGCAGCTTAACAAGTAAGTTGGAAGTGGCATAAAGCCAATTGTTAGGGTGAGATAAGCTATACCCGAATGTAAGAAGCCCCCTTTTTAACAAGATGGCGCGATCGCTGGTTGCTTCAGGTAAGAAAAGCTATACCCAGAGGTAAGAAGCCCCCTACAACCACGGCTAATTATTTGAGCCGGAAAATGGCAAAAAGCCGGCCAATAAGGCATTAGAGGCGATACTCAGGAATTCTTTCTTGTATGAACAAAAGATGTATAAAACAGCAGAAGCCCCGCCTTGGAGGGATGCTAAATTTATTCATATGACTATGTACAATGATAATGTAAAATGACGAGTCTCAACACTTTAAGTGTAATAAGGGCGCAGGTGCGCTATATTCTATGGCCGGCGGGTCTCTTGACCCGCCGTGTCTGATTCCTCCCGGATGTCAATGAGATAATATGACCCATTGTTCAGATTCCGACTCACCACAAAAGTCCCTTCCCATGGAGGAGACAACTTATGCATATCCGTCTGGTCTTGAATCAACCGGAGTACTAAGTCGCCTTCTTGAAATGTCCGGGTCTTGACCCTGCGGCTATGATAACGGTGCAAGTCTTGCTGGTAAATCGCGGATCAGGCTGCTGCCAGCTCCCGAGCTTCATCCAAAGCGTCCAATGCGTCCTGTCATGCTATATCATTGTCCGTCTGAACATAAGCCACCACCCGCGGTGAGTCATGTCGGATGTCACTTGGTATTACGGCCTCAGCGCCATACACCATGAAGAAACGTGTATAACCCGTAGATCTATTAGGGGTGGTCCGGATGCTCCATAAGACGGACGGCAACTCTTCAACCCAGCATCCGGGTGTTCTTTGCAAAGGAACCATGAGCCGTGGCTTGATACCCCTCAAGATTTCTTGATTGGACCGCTTAGCCTGACCATTGGACTGTGGTTGTGCTACGGCTGACACATCAAGCCGTATATGCTCCTCGGCATAGAATTTTTCCATAGCACCTTTGGATAGATTGGTTCCATTATCAGTGATGATGATGTGCGGGTAACCAAAACGATAGATCAACTTTTTCACAAATCAAACTGCTGTCGCTGCGTCACACTTACTGACCGGCTCTGCTTCCACCCATTTGGTGAACTTATCAACCGTCACCAAGAGGTGCTTTTTCTTATACTTGGATCTCTTGAAGGGTCCCACCATGTCGAGCCCCCAGACTACAAAAGGCCAAGTAATCGGTAGCATCCTTAGCTCTTGGGCCGGAATATGAGCACGCCAGCCGAACTTTTGATAGCCATCGCACTTGCGGACCAACTCCTCTGCATCTTTGTGAGCCGTCAACCAGAAGAAACCATGCCGGAAAGCCTTGGCCACAAGAGATTTTGAACCGGCGTGGTGTCCACAATCTCAAGCATGAATCTCTCTTAAAATTTCTTGACCTTCCTCAGGTGCAACACAACGTTGAAAAACACCTGTAACACTGCATTTATGTAACTCACCTCTGATTATTGTCATCGACTTAGAACGGCAGGTGATCCCTCTGGCCAAGTTTTCATTATCCGGCAACTCCCCCTGGGTCAAATACGCCAGATAAGGCAGCGTTCAATCTGGGGTAGCATGCAGAGCCGCCACCAGCTGCCCTTCTGGGTTAGGGACAGCCAAATCCTCCTCAGAAGGCAACTTGACAGTAGGGTGATGTAACACGTCAAGAAAGACATTAGGCGGCACTGGCTTACGCTGAGAGCCTAAACATAAAAACGCGTCCGTCGCCTCATTTTTGCGGCGATCAATGTGATCTACTTGATAACCCCTGAAGTGGCCGGCTATAACATCCACCGCCTGACGGTAAGCTACCATTCGCGGGTCTCTTGAGTCCCAAGTACCCGACACCTGTTGAGCCACAAGATGTGAGTTGCCCAAACACCTCACCCAGCTTAGATTCATTTCCTTGGCTACTCAGAGCCCATGGAGGAGGGCCTCATATTCAGCCACATTATTAGTGCACGAGAACATCAACCGGAGCACATAACAGAACTTGTCGCCTTTGGGCTGCCCCTGATCCTTCCAACTGCTTAGACCCATCAAAATGTATAGTCCAGTATGTATCATCCGGCTTCTCCTCTGGCGCCTGACACTCTATCCAATCATTGACAAAATCCACAAGGGCCTGAGACTTAACCGTTGTGCGAGGTATATATCTCATGTTAAGAGCTCCTAATTCCAATTGCCCACTTAGCAATTCCACTAGTGGCTTCCCTGTTTTGGATGATATCCCCCAATGGAGCGGAACTGACCACTGTTATATGGTGTCCTAAGAAGTAATGTTTTAACTTTCGATTAGCCATAAAGACTCCATAGACGAGCTTCTGCCCATGCGGGTACCTCTGCTTGGACTCTGTTAAGACCTCACTGACATAGCAAACCGGCCTCTGAACCGGATACTCCTTTCCAACTTCTCTGCGTTCAACCACGACTGTAGCGCTAACAGCCCGGTTGTTTGTCGCTACGTACAGAAGCAAAGGCTCTCCTTCAGCCGGAGCAACCAGTACAGGCGGCTCAGTAAGCTGCTTCTTGAGTGCTTCAAAAGGCTCACCAGCCGCCTTGCTCCATACAAAATTGTTCGTCTTTTTCATCATCTGATACAAAGGAATAGCCTTCTCACCCAAACGTCTTACGAACCGGCTCAACGCGGCGATCTGCCCTGCTAGGCGCTGAACATCATTAATGCAAGTCGGCTCTGCCAGGGAGGTGACAGCCCTGATTTTATCCGGGTTAGCCTCAATGCCACGCTCAGAAACCAAAAACCCCAAGAGCTTGCCAGCCGGAACACCAAAGACACATTTGGCCGGGTTAAACATCATCTTATATACCGGGAGATTATCAAAGGTCTCCCTTAACTCGTCCAAAAGGGTCTCCTTCTTCCTTGATTTGATCACGATGTCATCCACATAAGCATGAACATTGTGCCCAATATGGCTGTGAAGACAATTCTGCACACAACGCTGATAAGTCGCCTGGGCGCTCTTGAGCCCAAAGGGCATGGAAACATAGCAGAAGGATCCAAAAGGTGTAATGAAAGTCGTCTTCCCTTGGTCCTTTACTGCCATCTTTATCTGATGATACCCAGAGTAAGCATCTAGAAAACACAAGCTTTCTCAGCCGGCTGTGGCACCAATAATCTGATCAATGCGAGGAAAAGCAAGAGTATCAGCCAGGCAAGACTTATTGAGATCCGTGTAGTCCACACACATACGCCACATGCCATTCTTTTTTAATACCAACACTGGGTTAGCGAGCCACTCCCGGTGAAAAACCTCAATGATGAAACCCGCGGCCAAGAGTCGGGCCACCTCCTCTCCAATGGCCTTGCGCCTTTCCTCGTTGAACTGCCGTAAAAACTGCTTGATAGGTTTAAACTTAGGATCCACATTAAGTTGGTGCTCAGCGAACTCTCTCGGTACACCCGGCATGTCAGATGGTTTCCATGCAAAGATGTCTCGACTCTCACAGATGAATTCGATGAGCGCACTTTCCTATTTGGGGTCCATGTTATCCCCGATGATGAACTGCTTAGATGAATCACCCAAAGTGAAGTCAACAACTTTAGTATCATCCGCTGAAAACTTAAGAGGTGGCTCAACCTCTGTCGTAGGCTTCTCAAGAGGTGTCATGTCTTCCGGATCAACTCACTCCTTGTAAAACTTAAGCTCCTCTTTGGCGCAACTGGCCTCTGCGTAAGCCGCGTCTCCTTCTTCACACTCAATGTCTACATTCCGGTCACCATGAACTGTAATAGCGCCGTTTATGCCGGGCATCTTAAGCTGCAAGTAGACATAGCAAGGCCTAGCCATGAACTTAGCATATGTCGGTCGCCCGAACAACGCATGATACGGACTTTCGATTTTGACCACCTCAAACCACAAAGACTCCACTCTGTAGTGATACTCATCACCAAAGCCGACTTCCAAGGAGACTCGGCCCACCGGGCAAGCCGACTTGCCCGGCACCACTCCATGAAAGACGGTGGAGGAAGGCTTAAGGTCCTTATCCAACAACTTCATCCACCAAAAGGTGTCGTAGTAGAGGATGTTGATGCTGCTGGCTCCGTCCATAAGCACCTTATTCAACATGTATCCTCCAACTTGGGGGGCAACCACTAAAGCCAGCCGACCCGGGTCATCAACACTCGGCGGGTGATCGGCCCGACTCCATGTTATGTCATACTCTGACCACTTTAAATATTGCGGCAGGGCCGGCGCAACCGCATTAACCGCCCGCTTATGAAGCTTCTGATCTCGCCTATTAAGGCTGGTCGTAAAGATGTGATATTGACCTGAATTGAGTTGCTTCGGGTTGCTCTGATACCCGGACTGGTTATGTTGTGGGTGGTGACCATTGTCGGACTGCGGCGGACGTCCTCCTTGGTTGTTCTGATTTCCCGGATCGTGAGGGCCTAAGCCGCCGGGTCCTAACCCGGCACCTAACCCGCCGGGTCCGGAGCCGCTAGGCGGGCTAGCACCCTGGTTGTTATTTTGTTGCGAGTACTGATTCCTGAATCTATGCATGATGAAACAATCACCCCACGCGTGCGTCGAGGGCTTACCAGGCAGGTTGTGCTCAGGACAGGGCTTTTTAAGCGCCTCTTCTAAATTGAAAGGGGCCCGATTATTATTGGGAAATTGCTTAAACCTTCCGTTTCTCTTAGGAGCATTCTGACCAGCACTAGCATTGGCGACTAGTTCTGACCCGCCGTCAGAGCTCTTTTGCTTGTTCTGACTCCCACCATTCACAAAGTTTTTACCTTGGTTGTTTTTCTTGCCTAGCCCGGCCTTATCCTCGTCAGAGCCTGGATCCTTCGTGTTGTCCGAGTCAGCATATTTTGTTAGAGCTGCCATGAGTTCCCCCATGTCTTGGCACGTACGCTTAAGTCGGCCAAGCTTCTGCTTCAGTGGGACGAAGTGACAGTTCTTTTCTAGAATGAGCACTGCTTGAGCCGCCGTAATCTGTTCAGAAGAGTGAATGATAGTTGACACCCGTCAAACCCAATGATGAGCTGATTCATTCTCTTGCTGCACGTAATGATTGATGTCTACAATCGTCATAGGCTGCTTGCAAGTCCCCTGAAATTTTTGATGAATTTGGCCCTTAACTTGGCCCATGAGTTGATGCTGTTAGGTGGCAGACTCTTCAGCCAAGTGCGAGCCGGGCCTTGTAACATCATGATGAAATACATTGCACACATGGCCTCGCTAACATCCAACATCTCCATAGCAAGCTCATAGCTTTCGACCCAAGCTTCTGGGGGTAAGTCGGCTGTGTAATTCGGAACCTTATGAGGCCCTATGAAATCCTTAGGCAGTCGTTCACTCCTCAGCGCCGGAGTCAGGCATGGCACCCCTACAGCTCTCACACTGCTTGACACCCCGGCTCCCATTGTGACAGAGGGCGCCGACTCTTGGTGAGTCGCCATGGCCGCTGCTTCTCGCCGGTTTCTAGCTCGATCCACGAGAGTTTGAGCATCCAGAGCTTCCCAATCACCATCTGGGGGCCCCTTGTGCTGGTCACTGCTAGAAACTGCTGGTGACTCATAATGTCGGCTATAGCTGCGGCTAGGAAGGGGCGGCGAATGGACACGACTCCGGCTGTCTGTATACTTCTCCTACTGAGCCATCGCCGTCTGAAGATATCCAATTGCGTCTCGCACTTCATTCGCAAAAGGCGCGTCATCCGGGATGGGTATTGTTTCAAGCCGAGTCGCCGCTGCTACCAAGTTCTCTGCCAGGTTAGAGTAATGATCCGCTGGAGTCGGCAACACTGTTGGTGAAATCTGGTTTCGAGGAGACGGGTGTGGCGGTGGCCGAGCCGTTGGCCGGCTCCGAGGCTCACCTTCCGTCCTTCCGGCCCCTTACATATGGAAAAGATTCCTCGCCTCGTACTTCTCTAGTAAACGGGATTGGTGTCTCATCCGATGCACATCTGCAGCTGACTGCTGCTCCAAACCAAGGCGAGAAGCGTCCGTCTTAAGGTGTTCTGCCTCTGCTTCCATCTGAAGCTTTAACTCTGCTATCCTCTGTTGCTGCTCTGCCATCTGGCCCTTGAGCCGCGCAATCTCTAAATTCTGAGCCGCTTGAATTTCTAAGGTAACCTCGGTGGCCATTACACCTGCTAGCTCATTCATTAGATCTAAAAGGACTTGAGTCGGGGGTGGCGGATCACCTCCCGTGTTGGTAGCTCCCATCGTCGTGCTACTTCTACCCGAAGCCGACCCTACCATGAACACAGCCGCATGAACCGGTTCCTGCTCCTCCGACTCAGACCTCTCTGACTCGTAGTAAGACGTCTCCTGGTCGCAGAGTCCGCTGTTGTGAAGTTGGTAGATTTATTCCGTTTCTCCACTTGACGACCCATCCTCAGAGTAGATGATAGTTTCCTGTGACCCGGTCAGCTCAAGATCCATAACTTGAGTGAAACCTACGAAGACGTGCTTCCGACCCGGATCTGCATGGGTGGGCGATGCGCTCTAGATGGGCTAGGCGCGCCGAGCCGGCTCGACAACTATGGTGCAGATGTCCGGCCCAGGCTTAGATCCGTCAGCCCTACCGATGAAGACATGGATTCCCCCGAAGGGGACCCGGAAGCCATACTCAACCGAGCCGGCATCGAGCCACCAGCCGTCGTTGTCGATGTAGAGCCAGCCGCGGTGACTCTTGGTCATCCTTCTGACCACGTATCCTTTGAGCCCCGGAAGGGTGACCTTTGAGAACTCAACATCACAGGGCGTTAGCCCCATGGTGGGCGCCAACTATCATGGATTCGTCACGGCAGATGTCCGGATCAGCATACTTGGATTCGAGGCCATCGCTACTGTGATGGAACCAAAGGGGTTGATTGGGACAAAGGAGACGTGCTTACCCAGGTTTGGCCCCTCGAGTCGAGGTAATAGCCTACGTCCTGCTTGAGTTGGTATTACTTGATGTATCGATTACAAGGGAGCAATTCCTTAACCTAGCTTTCGATTGCCTGCCCTAAGCCGCCCCAGGTCTAGCCTTTATATAAGAGGCCTAGACCACAGGTTACACTAGTCGTAACCGACTCTCTCTATACATGTTCAAGTCTATCTCTAGCTTTCCCTTGATCTCGGCTAAGTCATCTCCGGTCGACTTACGCGCCCGGGCCTTCATTGTCCGGGTCATGGGCCTGATCTTCCTTGCCCAAGTCCTCGCATTGACCGGGCGTGCGAGCCGCGCGGTGTGACCCGGACTGTTCATGGCGGAGCTGACCGTGAGGTCATATCCCCAATAGAGAGTGTCTCGGTCATGTCTACGTGTCTCCCGAACCCGTAGGGTCTACACACTTAAGGTTCGATGACGCTAGGGTTATATGGAAATGGTATACGTGATTACCGAAGGTTGTTCGGAGTCCCGGTTGAGATCCCGGACGTCATGAGGAGCTCCGAAATGGTCTGGAGGTAAAGATTGATATATAGGAAGTCCAGTTTTGGTCACCAGAAAGTTTGCGGGCTCATCGGTAGTGTACCGGGAGTGCCGGGAGGGTGCCGGAGGACCCCCGAGAGGGGTGTGACGACCATAGGACTTTGTGGGCCCTTAGAGGAGGTGTGCCAGCCCTTATTGAGATGTCCAAGACCTTCTAGAAAGGCCGATGCGGCTGGAGATCTAGAGATAGGGGAAAAGGAATTTGAAAGGAAGGAGATCCACCTCCCTTGTGGGAGGTGGACTCTTCCCCACCTTCGGCCAAACCTCTCCTCCTTGGAGGAGGGGCCAAGGCATCCCTCCCTCTCCCTCCTCCTATATATACCCAAGGTTTTGGGCTGATTTGAGAGGATGACTTCCCTCTCTCTCGGTGCAGCCCTACCCTTCTTCTTCCTCCTCCGCGGTGCATAGGCGAAGCCCTGCCGGAATACCCTGCTACTCCACCAGCACTACGCTGTCATGCTGCTATTGGAGCCCTTCCCGAACCTCTCCTTCCTCCTTGATGGATCAAGGCATAGGAGACGTCACCGGGCTGCACGTGTCTTGAACGGGAGGCGCCGTTGTTCGGCGCTAGATCGGAATCTACCACGATCTGAATCGCTGCGAGTACGACTCCACCAACCTCGTTCTTGTAATGCTTCCGATTAGCGATCATCAAAGGTATGAAGATCCACTTTCCCCTTACTCGTTTCTGGTTTCTCCATAGATGGATCTTGGTGAACACGTAGGAAAATTTTGATTTACTACTACGTCTCCCAATAGTGGTATCAGAGCTAGGTCTATGCGTAGAATCTATGCACGAGTAGAGCACATAGTAGTTGTGGGCATAAATCTTGTTAATTTGCTTACCACTAGTACTCTTATCTTGATTCGGCGATATTGTGGGATGAAACGGCCCGGACCAACCTTACACGTACACTTACGTGAGACTGGTTCCACCGCCTGACATGCACTGGTTACATAAGGTGGCTAGCGGGTGTCTGTCTCTCCTACCTTAGTCGGATTGGATTCTATGAAAAGGGTCCTTATGAAGGGTAAATAGCAATTGGCATATCACGTTGTGGTTTTGGCGTCGGTAAGAAACATTCTGGCTAGAAACCTATAGCAGCCACGTAAAACTTGCAACTACAAATTAGAGGACGTCTAACTTGTTTTTGCAGCATGTGCCTTGTGATGTGATATGGTCAAAGGATGTGATGTGATGCATTGTGATGTATGAGATTAATCATGTTCTTGTAATAGGATACATGACTTGGAAGTCGATGAGTATGATAACCGGCAGGAGCCATAGGAGTTGTCTTAATTTATTGTATGACATGCGTGTCAATCAAGATCGCCATGTAATTACTTTACTTTATTGCTAAACATTAGCTATAATAGTAGAAGTAATAGTTGGCGAGAAAACTTCATGAAGACACGATGATGGAGATCATGATGATGGAGATCATGGTGTCGTGCCGGTGACAGTGATGATCATGGTGCCCCGAAGATGGAGATCAAAGGAGCAAGATGATATTGGCCATATCATGTCACTATATTGATTTCATGTGATGTTTATCATGTTTACATCTTATTTGCTTAGAACGACAATAGCTAGATAAGATGATCTCTCACTAAAATTTCAATAAATGTGTTCACCCTAAGTGTGCACCGTTGCTAAGGATCGTCTTTCCGAAGCACCACGTGATGATCGAGTGTGATAGGCTCTAACGTTCGCATAGAACGGGTGTAAGCCAGATTTTTACACACGCGAAACACTTAGAATGACTTGATGAGCCTAGCATGTATAGACATGGCCTCGGAACACGGAAGACCAAAAGGTCGAACATGAGTCATATAGAAGATACGATCAACATCGAGATGTTCACCACTGATGACTAGTCCGTCTCACGTGATGATCGGACACGGGCTAGTTGACGTGGATCATGTGTCACTTGGATGACTAGAGAGATGTCTATCTAAGTGGGAGTTCATTAAATAATTTGATTATGTGAACTTAATTATCATGAACTTAGTCTAAAAGTGACTTTGCAAATTATGTCGTAGATAGCTCGTGATGTAGCTCCCCTATTTTATTGATACGATCCTAGAGAAAAGTAAGATTGAAAGTTGATGGTAGCAATAATGCGTACTAGGTCCGTGATCTAAGGATTGTCCTCATTGCTGCACAGAAAGCTTATGTCTTTGATGCACCGCTAAGTGCACCACTCCCTCAAGCGTTGTCTATAGATGTTGTGAACATATGACAAACACTTTTTGATGACTACGTGATAGTTCTGTGCGTCATGCATTACGGATTAGAACTGAGGCTCCAAAACGTTTTGAATGTCACGGAACATAAGAGATGTTCTAAGAGATGAAATTGGGATTTCAGGCTCGTGCCTATGTTGAGAGGTATGCGACCTCCAACAAGATTCTCTGTCGGCAAGATAAAAGAGAATGGCTCAATCGGTGAGCATATGCTCAGATTGTCTGGGTGCTAAAATCACTTGAATCGACTGGGAGTTAATCTTCCAGATAAGATAGTGACTAATATAGTTCTCCAAGTCATTGCCAACAAGCTAGTGGAGCTTCGTGATGAACTATAACATGCCAGGGATGGATAAGATTGTCCCTGAGTTATTTGCGATGTTTGACGCCACAAAGATAGAAATCAAGGAGCATCAAGTGTTGATGGTTAAATAAAAACCACTAGTTTCAAGAAGGGCAAGGGCAAGAAGGGAAAACTTCAGGAATGGCAAGCCAGTTGCCGCTCTAGTGAAGAAACCCAAGGTTGAGCCCAAACCCGAGACTAAGTGCTTCTGTTATGAGGAGAATGTTCACTGAAGCGGAACAACCCTAGATACTTGGTAGATAAGAAGGCTGGCAATGTCGATACAAGTATATTTGATATACGCGTTAGTGATGTGTACCATGCTGGAACTCCTAGTAGCACCTAGGTATTGGATACTGGTTCGATTGCTAAGTGTTAGCAACTCGAAATAAAAGCTATGGAACAAACGGAGGCTAGCTAAGTGAAATGTGATGATGTGTGTTGGAAGTGTTTCCAAGGTTGATGTGATCACCATCGCATGCTCTCTCTACCTTCGGGATTTGTGATAAACCTAAATAAATGTTATTTGGTGTTTGCGTTGAGCATGAATGTGATTAGATCATGTTTAGTGCAATACGGTTATTCATATAAGTTAGAGAATAATGGTTATTCTATTTACATGAATAATGCCTTTAATGATCATGCACCCACTGGGAATTATTTATTTAATCTTGATCGTAGTAGTACTCATGTTCATAACATTGATACCAAAAGATACAAAGTTAATAATGATAGTACCACATACTTGTGGCACTGCCACTAAATGTCATCTTGGTATAAATTGCATGAAAGAAACTCCATGCTGATGGATTTTTGACTCACTCGATTTCAAATCGGTTGAGACATGCGAGCCATGTTTTTTGGGCAAGATGACTAAGAACCCATATTCCGGTATGATGGAATGGGCTAGTGGCTTACTGGAATTAATACATGTTGTTGTATGTGGTCCAATGAGTGTTGAAACACACAGTGGATATCATTATTTTTCTTTACCTTCACTGATGATTTGAGTGAATACAGGGTTATTTACTAAATTAAACACGAGTCTGAAATGCTTGAAAGGTTCAAGGAGTTTCAGAGTGAAGTTAAAGATCATCGTGACAAGAAGATAAAATGTCTATGATATGATCGTGGAGGTGAATATCTAAGTTACGGGTTTGGTATGCTATTTTAGACAATGTGGGAATTGTTTCACAGCTCACGCCTCCTGGAACACCATAGTGTGATGGCGTGTCTGAACGTCGTAGTCGTGCTCTATTGGATATAGTGAGTACTATGATGTCCCTTATCGTTTTGCCACTATCGCTATGGGGTTATGAATTAAATACAAATCCATTCACTTTAATAGGGCACCATCTAAGTCTGTTGAGATGATACCGTGTGAATTATGGTTTGATAGAAGCCTAAGCTGTCATTTCGTAATGATTGGGGTTGTGACGCTTATGTGAAAAGGGTTTTCACCTAGTGGGCTCGAACCCAAAGCAGACGAATGCATCTTCATAGAATACCCTAATGAGACATTGGGTATACCTTCTATCTCAGATTCAAGTGCAATAGTGTTTGTGGCTAATAACGGGTCCTTTCTTGAGAAAGAGTTTCTCTCGAAAGAATTGAGTGGGAGGAATATAGAACTTGATAAGGTTGTTGAACCTTTGTTTCAACCAGAGAGTAGCGCAGTATAGAAAGATGTTTCTGTAGAGACTACGTCAGTTGAAAAGGAAGTTAATGATGATGATCATGAAGCTTCGGATCAAGTTACGATCGAACCTTGTAGATCGATAAGGACGCGTACTGCTCCAGAGTAGTATGGCAATCCTGTCTTGGAAGTCATGTTGTTGGACAACGATGAAACTACGAACTATGGAGAAGCGATGGTGGGCCCGGATTCCAACGAATGGCTAGGAGCCATGAAATCCGAGAAAGGATCCATGTATGAAAGCAAAGTATGGACTTCGGTAGACTTGCCTATTGAATGGCAGGTCGTTGAGTACAAATGGACCTTTGAGATGAACACAGACGCTAATGGTGAAATGTCACCGTTTATAAAGCTCGACTTGTCGCAAAGAAGTTTCCGGCAAGTTCAAGGAGTTGACTGGATGAGATTTTCTCATTCGTAGTGATGCTAAAAGTCTGTTGAAATTATGTTAGGAGTTGCTGCATTTTTTGATTATGAAATCTGGCAGATGGATGTCAAAACAAGGCTTCCTTAACGGTTACCGTGAGGAAGAGTTGTATGTGATACAACCAGAAGGTTTTGTCGATCCTAAGGATGCTAAAAGGTATGCAAACTCTAGCGATCCTTCTATGGACTGGAGTAAGAAACTCGGAGTTGGAATATGAGCTTTGATGAAGTGATCAAAGTTTTGAGTTTATACAAAGTTTATGAGAAACTTGTATTTACAAGAAAGTGAGTGGGAGCACTATGGAATTTCTGATAAGAATATGTAGTTGACATATTATTGGTTGTAAATAATGTAGAATTTCTGGAAAGAATAAATGGTTGTTTGGAAAAAGGGTTTTTCAAAGGAAGACCTGAATAAAGCTACCTAATTGTTGGGCATCAAGATTTATAGAGATAGATAAAGATGCTTGATAATAGTTTCAATGAGTACACACCTTGATGAGATGTTGAAGAAGTTCAATATGGATCAGTCCAAGATAGGATTCTTTTCTGTGTTAGAAGGTGTGAGATTGAGCACAACTCAATGTTGGACCACGGCAGAAAATAGAGAAAAAAGGATGAGTGTCATCCCCTATGCTTCAGCCATAGGCTCTATATAGTATGCCATGCTGTGTACCACACCTGTGTGTGCCTTGCCATGAGTTTGTCAAGGGGTACAAGAGAGATCCAGGAGTGGATCACTTGACAGCGGTGGAAATTATCCTTAGCAACTAGAGGACTGAGGAAATATTTCTCGATTATGGAGGTGATAAAGAGTTCGTCGTAAAGGGTTATGACGATGCAAGCTTTAACACCAATCCGGATGACTCTTAGCAAAAATCCAATACGTATAGTGGAGTAGCCATTTGGAATAGTTCCAAGTGGAGCGTAGGAGCAGTATTTATAGTAGGACATAGAAGTTTGCAAGGTACGCACGGATCTAAGTGTCGCAAACCCGTTGACTAAACCTCTCTCACGAGCAAAACACGATCAACACCATAATGCAATGGGTGTTCGATTCATCACAATGTAACTAGATTATTGACTCTAGTGCAAGTGGGAGACTGTTGGAAATATGCCTAGAGGAAATAATGAAATGGTTATTATTGTATTTCCTTGTTCATGATAACTGTCTATTGTTCATGCTATAATTGTGTTAACCGGAAACCGTAATACATGTGTGAATACATAGACCACAACATGTCCCTAGTGAGCCTCTGATTGACTAGCTCGTTGATCAATAGATGGTCACGGTTTCTTGATCATGGACATTGGATGTCATTGATAACGGGATCACATCATTAGGAGAATGATGTGATGGACAAGACCCAATCCTAAGCATAGCACAAGATCGTGTAGTTCGTCTGCTAAAGCTTTTCTAATGTCAAGTATTGTTTGCTTAGACCATGAGATTGCGCAAATCCCGGATACCGTAGGAATGCTTTGGGTGTGCCAAACATCACAACATAACTAGGTGGCTATAAAGGTACACTACAGGTATCTCTGAAAGTATCTGTTGGGTTGGCACGAATTGAGACTGGGATTTGTCACTCCATGTGACGGAGAGGTATCTCTGGGCCCACTCGGTAAGACATCATCGTAATGAGCTCAATGTGACTAAGGAGTTAGCCACGGGATGATGTATTATGGGACGAGTAAAAGAGACTTGCCGGTAACGAGATTGAACAAGGTATAGGGATACCGACGATCGAATCTCTGGCAACTATCATACCGGTAGACAAAGGGAATTGCATACGGGATTGTTTGAATCCCCGACATGGTGGTTCATCCGATGAGATCGTCGTGGAGCATGTGAGAGCCAACATGGGTATCCAGATCCCGCTGTTGGTTATTGATCAGAGAGTGTCTCGGTCATGTCTACGTGTCTCCCGAACCCGTAGGGTCTACACACTTAAGGTTCGATGACGCTAGGGTTATAGGGAAATGGTATACGTGATTAATGAAGGTTGTTAGGAGTCCAGGATGAGATCTCGGTAGTCACGAGGATCTCCGGAATGGTCTGGAGGTAAAGATTGATATATAGGAAGTCCAGTTTTGGTCACCGGAAAGTTTTCGGGCTCATCGGTTGTGTACTGGGAGTGCCGGGAGGGTGCCGGAGGACCCCCGGGAGGGGTGTGATGACCATAGGACTTCGTGGGCCCTTAGAGGAGGTGTGACATCCCTTATTGGGCTGGACAAGACCTTCTAGAAAGGCCCATGGGGCTGGAGATCTCGAGATAGGGCAAAAGGAAATTGAAAGGAAGGAGATCCACCTCCCTTGTGGGAGGTGGACTCTTCCCCACCTTCGGCCGAACCTCTCCTCCTTGGAGGAGGGGCCAAGGCAGTCCTCCCTCTCCCTCCTCCTATATATACCCAAGGTTTTGGGCTGATTTGAGAGGACGACTTCCCTCTCTCTCGGCGCAGCCCTACCCTTCTTCTTCCTCCTCCGCAGTGCTTAGGCGAAGCCCTACCGGAATACCCTGCTACTCCACCACCACTACGTCGTCGTTCTGCTATTGGAGCCCTTCCCCAACCTCTCCTTCCTCATTGATGGATCAAGGCATAGGATACGTCACCGGGCTGCACATGTGTTGAACGGGAGGCGTCGTTGTTCGGTGCTAGATCGGAATCTACCGCGATCTGAATTGCTGCGAGTATGACTCCACCAACCGCGTTCTTGTAATGCTTCCGCTTAGCAATCATCAAAGGTATGAAAATCCACTCTCCCCTTACTCGTTGCCGGTTTCTCCATAGATGGATCTTGGTGAAAACGTAGGAAAATTTTGATTTACTACTACGTCTCCCAACAGTGGTATCAGAGCTAAGTCTATGCGTAGAATCTATGCACGAGTAGAACACAAAGCATTTGTGGGCGTCAATATTGTTAATTTGCTTACCACTACTAGTCTTATCTTGATTCGGCGGTATTGTGGGATGAAATGGCCCGGACCAACCTTATACGTACGCTTACGTGAGACTGGTTCCACCGCCTGACATGCTCTAGTTGCGTAAGGTGGTTAGCGTGTGTCTGTCTCTCCTACCTTAGTCGGATTGGATTCGATGAAAAGGTGTCTTATGAAGGGTAAATAGCAATTGGCATATCACGTTGTGGTTTTGGCGTCAGTAAGAAACGTTCTTGCTAGAAACCTATAGCAGCCACGTAAAACTTGCAACTACAAATTAGAAGACGTCTAACTTGTTTTTGCAGCATGTGCCTTGTGATGTGATATGTCCAAAGGATGTGATGTGATGCATTGTGATGTATGAGATTGATCATGTTCTTGTAATAGGATACACAACTTGGATGTCGATGAGTATGACAACTGGCAGGAGCCATAGGAGTTGTCTTAATTTATTGTATGACCTGCGTGTCAATCAAGATCGCCATGTAATTACATTACTTTATTGCTAAACATTATCTATAGTAGTAGAAGTAATAGTTGGCAAGACAACTTGATGAAGACACGATGATGGAGATCATGATGATGGAGATCATGGTGTCGTGCCAGTGACAGTGATGATCATGGTGCCCCGAAGATGGAGATCAAAGGAGCAAGATGATATTGGCCATATCATGTCACTATATTGATTGCATGTGATGTTTATCATGTTTACATCTTATTTGCTTATAACGATAGTAGCTAAATAAGATGATCTCTCACTAAAATTTCAAGAAATGTGTTCACCCTAACTGTGCACCGTTGCTAAGGATCGTTGTTCCGAAGCACCACGTGATGATCGGGTGTGATAGGCTCTAATGTTCGCATACAATGGGTGTAAGCCAGATTTACACATGCGAAACACTTAGGTTGACTTGATGAGCCTAGCATGTACAGACATGGCCTCGTAACACGGAAGACCGAAAGGTCGAACATGAGTCGTATAGAAGATACGATCAAAATCGAGATGTTCACCATTGATGACTAGTCCGTCTCACGTGATGATTGGACACGGGCTAGTTGACGTGGATCATGTGTCACTTGGATGACTAGAGAGATGTCTATCTAAGTGGGAGTTCATTAAATAATTTGATTATGTGAACTTAATTATCATGAACTTAGTCTAAAAGTGACTTTGCAAATTATGTCGTAGATAGCTCGCGTTGTAGCCCCCCTATTTTATTGATACGATCCTAGAGAAAAGTAAGATTGAAAGTTGATGGTAGCAATAATGCGGACTAGGTCCGTGATCCGAGGATTGTCCTCATTGCTACACAGAAAGCTTATGTCTTTGATGCACCGCTAAATGCACCACTCCCTCAAGCGTTGTTTGTAGATGTTGTGAACATATGACAAACAATTTTTGATGACTACGTGATAGTTCAGTGCGTCATGCATTACGGATTATAATTGAGGCTCCAAAACGTTTTGAATGTCACAGAACATAAGAGATGTTCTAAGAGCTGAAATTGGGATTTCAGGCTCGTGCCTATGTTGAGAGGTATGCGACCTCCAACAAGATTCTTTGCCGACAGGATAAAAGAGAACGGCTCAATCGGTGAGCATATGCTCAGATTGTCTGGGTACTAAAATCACTTGAATCGACCGGGAGTTAATCTTCCAGATAAGATAGTGACTAATACAGTTCTCATGGAGCTACTAAGCCCAAATGCTCATAAGAGAGAAACCTACACATGGAGCTACTCATATACATGTGGATGTGTATGTAGAACATACACACACCTCTCACACAACTACAGAACACATGGCATCACCTCTATATGCCAAGCACACACATACACAAGTATGGATGTGGGCATGGGGCACACACACACACACACTCTCACTACAAGCATAAACACTCACCACACACACACACACAAGTATATGTGCATGTGCAAAGCACACACACACACCTACAACACATGACACCACACACAAGCACATACATGTGCATATCACATGCACATGCACTCACATACACTCACTTACATGTGGTGCACCACACACCCAACATAGACACACACTCACTAGCACACCTACACATGCTTGTGTGTGTGTGAGACACACACACACAAACTCACATGGCACGACACCATGCAATGCACTACACTCACACCTCTCATGCATACACTCACACCCACTCAAGCCCACACCACACTCATATATATGCACATATGTGTATGTATCACATACATACACACAGTTCCACACTCACTCACACTCAACCAACAACAGAGAAAAAAAAGAAAAAAAACTCTATACACACATACATACATACATGTATATAGGTGAAAGGCCAAGCAAAAAGAAATAAAACAAAACAAAAGAAAACAAAAACACAAAAAAAGGGGAGAAGGTGGTCGAACCCCTAACCTCCAAGGCCTACCCACCGAACCAGACCACTACGCTACACGATCGAGTGTTAACATAGGGAGGCCTCTACATCACTAGTACACACACATAGGGGCAACGCTGACGAAACTGAAGATGTTCAGTCCCGGCGACAGGCAACACGGCAGCGAACTCCGGCGACAACACGGCGGCTCAAGGCATCTACGGCAACACGCGCGGGTGGAATCGAAAGGGGAACCTACGGGGAACCCATCCCGCGTCTCTTCTTGAGAGGAGGGGGACCGGAGGCGAGCTCAAGCTCGAGCCTTTCTACCGGCAGCGACGAGCACTATGACGATGGCACTACGTTCTATGGCGAGGAGAGGGGACAGCAGGGGCTGGCTGCTCACCGAGGGGGTTCTCCGAAGACTTGGGGACGTCGACAGAGCGAGTTGAAGGGGAAGAAGGGGAAGACGATGCTCGGGGACGCGGCGGCGACGCAGGGGAAGCAGGGGCGCTCGGAGGACGGCGACGCGGCACCGCAGAGTAGGAGCTCCTCTCCTCCTAGCACCAGGAATGGGACGCGGATGCATCCAGGAACGCTGGGGCCATCTTGAAGCCGGCGGGGCTCCACCAGAGGGACACCGGCAACGAGCCCGTCGACCCCTACTCTCTCTGAACCCACTCACCTCTCTGAATCCGAGAAGAAGAAGAAGAAAACATTAGGAGAAGGAGGAAGAGATGGAGATGGCAGCAGCGGCGAGGGAACCCTAGTTAGGCGCGCTATATAAAGGGGGGGGGCTCGACGTTGGGGTTGCTAATGGCGATGGCGACGGCGACGCTCTGCTCCTCTGCGCACACCCGCTCGCACTCGGCTCTGACAAAGGGGGAATGGTGGTAGGTGGCCGTTGGCTAGGCTGGGCCTCATGGGCCGGGAGCCCATCTGCTCCTCTCTCTCTCACTCGGGAAAAACAAAGAAACCAAAAGGGTTTTCCTTTTTAAATAAAACAGAATTAGAGATATAAATGTCCAGAGAAAAAGAAAAGGGTTTTGGGTGAAACGAATATTTGTGTGGAGGAAATAATATGCCCTTTTATATAAAAATGTTAAATGGAATAATTTAACTAGTAATTTTTAATACTTTAATAAAATCAGCCCCTGTTTAAAGAGAATTCAAATCCAAACACTTGCAAATAACAAAAGTTTCACCCTCAATATTCCTAAGAACATTAGGGCCACCTCTGGAGCATTTTTAAAAGATTTTAAAATCAACTTAAAATCTGCCAAGAAATTTTATTAGAATTAAAGGGCAAAGGAGGGTTTTTAGAGAAGAAGAAAAGAGAGGAAAAAGAGGGAGTGCACACATGGCTCCAAGCACATCAAAACCACCCCACCAAGGCACACTCACATCCACATCAAGCCAAGACACAAGCACACTCACACTAATCACTCCAACAACACATGAAGGCAAATAAGCATGAAGGAAGCTATGATAGATGGAATGATGCATGATGACATAATGCAAGAATGCAAACCACACATAGATGACAAGTTGCAACAACTCTTAGCTCATGACACAAGGTTCATACATGGGGTTACATGCCAAATAAGGTAGGGATAGTGCTTGGGCTGTCACAGCCTTTGTCGAATCCTATCCAACTAAAGTAGGAGAGACATACACCCGCAAGCCATCTTTGTGCAACAAAGTCACACGTCAGTCTATGGAACCGGTCTCTCGTAAGCATACGAGTAATGTTGGTCCGGGGCGCTTCGTCCCACAATACCGCTGAACCAAAATACAACCAAGGGAGGAAGCAATCTATGCATCAATACCCACAAACTCCTTTGTGCTCTACTCGAGATCTCATCGACACATAGACCTAGCTCATGATGCCACTGTTCGGGAACATTGCATGGGAAACAAAAAAATTCCTACACATACGCAAGATCTATCCATGGTGATGAGAATCTATGAGAGGGAGAGTGGATCTACATACCCTTGTAGATCGCTAAGCTGGAAGCGTTAAGAAACGCGGTTGATGCAGTCGAATGTCTTCGCTATTCAAATTGTCGAGCGTCCCGCGATCCCATCACGATCCGTCTCGCGATCCAATCACGATCCTTCCCGCGATCTCATCACGATCTGTCCCGCGATCCAATCACGAATCGGCTCACGATCTTGATCACGGTCCTTCCGATCTAGCACCGAACGGACGGCACCTCCGCGTTCAACACACGTATAGCTCGATCACCATCTCCGCCTTCTTGATCCAGCAAGAGGGAGCAGAGAGGTAGAAGAGTTCTCCAGCAGCGCGACGGCGTTGCGGCGATGGTGGTGGAGCTATTCCGGTAGGGCTTCGCCTAAGCACTGCAGAAAACCGATCTAGAGGAGAAACTATGCACTATTGGAGAGGATAGCATGTGGCTGTTTTCTATGCATGCAAAAAACCTAAAACATCTAGTATATATAAGAGGAAGAGAGGAGGGGGCTGGCGCACCAAGGGCCAGCAACTTTGCCCTTGGAGCAAGGAGAGGAGAGGAGGAATCCTCCTCCAATCCTATTAGGACTAGGACTCCTTTCTTATTAGCCTTTTTGCCTTTTTCCACCTCTTTCTCTTTGGGTTTTCCTTTCCCAGCCGCATGGGCCTTTGTGGGACTTCCACCAGCCCACTAAGGGCTGGTATTCATCCTCCCGATGGTCCCCCGGTACACTACCGGCACTCCCGGTACACTACCGATGAGCCCGAAACTTTTCCGGTGACCAAAATAGGACTTCCTATATATCAATCTTTACCTATGGAGCATTTAGGAACTCCTCGTCATGTCCGGGATCTCATCCGAGACTCCGAACAAGCTTCGGTCACCACCATACATAAATCTACACTACCGAAACATCACCGAACCTTAAGTGTGCAGACCCTACGGGTTTGAGAATTATGTAGACATGACCGGGACACCTCTACACTCAATAACCAATAGCGGGACCTGGATGCCCATATTGGTTCCTACATATTCTACGAAGATCTTTATCAATCAAACCTCTATGTCAAGGATTCAGTTAATCCCGTATGAAGTTCCCTTTGTTTATCGGTATGTTACTTGCCCGAGATTCGATCGTCGGTATCTCCATACCTAGTTCAACCTCGTTACTGGCAAGTCTCTTTACTCGTTCTGTAATACAAGATCCTGTGGCTAACACTTAGTCACATTGCTTGCAAGGATTATTATGATGTTGTATTACCGAGTGGGCCCTGAGATACCTCTCCATCACACAGAGTAACAAATCCCAGTCTTGATCCATGCCAACCCAACAGACACCCTCGGAGATACCTGTAGAGCACCTTTATAGTCACCCAGTTACGTTGCAATATTTGATACGCACAAGGCACTCCTCCGGTGTCAGTGAGTTGCATGATCTCATGGTCATAGGAACATATACTTGACATGTAGAAAACTGTAGTAATAAACTGACACGATCATATGCTACATTTATAGTTTGGTTCTTGTCCATCACATCATTCTCCTAATGATGTGATCCCGTTATCAAATGACATATCATGCCCATGGCTAGGAAACCTTTAACCATCTTTGATCAACAAGCTAGTCCTTTAGATGCATACTAGGGACATGGTGTTGTCTATGTATTCACACATGTATCTGAGTTTCCGATCAATACAATTCTAGCATGGATAATAAAAAATTATCATGAACAAGGAAATACGATAATAACCAATTTATTATTGCCTCTAGGGCATATTTACAACAATTACATGCAAACTAAAACCCACAAATCACTATACTTATAAAGCACATCACGAGCTGATCTAGCAATAAGAGATGAAAGAACAAAGTTGCTAACCTTTGTGGACACTTGGATGGATTGGGGTGCCTCAACTCTTGAAAAATCTTGGCAAAAATGGAGGGAGGAGCTCAAACTAGGGAAAGAACAGAGAGCGGAATTCGAATGGAGAAAACAGAGAAATGGATTCGGGCTGGACGAAGGGTTTATATAGGAAAAGCTTTAGTCGCGGTTGGTTATACAAAACGGAACTAAAGGTCCACCTATAGTCCCAGTTTGTATCACGAACCGAGACTAAAAGGGCTCGTGGGGGCCCCGGCTGACACCAGCCTGCCACCACTCATTTAGTCCCGTTTTGTGATACAAACTGGGACTATATGTCCCAAATGAACCAGGACGAATGGGGCCCGTACCCCCTGACAGCTCCTAGCCGTTGGAGCCGAGACTAATGGACACACTAGTCCGTGTCCAAAGCAAAACCGCGACTAAAGGTTGAAACAGAAGGCCTGTTTTCTACTAGTGCTAATTACTATGCAAATAGCATGGTAATTTAGGCATCACAGACCTGATAACTTACGCATCAACACCATAGTAACCCTTTTTTATGAGAAAAAAGTTGATGAAATACCCTCACCCCTTCAAAAAAACTTCTGTATGAATAACATGGTAATTTACACGTCGCATACCTAATAATTTATGTATCCCGGGTCTAGTAACTTTGACGGGGAAGTGAGTTTGTTGAAAATTACAACGGTATCTTTTGTGCAATTAGCATGGTAATTTACACAACACATACCTGATAACTTACGTACCCTTGGTATGGTAATTTTGACCCGGCCGGGGAAAAAGTTGTTGACACATACCCTAGTAACTTCTGCGTAAACTTCAGGGTGATTTTTGTATCGCGTGCCTGATAACTCACGTACAAATATCATGAAAAAATTGACCTAGGGGGAAAAAGTTGTCAAAAATACCCGCAATAATTTTTGTGTAAGTAGCACGGTAATTTATGTATCATATACATGATAATTTACGTAATAAACACCGTCCATGTGTTGGAGGGGGGAAGTTATTGAAACATAGCCGAGTAACTTCTATGAAAACTGTTATGGTGGGGGGAGGGGAGGGGTAACTTGAGTGTAAATTTTGTGGTGATTCTACGCACCACATCCTTGATAACTTGCGTACATACAAACATCATGGAAACTTTGATCGGGGGAGAAAAAAGTTGTTGAAAGATCCCGTGGTAAGTTCAGTCTAAATTTCATAGTTATTTACGCATCGCATGCCTGACAATTTACGTAATAAACACCGCGGTAACTTTTACTTGGGGAAAAAGTCATTGAAACAAACCTTGGTAAATTCTGTGTAAATATCATGGTATTTTATGCACTAAAGACATGATAACTTATGTACAACCCCCATGATAACTTGGACCTATGAGAAAAAAAGTTGTTGAAACATACCGTCAGTAACTTTTGTGTAAATAACATGGTATTCTACACACTATAGACTTGTTAACTTACGTACAAAACCTTTCGGAAAAAAAAACTTACTTACAAAACACCATGATTACCCGTCCAAACTCAAAGCAAAAAAAAAAAACGACACACAAACACGTGGGTACACTCCGTGAAGCCATATGTCCTGAACAACCCTAAGGATTCGTACCTACACTAGATCTTCATTGATGCACTGAAAAAAACTGGGAAAATACCATTCTATGTACTAAAACAGTAGTACAAGACGGTTTAAAAGGTTTGTTTTTCATCCATTGAACAACAACGTAGGCATGTTCTATTGGTAACTGGGCTTGGTAGCGTGTGTCCTTTCCACTTGATCTGGGTTCAATTCTCACGTACGCTCATTTTTTGTATCTTGTAAAAATATCGGAATAAAGCGGAACGATCGAACGGAAAAAGAGGTTTGAGGGGAATCGTTCGGAACGTTAAAGACGGAACGTTCGGTTATTAGTCCAGTCCTTGATAAGTATATGAGTGATTCATGCAGAATATGTTTTTGCTTGTCTAAGACATGTAGCCGATAATACTTTTCAGAGTTAATGCTCATGTTGTTGTGAGTTTTGGAAAGAATTAAGCTTTCCTCAGTTTCCCCATTAATATGTACTTCTTCAACGCTCTTTCATTATTTTAGAAACCATCTAATATGCCGGTTCAGTCTCTCGAAGGTGTTCATAGAGGTAGAGTGTGCGTGTGTGCGTTCATAGAGATGATGTATGTGTTAAAAAAAGAAACCATCTACATCTGATGACATGGACGTGATAGGGTAAGTCGCGAAAACTCATGGGCCATACAGCACGTTAACATAAATCCTGAAAATGTTCTCAACCTGTTTGAAAAATACATTATCCATTGGGGGCCTAACTGGGATATCATTTTTTGCCTAGATATTTAGACAAGTCAATTGCCAAGCTACAGATGAGGCTGGTAGTGTGCCGCAACAAGCGTGAGCTGCTTGAGAGTGCAGATAGGTATGGGGCAGGAAAGGAAAAAGGCTTCGGTAGCATGAAGACCTGGATGCCAAGGTTCATACTTTGCAATGCTATTTGAGTGTTTCCTTTTGTAGGCCTAGCTATTGCTTGCTGAATTTATATCTCAGTTAGAACAGATGCAGATGATTTCACATATTGTTTAGGATATATAAAGAACCCAAAGCCTGCAACTAGCAAGGAATATACGGACAAATGTGCAAGTAGCCAAGCACATAATTAAAGAATTGAATCGATCATATCTATCATCATAGCAAACAGAATCAAATCAAACATGATAATTTATCATCATACTAACTAGAATAATTGAATAAGGTTATTAATCATATGCAACAATTTTGGCTTCTTACCATTTTGCATCGCCGTGTTTATTTCCATGTAGTCTCTGCTACCCTATAACATCCAGACGAAAACTAACCATGTGAGTTAAATGTGCACCCCTACGAGTGTTTGTTGTAGTTTTTTTCCACTGTACTTTTAAAATGTAACATGACAATAGCCAATGTTATACCTAAATTCTAAATTTTACGAACCTATTAGATTTGGGAGGGCACCCTCCTTGCAAAATCATCATAGTTTATGGAGCTAAGATTTGTGTTGTCAAATAGTTTTTTGACATATAAGGAATCAGGTTACCTCGCAGTGCTTTTTTTTTTTTGCTGTATGAGGAATGAGCTCATTGAGTTGTTCATTTTGGATGTTCCCATATGTGGCCAATAAGTCAAATTGTTCACTCTATTTGTGTGATGGAGTATCTGCTGGCCTGCTGTTTTCATGTATGCAAATGTAGGCTCACATAGAGCTTTTTCGACTCGGTCGTCGATGGGTGACCCATGCGATCTAGGCGATCCATGTGAGCCCACGGGCGGCGACCGCGCTACACATGGAGGACCGACGGCGTGCAAGACCGCGATGACCAGGGTTGATCGCCTTCACCGGGGCAGCAGGTTTTGGGTGCTAGCGGGATCAGACGATGACTGGGACGCCGATGATGAACAGATCGACGACGTGGCGGCCGTGAAGTATTCCCCGAAGCCCTCGGATTGCGTCTGCGAATCCTTGAGGGTTGGATACTCCGAAGAGCAGATCGCAGACTGCATCGAAGGAATGATTCCTGCCACTGATAGTGTGTGGGAAGGGCTCGGAGACGGCGACAAAGCCGAGGTTTTCCGAAGGGTGGTTCACCGGCGAACGACGGCGTTCCCGGTGCGGTTGTGGAAGGGACCTCTCCCCAAGGTACGTCTCCCTGCTCTTACACTAGCGTACTTCATCGGGAACTGGAAGAAAGTACCATGTCGCCGGAGGAAAGGACGGTCGGCGGCGGAGAAGCCGTAGCTGGTGCTGTCGGCGGTCGATCCGGATCTCAGGATCGGGATAGCCAGAGCTCAGCGTTTGAAATTGTTGTTGGGCCAGGAGGGGCCGGAACTGAATCATATTGGGCCGGTGTCAACTGGGTATATGGCCCAGTTTAACACGTCAGATGTGAGGCTTTTGGATGTGTGCGAAACTTCCCGATTGGCAGTTGAGTCGTGCGATCGTCAAGTTTCTCGTACGACTGCCGACACCGGGTTATCCTTCGCATCAGCGTCGAGCACCATGGGTTCCCGCGGCGAGTCCTTCTGTCCTTAGCACCCGACGGCACTCATGGCCGGTCGGGGCAATGGAGCACAGCCGCCCGGGCCTCCCGCACTGGCTGGTAACCGGCACGGCAAGCAGCCTGATGTGTCTGCGCATGGCGGCGGAGGAACGAACCAGCAAGCTCCTCCGCGAATAGGTTAGAGTAGCGGGGGGTCGCTGGTGGTCGACGTGGTGACGGACCGGGCCTCGGCGGCTTTGCCGGTGGTCGCGTCGGAACCATAACTGGGCAAGGCGGCGCAAACGGCGGCTATAGGGGCTACCGTCCACATTGAAACAAATGGAACGATGGTGGAACGGGCGCCGGCCGCGGGCAATAGAACGAAGGTGGGGGTCGCGGATTTGGTGCTAATCAGTGGCAGCGGAACTTCTAGCCCCGGATGGTGACTTCGTTGAGGGGGCCTCGGGTCCTCATTATCGTCAGTGAGGAGGCCTCGGAGGGGGTGGCCATGGTTTCAGCCGGAACCATCCTCCACGGCGACAGTTAGCCCCGAAGGTTGTCCCAACGTTGCCGGAGCTCACGCCGGCGATGACTGGCGAGGGGACGGCTACTGGGATGCCGCTAAGGCATCGACTTCAACTGTCACATTGCCAGAGGCTGCGACGATGGCAGTTAAAGCATTGAAGGCCATGGGTATACCGACCAAGGAAACGGCTGAAGACAGAGACGTGTGCGGGCTAATAAGGCGGCTCGTAAGAAAGAAAAGTTGACTTCTTTTAGATGTGGGGTTTGATACGGGGCAAGCCCGTGTTTGTCGATCTTTCATGAATTGGAGGGAGATTCCACGAAGAACACGGGAAAGAACAAGGAGACATCACAAGACGAAACACTCAAGAACAAGTCCAATCACACATCCACTAAACTCACCACACCCAAGATCCACAAGGGTACAAGAACAACAAACGGAAAGAGGATACATGGTAGATTTCATCCCAAATCCCATGGGGAGATGGGGCCTTGGTATCCCAAAGGATCTTCCCTCGAAAGGGGCCTTGATATCTCGGAGGATCTTCCCTCCTAAGGGGCCTTGACATCCACTAGGGATCTTCTCCTATGGTGGCATCTCCATGGGAGAGGTAGTGAAAGGAGTTAGGCTCAACTTACTAAGAGCAAACCTAAGCTAATCCTAGAATGGAGGTGGGAGAAGAGTATATATAGTCCTAGGCACGAAGGGGTAAGTGAGAGGGGGGATACATGGGTCAAAGCCCAACCTGCGCACAGGCAGACCGGTTGTACAGGTGGATGGACCGGTTGTACTGGTGTGAATACAACCTCCAGTACAACCGGGGTAGTACTGGGCTTGAACCGCTCCTCAACAAAATCTTGGCCAGAGGTGGGCCGGTGGTGGGATGGTTGTACCGCCCACCGGTTTTTGGCCGGTTGCTATCCGGTTGTACCGGCAGCTCCTGGACTTCCTCGAGCTCCTGTTCTTCCTTCTTCTCTTCCAGGCTTCCCTCGCAGATGGTGTAGTTGTACGTAGGTGCGGGTACTCCTCATCATCATCCGTGAAGCTCCGACAATACCTATGCATGCACACGGGGGAGTGTCAAGTAGAATATCATCCTCGAAGGGATCAAGTGAACACGTGTAAAGGAGATGATTCACCTTTATGTATGTGAAATAGTAGTGGCACGTGTCACTTGTCGAACAGACTCATGTCATGGTGATGTCCGTAGGATGCTCCGCATTATCCCCCCCCCCCTGGGAAAGACCCGTCCTCAGATCAAGATCTATATCACCATGGGAAGGAGATGGCATCGTCGTGTAGAAGTGGGAAATCACCAAGCGCTCATCATCTTCAAGCTCTAAAGGGGCACTCTCCAATGTCTCACCGTCTAGGAATTCCTTCAAAAGGAGCAAACACAACAAACACCTGGAAAAACAAATGTTGGTTAGCGTGAGTGCATAATTAACCAAGCATTCTAGTGGTGAATCACCGCACAAGTGTTGTCATCATGCATAACATATGGTGTGACAAGGGAATGTGGCATGGCATGTAAGAATATAAAGTGAGCACAAGCAATGCAATCATGGAAACAAGGATGCCTATGTGAGGTAGGGATGCCAATATGTGAGTCAATAGAACAAGCATCTACCGCAAGGTCATAGCACTCATGCACATAGAAATCAACGAAAGGTCTATGGTAGGCGAAGGAATCATTCACAACACCAAATAAAATGACATGTCTAGACACATGGGGCAAGTGCAAGACAATACAAGCATAATGTGCACATGGTGTAGTGAACATAGTGATATAGTCAACACGATAGAAAGAGCAATTGGTCATCACGTGTGAGGCAATCAAGTCAAGCAAGTAGCAATCAATGTGCAAAGCATGGCAATGGTTGTCATCAACCGCATCAAAGGATCACATCGATGATGCAACATAAGCAAGCATAGTGATCATGTCGTGGCAACTAGTAGTGCGAAGATGCAACATACTAGAGGAAATTATGGCAATCATGTCATGTGAGCAATGAATAGGCATAGGCGATGCGCATGAGATATCACGAGCACAAAACATGATCAAAGTATCATGATAGGCATGGAGCACAAAGCAAACATGGCAATAACAAGTAGTATCTCCACCAAGCTCGCAAGTGCACATACAAATAGGAGAATCAAGTGGCGTACGAGATGCAAATCATGTGTCACAAATGCATGCCAATGGCATATAAATGGTCATATCATGCAAAGTGAACATAGCAATATATGCAAAGGATATATAATGGAGAATAAGCCATAACTATGTGAGAGCCATGTAGAAGAGGTGCGCATAGTCCTTGCACAAGGGGAATGGTTGGAGACACATTCCGGTGAATCCCAAAGCATCGGTGCTCTCAAGAGCTCTTTTCGTCAACTCATGGGATCGTGAGGTTGACGCGTAATCATGAGTACCTACACAAGAAGGAGACGCATGAAACAAAGTGTGTGCATGGTAAATGTACACATCATCCATCATGATGTGTATGTGTGTGTGAGAGTTAGATCAAGATAAGCAATGCTCAAAGAAATTCGATGCATGGTATAGGAACATGTCATCCATCATGAAAGAATAGTTGTTGTGTATAACACGACAGGGACACAAATTGAGCATGCAGATATATGGCAAATCAATAGCATTTTTATTCATGGGTAGCATAGCGTGCACAAAAGTTTGGTAATCATGCAATGGATGAGATGGAACCAAATCTCCTAAAGTGTATGCAGAAACTATGGGGCCGCCTCATGTGTAATAGCGGAAGCATAAAATGAAGAATATGGACAACATCCAAAACAATGCATATCCGAAGCTAGGTGGTCATGGCATGTCATATGAGAATTATTGCGCAAATGATGCAAATGAAACATGGAAATATCATCACAAGAAAAGCAAATGCCAACAACCATGGATATGTCATCTATGCCATATGAGCAAATGGGATTTACTTTTATGGTGTATGCATAGTCACTATGGTGATATTGCAAAGATCCAATATGGGAAATTTCACGCATAGCATATGACAAGTCAAGCGGATTGTCAAACATGATGTGACCTACGGACTTGACACAAGAAATCCTATGCAACATGGTATCACAAGTAATAGGCTCCACATGAGAATCATCAAACACATCATAAATGGGCAATTCATCACATGAGGAAGTCGCATAAGCATGAAGAATGGCAATAGGTGGATTGACATCATGCAAGCAATCAATGTCCGCTAGTGGGACAAGATAATCACCTTCACCTATGTTAACTTTTTCGGTCCACTCATGTGGTGTACTTGAGGTGGGAGAAACCAACTCGTGGTCATCATCATGATGGAACCATGTGGGGGGTGCATCATCATCCATCATGCCCATCGTCATTCCCATTGGAGGGATGGAATCATCGAGTGTCGGCGCGTTGTTGTATATGGGACCTAGAACCAAAGGAGAAAACACAATATAGGTAGAGGTTAAGTTGTTAGAAATCGAAATGGCCTCACATGCTCTATCAACTACCTCACTTGCTCCATGTCGTGGTGACTCACTCACTCCCTCTAGGTAGTTGCGCTCATACTCACATATGGTGGAGTCACTCATCTCACTCAAGTGGTGGGGGTTGTGGCTCTCCTCACATGGAAATGGGGGCAACTCATCATGTATGGGGCTAGTGGTGAAGGCACTCTCACTCTCAATATGGTGGAAAAAGTCTCTCAACTCATCTCCAAACGCCGTCGTGGTCGAAGGGAAACTCCCATGCTCAACCATCTCATCACCGTCGCCGTGGATGAAGGCCGAAGATGGCACATCATCACTCTCCTCCATGACCGAAGGGAAAATCCCATGCTCGGCCATCTTCTCTCTCTTGCCTCCAAAGATGGAAGTGTCCTCTTTGCTCACCACCTTGTCGCTCGCCTCCAAAGCATGTTCCTTGAGTGGCTTTGTAGTCGTGGTCGTTGCCACGCCATCTTCAAAAAGAGTCATGGTAGACTCGGCACCATCAATGCCACAAAGAGGGATGGCGGTGAAGTTGGACTTGGGAGCGTCATCTTGGAGCTCGTCGGGCTTGGACATCTTGGTGGTACCATCCTCATGCTCATCGTCTCGGAGCTTGGTCGTCGTGAAGTGTGCACAGGGTTGAGTAGGCTTGGCCTTGAGGTCTTGTGCCGCCTTGAGAGCACCAATGTAGAGTTCGTCGAGCGACTCATAGTTGTTGTCGAAGATAGGCTTGGCGATGTCGTTGTTCAATCCCATCATGAAGTAGAACTTCATCCAGATGGGGGTCGGTCACGCTAGCTCGTCGCAAGGCTTTCTTCATCATCATGAAGTATTCATCGATGGATGCGGATCCTTGTATGGTGTTCTCCAATTGGCGTTGAAGATGGTCCATGTATTTGGAAGGCACAAACTCTCGCCGCATCACTTTGTTCGTCTTGGACCAACTCATGTCGAAGCTCTTCAAGGATGTGTGAAGCCACCATGTCGACGCGTCGCCGTGGAAGTTTCATGTGGCGCACTTCACTTGATCTTTGGAAGGGACTTGAAGTAGCTTGAGGTAGTGATCCATCTTGCGCTCCCAATCGAGATACTCCTTGGTGTCTTAACTCCCATAGAATGGAATGTCATGGTCGAAGTCGAGGTCAAAGTAGCTCATGGAGGTCGCGGATGTGAGATTGGGGAGCTTCTCTTGAAGTGCTTGTTGGCGAAGTGGCCTCGTGTCCAAAGGCGAAGATGCCTTGAATTCGCTTGGAGAAGATGCCAAGGTAGGTGGTGAAGTCATTAAGCAGTGGTTGATGTCGAGCTCGTGACCTTCATACTTGTTCTTTGTTGGACGCCTTGATGTTGGCATCATTATTTCTTCATGTCGTTGATAGCGTCGATGCTGGTGTGATCTTGCCGGATATGGATGCTCGGGAGCAGGTGCACGTGAGCGTCTTCTTGAAGATTATGACGACTTCTCTCTGTTCTTGATGAGGACCTTGAGCTCCTCCATTTGAGCATGCATCTTGGCGTCGATGATGTTCTTCATGGCATCGAACTCGTCGTTGTTGTTGTAGACCGAAGATGGTGTGCTTTGCCTATCCATCACAAGACTCGAGCAAAGGTGAGTCAGAAATGAGATAAACAATACCAAGATACCGTTCCAAAAGTTGAGTATGTATCCCGCTTCACTCAATGTGAATTGAGAGAATAGTGGAATTGGTACCGAACATGTTCACTCACACCTACAACATAAAGCTTATCGAGTGGCTTGGTTAGGAAAAGTGGCACAAAATTCAAGAAAAATGAAGTCCAAGATATTGTAAATGTTGAAATAAATCCAATGGACTCAAAATGCAAATCAAGAGATCACAAATATAGAGGAGGGCAATAGAGAAACACACGTGGTGGGATAATGGGGCTTGTGCAACTATAGGGATGAGCAAAGCTCGTGTTGCACAAACACAAGGAGAGACGCTAGCTTATTGTACGTGTGGGCACAATTTACCACTTGGCACCAATCCTATTCATGCAAGCATACGTTTCCAATTCATGTATACTCATGCACAAGTATCTGTTTTCTTGCTCAACTCTTTGTTTATAAGCTTATGAACTTTCTTTCTTGCTTTGAAGCTGTTTTTGACTCTTCTCTTCCTTTCCAATATTCTTATTGAGCCTCAACCAACTATATGAGATAAATATCGCAAGGTATGCATGGGGGGAAGCAATTTCACTATATGATATTTCCAATGACACAAAAATAGGATATCGTATCACTAAGGTGCACAAGTTTTCGCGAAGCCCGGCAATACTCGAATAGCTAGTCTCAATAGGTATGAAGGTAATCGCAAAGATGGTGGGGCTAACAAGATGCAATGGCAAGGAAGGTATAGTGTATGAAGGAATGTATACCTTCGTCACACTTAACCTTTCATGAAGTCGAGATGAACCGGCCTTTCTTCCGGTTGAAGATGGTCTCAAACGATGGATGGTCGTCGTCGATGTCAAACATCGGTGGTCGATGAAGTTGATGGCGCGATACAAGTCATTGGTGGTGGATGAAGATGTAACCATCCCTAAGTAATCGAAACAACTTAGGAGACTCAAATCACAACTCAAGCAACCACAAATGCAAAGGTAAACCAAATGGGTTAGGTTGCGGAAGACTATGGTGGTATTGCAGATGATATGGTGGAGGGCCTAGGCAAACTTTCCAGAATTTGAAAAATATTATGAAGTCAAATGATGAGGAATCTATTTTTTTGGGAAGGAGGGTGTCAATAGCTATCCAACGAGCTAAAGAACGTCAAAATCGGAGTTCTGATGAATTAGTTATGGGCAAAACAAGAATCAGAAATGTTGGACCAGGGAATTAGCGGTTGTACCGCTTTGTTAGGGCGGTTGTACCGCTCCTAGGGCGTCTTGGGGACGTTTTTGGGGCTATTAGCGGTACTGCTTGTGCTGTGCGGTTGTACCACTCTTGGGGCGGTTGTACCGCTGCACAAAGCGGTTGTACCGCTTTTATCGGGAATAATTCCCAGATCTGAGCACGGGGTAGACTTGGGGTGGACCAAAATCGAAATTTTGGACCAAATTGAAGGGGAAAAGAAAAATTAGGTGATGGGGACGCAAAAGGGGGGGGGTGGATCTACTTGCTAAACACTAGATCCGTGGATGAAAACCAACAAAAACTCTCAAGAACAACAAATCGCATGAAATCTTTTTGGGCTATTTTTGTGGGGATTTTCAAATTGGGACAAAAACACACAAAATTGGGCTAGAAAACGAATGGGAGGACTCCAAATTCGTGAGAAACGTGGCTCATGATACCAATATGATACGGGGCAAGCCCATGTGTGTCGATCTTTCACTAACTGAAAGGGGATTCCACGAAGAACATGAAGAACACGGGGAAGAACAAGGAGAAATCACAAGAGGACACACTCAAGAACAAGTCCAATCACACATCCACTAGACTCACCACACACAAGATCCACAAGGGTACAAGAACAACAAACGGAAAGAGGATACATGGTATCCTGGAGGATCTTCCCTTGAAAGGGGCCTTGATATCCCGGAGGATCTTCCCTCGTAAGGTGCCTTGAAATCCACTAGGGATCTTCTCCTATAGAGGCATCTCCATGGGAGAGGTAGTGGAAGGAGCTAGGCTCAACTTACTAAGAGAAAACCTAAGCTAACCCTAGAATGGAGGTGGGAGAAGAGTATATATAGTCCTAGGAACGAAGGGGTAATTGAGAGGGTGGATACATGGGCCGAAGCCGAACCTGCACGCACGAAGACCGGTTGTACCAGTGGATGGACCGGTTGTATTGGTGTGAAGACAACCTCCGGTACAACCGGGGTAGTACCGGGCTTGAACTGCTCCTCAACAGAATCTTTGCTAGAGGTGGCCCGGTGGTGGGCCGGTTGTACCGCCCACCGGTTGTTTGCCAGTTGTATCGATAGCTCCTGGTCTTCCTGGATCTCCTCTTCTTCCTTCCTCTCTTCCAGGCTTCCCTCGCGGATGCTGTAGTTGTACGTAGGTGCTGGCACTCCTCATCATCATCCGTGAAGCTCCGACAATACCTATGCATGCACACGAGGGGAGTCTCAAGTAGAATACCATCCTCAAAGGAATCAAGTGAACACGTGTAAAGGAGATGATCACCTTTATGTATGTGAAGTAGTCGTGGCACATGTCACTTGGCAAACAGACTCTTGTCATGGAGATGTCCGTAGGATGCTCCGCATCAGGGTTCGTGGTTATTTTGTGGTGGATTGCACAACTGTATTGTGTGATATTTGTTAGAAACTAGGACACAATGAGGCAGCATGCCCGCTACTTCTCGCACCTAAGCTGGTGTTCAACATATATGAAGTTTGCCAGAGTAGGCTTATGTTCTTTGAGACTCCACACTCTGCTTCAGCTATTGTGCCTCCTCGTCTTGAGACTTCGAGGACGGGTTTGGTCAAGGTAATGAATGGTACACTGGTGGTGGAACAAGTATCTCAGCAGCTTAGGAGACTAGTTTCTGAGTCATACCACTGGGCTCTGATCAGAGTGGAAGAGCAGGTGTACCGTGTGGAATTCCCTAGGAGAGAGGACCTTCATCGCCTGTTGACTTTTGGGGTCAGCAAAGTGAGTGGGAGCAAATGCATGCTGGAATTTGAGGACTGCAAAAGACCTGAACCAACTGGATCACCTTTGGAGAACGTTTGGATCGGATTATCAGGCGTTCCAGAGATTCTTTTGAATGATTTTCTTATTGTTTGGAGCCTTGGTTCACTGCTGGGTAAGACGGAGAAAGTCGACATGCCAATCACACGCAAACATGGGATTGCTAGGCTGCTAGTGAGTGTGTTGGACGTGGAGTATGTGCCTGATTATGTGCCCTGGTTCTATGATGGCATGTATTATGATCTTGACATGGAGATCGAGGAGGAAATCCAGCAGATGGTGCATAATAATGATGTTGACATGGTGGATGGCGGTGATGGGAGTGGGAACCAGGGGGGATAATGGGAACTGTGATGATCATGGAGATGGGTCCACTCGCAAGGGTCAACCTCCTAAGTCTTCAAAAGCAGCAGATATGCCACCTAATAACGGGAAAGCGCCATCTTTGACATTGATGGCTTCTCTCTGTTTTGGTTCGTTCTTGGCGGTGTCTGCACCGAGCCGTCTATGGGGGGGGGGACCGAGTGGAGGTTGAGGAATTTGATACCACTCCAATGTATGATGCCAGTATTAAGGGCGGTCAACTTACACCACAGTAGCAACATTTAGATTGGGGGTGGGTGAGGGTGGCTAGTTGCGGGCAGGAGACCCGATGACATGGCTCACCCTTACCCCGTCCGTCTTCTACTAGAGGGGAGGGATGTGAGGGCCGTGGGTAGGAGGTCCGTACACGGTCACCTCGCTCATCGTCTTCTTCTCGGGTGGCTCTACTGGGCCGTTTTGATGGGGAATCGGGGTCATCCAGCTACGGGCAGGAGGCCTGCCGACCTGGCCAGCTTCTATCTTGCTCATCGTCTCTTGGAGGAGTGAGATCCGAGGGCAGCAGGCAAGAGGCATGTGTGCCTTCACCTAGCTCATCACCTACCACTCGCACGATGATGGAGTGGCAGCAGGTTGAGACTGGGGAAGCAGTGTCTTGGGCTGCAGTTGAGTATCCGGTAGCTGTGCCATCACCGAGCTCTAGTACGGACACTGTCAGGAATGAGGCAGGAGGCCCAAAGCCGACAAAAGTTTCCATGGAGGACGTGATCAGATATGGAGGGATACTGGATCCTACGATAGACACTTCAGTCACCGCATCCAGGGGCAGCCAGATGCTGATGACATATAGCTAGGGCGTGCTATGAGGGCCGCCAAGCTTCAAGATATCGAGGCAACTACATGTATGTCTGTTAATACTAGTTGTTCCATCCTCTATTATTCTGAAACTGATATAGTAAAAAATGCTAGCGACCTAGGGATTTCTCTTAGTGGTAGTGGCAAACAAATAGCTAAATCAATTAATGACATTTTAGATTTAGAAGCATACAGAGCCATAGAGATTATTCAAAATTTAGCTGTGGTAAAACCGATGTATGAGGTGAATATTAATAGCCTAGGAGGCACAACTTTACAAAGTTTATGTGAGGACTTATTACACATAGAGGGTCCTGAGGAGGATGAAGGAGACATGGGATCAGAAGGGTATATGGCTTGTTTGATGCCCGATGGTCTTCCTCATGCAACATCCCCACAAAACAACACAGAAATGAAACAGGATAAACCTAATAGACCTTGGGAAAGGAAGGTTTATCCTGTATCAGCGATACGGAGGAGCGTGAGAGTAAAGCAAAAGAAAAAAATTTCCACGGTGAAATATGAAGGGAATCTTTTGGAATAGCAGAGGTCTAGTAGACTTGGCTAAAAGGAGATTTCTTAGAGACACATCTTTAGAACATAAGCTCGACTTTATGGCATTACAAGAGACGGGCAAAGATAACTTCACACCACAATTTATCAACACCATTTCAAGAGGACTTGATTTTGATTGGCACTGTCTACCACCAAGGGGTAGATCTGGGGGGGTCTTACTTGGGTTAACTGTGAAACACTAGAGATGTTTAGTGTGGTATATGGTGAGTTTACCATCAAATATCGTGTCAGGTCAAAAGTTATCGGCTTTAGGTGGGCTCTGGTGGCCGTATATGGAGCGGCGCAGCCTGAGCTTTAATCTTAGTTTATCGCCGATTTAGTGAGAATATCCGGAGATGAAAGACTTCCTATTACGGTTGGGGGAGACTTTAACATCATTAGAAGACAAGAGGAAAATAATAATGACAACTTCGATGGAAGATGGTCACTTATGTTCAATATGGTTATCGAGAGTCTTGATTTGAGGGAGATTGACCTCACTGGTAGACAATTCACATGGGCAAAGTCATTACCGGTGCCAACATATCAGAAGTTGGTCCAGGTTCTAACCAACGTAGAATGGGAATAGAAGTACCCTCTGGTTTCGGTTCATGCCTTGCAAAGAGCCATCTCAGACCAGACACCCCTCATGGTCGACTCTGGGGAAGCGAATCATGTGGGTAATAGAAATATCTTTTCTTTCGGATTAAATTGGTTTGAGAGGGAAGTATTCATGGATGTCATTGCTACCGAATGGGCCAGGGAATCTGGTGGGGCTTCCTGCATGTAAAGGTGGCAAAACAAAATTTGACACTTGCGCTAGTTCTTGAGAGCTGGGCCAAGAATCAAAGTGGTATATACAAAGTGAAAAAAGAGATACTTATTCGGCTCATTAATGAGTTTGATGTGAAAGTTCAGTGTACTCTTCTCAATATGTCAGATCAGAATACTAAAATTGAGGCTGAGAAGAAGTTGCAAACTCTTCTGAGAGAGGAGGAGATGAAATGGGCACTTCGAGGTAAGGTGACGAAGGTGGTTCATGGGGATGATAACACACAATTCTTTCACATGATTGCAAATGGAAAACATTGAAAGAAGAACATAATTCGACTTGAGAAAGATGAGGGTACAATTGTAGGACATGAGAACCTAAAAATGTTACTTATCCGAGTATTATAAGAAACTATTTGGTGCACTCGAAGAGAATTTTGTTTCTTTGGACGAGAGCAGAACAAATGACATACCGCAGCTCAGTTCAGATGAGAATGAGGCATTGTTAGCTCCTTTTACGGAGAAAGAGGTGTTCGACGCAACAACACAAATGAAAGAAAACAAGGCACCGGGACCAGATGGGTTTCCGGCGGAATTCTATCAAAAATGTTGGCATATTATAAAGGGTGATCTTTTTCCTGTGTTCCATGATTTCTTTAATGGTCCGTTACAGCTATTCCACCTTAACTTTAGAACAATCACGTATCGGAAATATGCCCTAGAGGCAATAATAAATTAGTTATTATCATATTTCCTTGTTCATGATAATCGTTTATTATCCATGCTAGAATTGTATTGATCGGAAACTCAGATACATGTGTGGATACATAGACAACACCATGTCCCAAGTATGCCTATAATAGACTAGCTCGTTGATAAAAGATGGTTAAGGTTTCCTATCCATGTACAGGAGATGTTATTTGATAACGAGATCACATCATTAGGAGAATGATGTGATGGACAAGACCCAAACTATAAATGTAGCATATGGTAGTGTCAGTTTATTGCTACAGTTTTCTGCATGTCAAGTATATGTTCCTATGACCATGAGATCCTGCAACTCACTGACACCGGAGGAGTACCTTGTGTGTATCAAATGTTGCAACGTAATTGGGTGACTATAAAGGTGCTCTATAGGTATCTCCGAGGGTGTCTGTTGGATTGGCATGGATCAAGACTGGGATTTGTTACTCCGTGTGACGGAGAGGTATCTCAGGGCCCACTCGGTAATACAACATCACTATAAGCCTTGCAAGCAATGTAACTAAAGAGTTAGCCATGGGATCTTGTATTACGAAACGAGTAGAGAGACTTGCCAGTAACATGATTGAACTTGGTATACAGATACCGATGATCGAATCTCGGGCAACTAACATACCGACAAACAAAGGGAACATCATACGGGATTAACTGAATCCTTAACATAGAGGTTCAACCGATAAAGATATTCGTAGAATATGTAGGAACCAATATGGGCATCCATTTCCTGCTATTGTTTATTGATCATAGAGGTGTCTTGGTCATGCCTACATAGTTCTCGAACCTGCAGGGTCTGCACACTTAAGGTTCGATGACGTTTCGGTAGTACTGAGTTATGTATGTTGGTGACCAAAGGTTGTTTGGAGCCCCGGATGAGATCCCGGACGTCATGAGGAGTTCCGGAATGGTCCGGTGGTAAATATTAATATATAGTACAGTGGTGTTTGAACTCTAGAAAAGTTTCGGGCATTTTCGGAAGTGTACCGGGAGTGACGAATGGGTTCCGGGGGACCACCATGTGGGGCCAACACACTCCAAGGGGCCACATGGGCCTTAGTGGTGGCGCGCTAGCCCCTGGTGGGATGGGAAACCAGCCCAAGAAGGCCTATGCGCAGGAGGAAGGACTAGGGGCCAAGTAGGAGAGAGTCCTACTAGGAGTCCACCTCCCTTGTGGGAGGTGGACTCCTCCCCTCTAGCTTCGGCCGAAGCCATCCTTTTAGATGGGGCTAGGCTGCCTCCTCTCCTCTCCCTCCTATATATACCAAGGTTTTTTTAGGGCAGCCCCCAACCCTAATTGCCACAGGCTGCCCTCTTCTTCCCTAGATCTGTTTCTCCTCTAGATTAGTTCTGCGGTGCTTAGGCGAAGCCCTGTAGAATTAGTTCACCACCACCGCCACCATGCCGTTGTGCTACCAGAGAACTCATCTACCTCTCTGCTCACTCTTGTTGGATCAAGAAGGCAGAGATCGTCATTGATACGACCATTTTGCATCATGCTTTTATATTGATATTTATTGCATTATGGGTTGTTATTACACATTTTGGTACAATACTTATGCATTTTCTCTCTTATTTTACATGGTTTACATGAAGAGGGATAATGCTGGCAACTGGAATTCTAGACTGGAAAAGGAGCAAATATGAGATACCTATTCTACACAACTCCAAAAGTCTTGAAAATCTATGGAGAATTATTTTGGAATATATAAAAAATATTGGGCGAAAGAAATACATCACGGGGCCACGAGGCAGTCACAAGCCAGGGGGCACGCTCTACCCCCCTGGGCGCGCCTCTATGGCTTGTAGCCGACCTAGCAACCCTCTAGTGCCTATCTTATGCTATATGGAGGGTTTTGACCTGGAAAAAATCATAACAGAGCTTTCGAGGCGAAGCGCCGCCGTCTCGAGGCGGAACTTGGGTAGAACCAATCCAGGGTTCCTGCGGAGCTGTTCTGCCAGGGAAACTTCCCTGCCGGGAGGGGGAAATCGAAGCCATCGTCATCACCAATGATCCTCTCATCGAGAGGGGGTCAATGTCCATCAACATCTTCACTAGCACCATCTCCTCTCGAAACCCTAGTTCATCTCTTGTATCCGATCTTTGTCTCAAAACCTCAGATTGGTACCTGTGATTTGCTAGTAGTGTTGATTACTCCTTGTAGTTGATGATAGTTGGTTTACTTGGTGTAAGATCATATGTTAAGAACCTTGATCATCATTAATATTCTTCTGATTATGAACATGAATATGCTTTGTGAGTAGTTTCCTATGTTCCTGAGGACATGGGATAAGTCTTGTTATAAGTAATCATGTGAATTTGGTATTCGTTCAATATTTTGATGAGATGTATGTTGTCTTTCCTATAGTGGTGTTATGTGAACGTCGACTTCATAAAACTTCACCATTGTTTGGGCCTAGAGGAAGGCATTGGGAAGTAATAAGTAGATGATGGGTTGCTAGAGTGACAGAAGCTTAAACCATAGTTTTTGCGTTGCTTCGTAAGGGAATGATTTGGATCCACATGTTTCATGCTATGGTTAGATTTATCTTAATTCTTTTGTCGTAGTTGCGGATGCTTGCGAGAGGGGTTAATCATGAGTGGGAGGTTTGTCCAAGTAAGGGCAGCACACAAGCACCGGTCCACCCACATATCAAATTATAAAAGTAACTTATGCGAATCATATGAGCATGATGAAAACTAGCTTGACAGAAACTCCCACCTGTCCTCGGGAGCGCTTTGCTTTATATAAGAGTTTTTCCAGTCTTGTAATTTGCTATAAATGTTGGGGAACGTTGCATGGGAAAGAAAAATGTCCTACGCACACGCAAGATCTATCCATGGCGATGAGCATCTACGAGAGGGAGAGTGGATCTACATAACCTTGTAGATCGCTAAGCGGGAAGCGTTAAGAAACGGTGTTGATGTAGTCGAACGTCTTCGCAATCCAAATCACCGAGGGTCCCGCGATCCCATCACGATCCATCTCGCGATCCAATCATGATCCTTCCTTCGATCCCATCACAATCCTTCTTGCGATCAAATCACGAATCATCTCGCAATCTTGATCACGGTCCTTCCGATCTAGCGCCGAATGGATGGCACCTCCGTGTTTAGCACATGTATAGCTCGATGACAATCTCCGCTTTCTTGATCCATCAAGAGGGAGCAGAGAGGTAGATGATTTCTTCGGCAGCACGGCGGCGTGGCGGCGATGGTGGTGGAACTATTCCGGCCCGAACTAGAATAGAGGGGAAAACCGATCTAGATGAAGTAGAGGGAGCACGTGGCAATTAGGTTTAGCTTTTCCCTATAAATCCACTAGTATATATAGGAGGGCGGTAGGGGAGGAGGCAGCCTCAAAACCTCAAGAGTTGGCCGAAATTGGAGCTGTAGGAGTCCTACTCCAATCCTATTAGGAGTAGTATTCCTCCTTTCCACTTGGAAACTCTTTCCACCACTCCACCTTTTGGGTTTTTTGCCTCCTCCCTCCACTCCAGCTTCATGAGACCTTAGGAGAGGCTTTGACCAGCCCACCAGGGGCTGGTTTACCTCCTCCCACAGCCCATGTAGCCTCTTGGGTCGAGACACCCCTCCCGATGGTCCCTCGGTACACTACCGATGAGCCCGAAACTTTTCCGGCGACCAAAACAGGACTTCATATATATCAATCTTTACCTCCGGACCATTCCGGAGCTCCTCGTGACGTCCGGGATCTCATCTAGGACTCCGAACAACCTTTGGTCACCATCATACATAACTCTATACTACCGAAATGTCACTGAACCTTAAGTGTGTAGACCCTACGGGTTTGAGATCTATGTAGACATGACCGAGACACCTCTACGGTCAATAAACAATTGCGGCACCTAGATGCCCATATTGGTTCCTACGTATTGTATGAATATCTTTATCGGTTGAACCTCTATGTCAAGGATTTAGTTAATCTCATATGTTGTTCCCTTTGTTCTTCGGTATGTTACTTGCCCGAGATTCGATCGTCGGCATCTCTATACCTAGTTCAATCTCATTGCCGGCAAGTCTCTTTACTCATTCCATAATACAAGATCCCGCGGCTAACACTTAGTCACATTGCTTGCAAGTCTTATTGTGATGTTGTATTACCGAGTGGGCCTTGAGATACCTCTCCGTCACACAGAGTAATAAATCCCAGTCTTGATCCATGCCAACCTAATAGACACCCTTGGAGATACCTCTAGAGCATCTTTATAGTCACCCAGTTACATTGCGACATTTTACACACACAAGGTACACCTCCGGTGTCAGTGAGTTACATGATCTCATGGTCATAGGAACTGATACTTGACATGCAGAAAACTGTAGCAATAAACTGACATGATCATATGCTACGTTTATAGTTTGGGTCTTGTCCATCACATCATTCTCCTAATGATGTGATCCCGTTATCAAATGGCATCTCATGACCTTGGCTAGGAAACCTTAACCATCTTTGATCAACGAGCTAGTCCATTAGAGGCATACTAGGGACATGGTATTGTCTATGTATCCACACATGTATCCGAGTTTCTGATCAATACAATTCTAGCATGGATAATAAATGATTATCACGAACAAGGAAAGATGATAATAACTAATTTATCATTGCCTCTAGGGCATATTTCCAACAGTCTCCCACTTGCACTAGAGTCAATAATCTAGTTCACTTCACCATGTGATTCGCATTGTTATGAATCTAACACCCAATGAGTTATGGCGCTCGATCATGCTTTGCATGTGAGAGAGGTCTTTTAGTCAACGGACCTGCGATATTCAGATCCGTGAGCACTTTGCAAATCTCTATGTCAGACTTTAAATACTGCTACCACACTGTACTTGGAACCATTCCAAACGACTGCTCCACTATAGATATCCAGATTGCTACTAAGAGTCATCCGGTTTGGCGTTAAAGCTTGCATCAACGTAAATCTTTACAACGAACTCTTTTTCACCTCCATAATCGAGAAACATCTCCTTAGTCCTCTGGTTACTAAGGATCACTTTGACTCCTATCCAGTGATCCATTCCTGGATCACTCTTGTACCCCTTGACAGACTCATGGCAAGGTACACACTAGGTGCAGTACATAGCATGGCATAATATAGAGCCTATGGCTAAGGCATAGGGGAGGACCTTCGTGCTTTCTCGTTTCTTCTTCCATGGTCGAGCTTTGAGTCTCACTCTACTTCACATCTTACAAATCAGGAAAGAACTCCTTCTTTGACTGATCCATTTTGAACTCTTTCAAAATCTTGTCTAGGTATGTACTCATTGAAAGTCTCATGAAGCACCTTGATCTATCTCTATAGATCTTTATGCCCAACAATTAGGTAGCTTTATCCAGGTCTTCCATTGAAAAATTCTTTTCAAACAACCCTTTATGCTTTCCAAAAATTCTACATCATTTCCGATTAACAATATGTCATCCACATATGCTTATCAGAAACTCTATAGTGCTCCCACTCACTTTATTGTAAATACAAGTTTCTCATAAACTTTGCATAGACTCAAAAACTTCGATCACCTCATCAAATTGTACATTCCAACTCCGAGATGCTTGCTTCAGTCCATAGAAGGATCACTGAATCTTGCACACATTTTAGCATCCTTAGGACTGACAAAACCTTCTGGTTGTATCTCATAGAACCTTTCCTCAAGTAAGGAATCGATGTTTTGACATCCATCTGCCAGATTTCATAATTGAAAAATGCAGCAACTGCTAAAATAATTCCAACAGACTTTAGCATCTCTACGAGTGAGAAAGTCTCATCGTAGTCAACTCCTTGAACTTGGCGAAAACTTCTTTGTGACAAGTCGAGCTTTATAAATGGTGACATTCACCATCAGCGTCTGTCTTCATCTTAAAGATCCATTTGTACTCAATGACCTACCGTCCAACGAGCAAGTCCACAAAAGTCTATACTTGGTTTTCATACATGGATCATATCTCAGATTTCAAGGCCTCTAACCATTTGTCGGAATCCGGGCCCATTATCGCTTCTCCATAGTTCGTAGGTTCATCGTTGTTCAACAACATGTCCTCTAAGACAGGGTTGTCGTACCACTCAGGAGTAGTACGCGTCCTTGTCGACCTACGAGGTTTGATAGTAACTTGATCCGAAGCTTCATGATCATCATCATTAACTTCCTCTTCAACTGAGTAGGCTCTACAAAAACATCTTTTTGTGCTGCGCTACTCTACGGCTGAAACAAAGTTTCAACAACCTCATCAAGTTCTATCATCCTCCCACTCAATTCTTTCGAGAGAAACTCTTTCTTGATAAAGGACCCATTTTAGCAACAAACACTTTGTGCTCGGATCTGACATAGCAGGTATACCCAACTGTACTTAGGGTATTCTCTAAAGATGCATTTTTCCGCTTCGGGTTCAAGCTTATCAGACATAAGTGTCGCATTTCCAAACTCTAAGAAATGACAACTTAGGTTTCTGCAAAACCATATGGTGTCATCTCAACGGATTTAGATGGTTCCCCATTTAAAGTGAATGTAGTTGTCTCTAATGCATAACCCCAAAAATGATAGTGGCAAAACGATAAGAGACATCATAGTTCGCACCATATCCAATAGAGCACGACTATGAGATTCGAACATACCATCACACTATGGTGTTGCAGGTGGCATGAGTTGTGAAACAACTTTCCATTGTCTAAAGTTGTATGCCAAACTTGTAACGCAGATATTCACCTCCACGATCATATCATAGACATTTTATCTTGTCATCACGATGATCTCAAACTTCACTCTGATTCTGCTTGAACTTTTCAAACTATTTAGACTTGTGTTTCATTAAGTAAATATACACTATGTCTACTCAAATCATTAGTGAAGGTAAGAAAATAACGATATCCACCACACGCTACAACACTTATTGGACCACACACATCAACATGTATCATTTCCAATAAGTAACTTGCCTGTTCCATCAAGCCGAAAACGGGGTTTTAGTCATCTTGCCCAAGAGGCATGGTCCGCATGTCTCAACCGATTCAAAACCGAATGAGTCCAAAGATCCATCAGCATGGAGTTTTCTTCATGAGCTTTACACCAATATGACATTTAGCGGCGGTGCCACAAGTATGTGGTACTATCATTATTAACTTTGTATCTTTTGGCATCTATGTTACAAACATGTGTACTACTACGATCAAGATTCAAGAAACCATTCATCGGGTGCATGATCATTGAAGGTATTATTCATGTAAACAGAATAACCATTATTCTCTAACTTAAATGAATAACCGTATTGCAATAAACACGATCTAATCACGTTCATGCTCAATGCAAACACCAAATAACATTTATTTAGGTTCATTACTAATCCCGAAGTTAGAGAGAGCGTGTGATGTTGATCACATCAACCTTGGAAACATTTCCAACACACATCGTCACCTCACCCTTACCTAGTCTGTTTATTTCGTAGCTTTTATTTTCGAGTTACTAACATTTAGCAATCGAACCGGTATCCAATACCCAGGTGCTACTAGGAGTACTAGCAAGGTACACGTTAATAACAGATATATCAAATATACTTTTGTCGACGTTGCTAGCCTCCTTATCTACCAATTATCTAATGTTGTTCCGCTTCAGCGACCGTTCCCCTCATAATAGAAGCACTTAGTCTCGGCTTTGGGTTCAACTTTGGGTTGCTTCACTGGAGCAGCAACTGAGTTGTCGTCCATGAAGTTTCCCTCCTTGCCCTTGCCCTTCTCGAAACTAGTGGTTTTACTAACCATCAACACTTGATGCTCCTTCTTGATTTCTACCATTGCAGTGTCAAACATCACGAATAACTCAGGGATCATCATTTCTATCCCTGGCATTTCATAGTTCATCATGAAGCTCTAGTAGCCTAGTGAGAGTGACTTGGAGAACTCTATCAATCACTATCTTATCTGGAAGATCAACTCCCACTCGATTCAAGTGATTGTAGTACCCAGACAATCTAAGCACATGCTCAATGATTGAACTATTCTCCTTCATCTTGCAGGCAAAGAATCTTGTTGGAGATCTCATATCTCACAACACAGGCACGAGCCTGAGATCACAATTTCAGCTCTTAGAACATCTCATATGTTCCGTGACGTTCAAAATGTTTTGGAGCCTCAATTGGAAGCCGTAATGCATGATGCACTGAACTATCAAGTAGTCATTGGAACGACACTAGAGGGGGTGGTGCACCGAGCGGTGCATTAAGGACATAAGCCTTCTGTGCAGCAATGAGGACAATCCTCAGATCACGGACCCAGTCCACAATATTGCTACCATTATATTTCAACTCTATTTCTCTAGGAACATATAAAAATTCAAGGGAGCTATAGCGTGAGCTAGTAATCTACAACATAGTTTGCAAAGACACTACTAACTATGTTCATGATAATGAGTTCAATTAATCATATTACTTAAGAACTCCTAGTCAAACTGACATCCCTCCGGTCATTCAAGTGATACATGATTAAAATTCACCAACTCAAGTCCGATCATCACGTGAGTTGAGGTGGTTTCAATGGTGAACATCATCATGTTGATCATATCTACTATATGACTCATGTTCGACCTTTCGGTCTCTTGTGTTCTGAGGCCATGTCTGTACATGCTAGGCTCGTCAAGTTTAACTCGAGTGTTCTGCATGTGCAACACTGGCTTGCACCCATTGTATGCGAACATAGAGTTTATCACACCCGGTCATCACGTGGTGTCTCGACACGACGAACTTTCGCAATGGTGCACACTCGGGGAGAACACAATTTATCTTGAAATTTAACTGAGGGATCACCTTATAATGCTACCGTCGTGCTAAGCAAAACAAGGTGCATAAATGGATTAACATGACCTGCAAATCATAAGTGACATGATATGGCCATGAACTTGTACTTTTGATCTCCACCTTGAAAGCACTAGCTATTGGAAATATGCCCTAGAGGCAATAATAAAATAGTTATTGTTGGGAGACATAGTAGTAAATCAAAAAAATTCCTATGCATCACCAAGATCTATCTATGGAGAAACCAGAAACGAGCGGGAGAGATTGGATCTTCATAACTTTGAAGATCGCGAAGCGAAAGCGTTACAAGAAAGCGGTTGGTGGAGTCGTACTCGCAGCGATTCAGATCGCGGTGGATTCCGATCTAAGTGCCGAACAATGGAGCCTCCGCATTAGACACACGTGCAGCCCGGTGACGTCTCCTACACCTTGATCCAGCAAGGAGGAAGGATAGGTTGGGGAAGGGCTCCAACAGCAGCACGACGGCGTGGTGGTGGTTGAGTAGCAGGGTATTCCGGCAGGGCTTCGCCTAAGCACTGCGGAGGAGGAAGAAGAAGGGTAGGGCTGTGCCGAGAGAGAGAGAAGTCGTTGTCTCAACTCAGCCCACAACCTTGGGTATATATAGGAGGAAGGATAGGGAGGTCTACCTTGGCCTCTCCTCCAAGGAGGAGGGCTTCGGGCGAAGTGGACATAGAGTCCACCTCCCACAAGGGAGGTGGATCTCCACCTTTTCAAACTCCTTTTGCCCTATCTCAAGATCTCCAGCCGCATGGGACTTTCTAGAAGGTCTTGTCCAGCCCAATAAGGGCTGGCACACCTCCTCTAAGGGCACACGAAGTCCTTTGGTCGTCACACCCCTCCCGGGGGTCCTCCGGCACCCTCCCGACACTCCCTGTAAACTACCGATGAGCCTGAAAACTTCCCGGTGACCAAAACTGGACTTCCTATATATCAATCTTTACCTCCGGACCATTCCGGAGCTCCTCGTGACGTCCGGGATCTCATCCGGGACTCTGAACAACCTTCGGTAATCACGTATACCATTTCCCTATAACCCTAGCGTCATCGAACCTTAAGTGTGTAGACCCTACGGGTTCGGGAGACACGTTGACATGACCGAGACACGTCTCTGGTCAATAAACAACAGTGGCATCTAGATACCCGTGTTGGCTACCACATACTGCACGATGATCTCATCGGATGAACCACGATGTCGGGGATTCAATCAATCCCGTATGCAATTCCCTTTGTCTACCCGTATGATACTTGCCCGAGAATCAATCGTCGGTATCCCTATACCTTGTCCAATCTTGTTACCGGCAAGTCTCTTTACTCGTTTCGTAATACATCATCCCGTGACTAACTCCTTAGTCACTTTTGAGATCATTATGATGATGTCTTACAGAATGGGCCCAGAGATACCTCTCCGTCACACGGAGTGACAAATCCCAGTCTTGATTCGTGCCAACCCAACAAACACTTTTGGAGATACCCGTAGTGTACCTTTATAGCCACCTAGTTACGTTGTGAGGTTTGGCACACCCAAAGCATTCCTACGGTATCTGGGAGTTGCACAATCTCATGGTCTAAGGAAACGATACTTGACACTGGAAAAGCTTTAGCAGACGAACTACACGATCTAGTGCTATGCTTAGGATTAGGTCTTGTCCATCACATCATTCTCCTAATGATGTGATACCATTATCAATGACATCCAATGTCCATGATCATGAAACCGTGACCATCTATTTATCAACGAGCTAGCCAACTGGAGGCTCACTAGGGACATGTTTGTGGTCTATGTATTCACACATGTATTACGGTTTCCGGTTAACACAATTATAGCATGAACAATAGACAATTATCATGAACAAGGAAATACAATAATAACCATTTTATTATTGCCTCTAGGGTATATTTTCAACAGTCTCCCACTTGCACTAGAGTCAGTAATCTAGTTACATTGTGATGAATCGAACACCCATAGCATTCTAGTGTTGATCATGTTTCACTCATGAGAGAGGTTTAGTCAACAGATCCGTGACATTCAGATCCATATGTACTTTACAAATATCTATATCTCCCTCCTTAATGTAATCACAGATGGAGTTGAAGCGGCGCTTGATATGTGTTGTCTTCTTGTGAAACCTAGGCTCCTTCGCAAGGGCAATAGCTCCAGTGTTGTCACAGAGTAGAGTCATCGGGCCCGACGCATTGGGAATCACTCCTAGGTCGGTGATGAACTCCTTCATCCAAACTCCCTCCTTTGCTGCTTCCGAAGCAGCTATGTACTCCACTTCACATGTAGATGCCACCATGACGCTTTGCTTGCTACTGCACCAGCTGACTGGCCCTCCGTTTAAAATATACACAATCCGGTTTGCGACTTGGAGTCGTCCGGATCTGTGTCAAAACTAGCATCGACGTAACCCTTTACGACGAGCTCTTCGGCACCTCCATATACGAGTAACATGTTCGTTGTCCTTTTCAGGTACTTCAGGATATTCTTGACCGCTGTCTAGTGTTCCGCTCCGGGATCACTTTGGTACCTCCCTACAAAACTTATGGCAAGTTTCACATCAGGTCTGGTACACGGCATGGCATACATAACAGAGCCTATGGCTGAGGCATAGGGGATGACACTCATCTCTTCTCTTTCCTTTGCCATGGTCGGGCATTGAGTCATACTCAATATCACACCCTGTAACACAGGCAAGAACCCCTTCTTGGACTGATCCATATTGAACTTCTTCAATATCTTTTCAAGGTATGTGCTTTGTGAAAGACCTATGAGGCGTCTTGATCTATCTCTATAGATCTTAATACCTAATATGTAAGCAGCTTCTCCAAGGTCCTTCATTGAAAAACTCTTATTCAAGTAGGCCTTTATACTTTCCAAGAGTTCTATATCATTTCCCATTATCAGTATGTCATCCACATATAATGTCAGAAATGCTACAGAGCTCCCACTCACTTTCTTGTGAATACAGGGTTCTCCATAAACCTGTATAAACCCAAACGCTTCAATCACCTCATTAAAGCGAATGTTCCAACTCCGAGATGCTTACACCAGCCCATAGATGGAGCGTTGGAGCTAGCATACTTTGTTAGCATCTTTAGGATCAACAAAACCTTCCGGCTGCATCATATACAGTTCTTCCTTGAGGAAGCCATTAAGGAATGCCGTTTTCACGTCCATTTGCCAGATCTCATAATCATAAAATGCGGCAATTGATAACATGATTCGGACAGACTTCAGCATCGCTACGGGTGAGAAAGTCTCATCGTAGTCAACTCCTTGAACTTGTCGATAACCCTTAGAGACAAGCCAAGCTTTATAGACGGTCACATTACCATCCGCGTTAGTCTTCTTCTTAAAGATCCATTTATTTTCAATGGCTCGCTTATCATCAGGCAAGTCCACCAAAGTCCACACTTTGTTCTCATACGTGGATCCTTTCTCGGATTTCATGGCTTCAAGCCATTTGTTGGAATCCAGGCCCGCCATTGCTTCTTCATAGTTCGAAGGTTCACCATTGTCCAACAACATGAGCTCTAGGACAAGGTGCAGAACGTGTCCTAGTGGTCCTTCGAGTAGCAACTTGATCTGAAGTTTCATGATCATCATCATTAACTTCCTCTCTAGCTGGTGTAGGCTCCACAGAAACAACTTCCTGTGCTGCGCCACTCTCCGGTTCGAGTGGAGGTACAATTACCTCATCAAGTTCTATTTTCCTACCACTTACTTCTTTGAGAGAAACTCTTTCTCGAGAAAGGACCCATTCATGGCAACAAAGACTTTGCATTCGGATCTGAGTTAGAAGGTATACCCAATAGACTCTTTGGGATATCCTATGAAGACGCACTTTTCTGCTTTGGGTTCGAGCTTCTTAGGTTGAAGTTTCTTCACATAAGCATCGCATCCCCAAACTTTTAGAAACGACAGCTTAGGTTTCTTTCCAAACCATAATTCATATGGTGTCGTCTCAACGGATTTTGACGGTGCCCTATTTAAAGTGAATGTGGCAGTCTCTAATGCATATCCCCAAAATGATAGCGGTAAGTCGGTAAGAGACATCATAGATCGCACCATATCCAATAGAGTGTGATTACAATGTTCAGACACACCATTTCGCTGAGGTGTGCCAGGCGGCATGAGTTGTGAAACAATTCCACATTGTCTTAGGTGCGTGCCAAACTCGTGACTTAAATATTCTCGACCATGATCAGATCGTAGGCACTTTATTTTCCTGTCATGTTGATTCTCTACCTCACTTTGAAATTCCTTGAACCTGTCAAAGGTTTTAGACTTGTGTTTCATTAAGTAGACAAACCCATATCTGCTCAAGTCATCAGTGAGGGTGAGAACATAATGGTAGCCACCGAGAGCCTCGATGCTCTTGGACCGCATACATTGGTATGTATTATCTCCAATAAGTCAGTTGCTCTCTCCATTGTTCCGAAGAACAGAGTCTTGGCCATCTTACCTATGGGGCATGGTTCGCATGTGTCAAATGATTCGAAATCAAGAGACTCCAAAAGTAAATCAGCATGGAGCTTCTTCATGCATTTGACACCAATATGACCAAGGCGGTAGTGCCACATGTAAGTGGGACTATCGTTATCAACTTTACACTTTTTGGTACTCACACTATGGACATGTGTAACATCACGTTCGAGATTCATCAAAAATAAACCGTTGACCAGCGGGGCATGACGATAAAACATTTCTCTCATATAAATAGAACAACCATTCTTCTCAGATTTAAATGAGTAGCCATCTCCAATCAAACGAGATACAGATCATGCTCAAAGCTGGTACTAAATATCAATTATTGAGGTTTAACACTAATCCCGAAGGTAGATTTAGAGATAGCGTGCCGACGGCGATCACATCGACCTCGGAACCATTCCCAACGCGCATCATCACCTCATCCTTTGCCAGCCTCCGCTTAATCCGCAGCTCCTGCTTGGAGTTACAAATGTGAGCAACTGCAGCGGTATCAAATACCCAGGAGCTACTACAAGCGCTGGTTAGGTATACATAAATAACAAGTATATCACATATACCTTTAACGTTTCCGGTCTTCTTATCCGCTAAGTACTTGCGGCTGTTCCGCTTCCAATGATAGGTACCCTTACAATAAAAGCACTCAGTCTCAGGCTTGGGTCCATGCTTGTTCTTCTTCCCGGCAACTTGCTTACCGGGCGCGGCAACAACTTTCCCGTCCTTCTTGAAGTTCTTCTTACCCTTGCCTTTCTTGAAACTAGTAGTCTTATTCACCATCAACACTTGATGCTCCTTTTTGATCTCGACCTCCGCTGATTTCAGCGTCGAGTACAACTCAGGAATGGACTTCTCCATACCCTGCATGTCATAGTTCATCACAAAGCTCTTGGAGCTAGGGGGAAGCAACTAGAGGATTCTGTCAATGACCGACTCATCCGGTAGATTAACTCCCAGCTGAGTCAAGCGGTTGTGAAACCCAGACATCTTGAGTATATGCTCACTGACAGAACTATTCTCCTCCATCTTACAGCTCAAGAACTTGTCGGAGACATCATATCTCTCGACCCAGGCATGAGCTTGGAAAACCAGTTTCAGCTCTTGGAACATCTCATATGCTCCGTGTTGCTCAAAACGCTTTTGGAGCCCCGGTTCTAAACTGTAAAGCATGCCGCACTGAATGAGGGAGTAATCATCACAGTGTATCTGCCAAGCGTTCATAACGTCTTGTTCTGCTGGGAGAATGGGTGTGTCACCTAGCGGTGCATCTAGTACATACAATCTCTTGGAAGCTATGAGGATGATCCTCAAGCTACGGACCTAGTCCGCATAGTTGCTTCCATCATCTTTCAGTTTGGTTTTCTCTAGGAACGTGTTGAAGTTGAGGGTGACATTCGCGTTGGCCATTGGATCTACAATATAGATTGTAAAGACAATTTTAGACTAAGTTCATGATAATTAAGTTCACATAATCAAATTATTTAATGAACTCCCACTTAGATATACATCTCTCTGGTCATCCAAGTGACACATGATCCATGTCAACTAGCCCATGTCCGATCATCACGTGAGACGGACTAGTCATCCATGGTGAACATCTCCATGTTGATCGTATCTTCTATACGACTCATGTTCGACCTTTCGGTCTTCCGTGTTCCGAGGCCATCTCTGTACATGCTAGGCTCGTCAAGTCAACCTAAGTGTTTCGTGTGTGTAAATCTAGCTTACACCCATTGTATGCGAACGTTAGAACCTATCACACCCGATCTTCACGTGGTGCTTCGGAACAATGATCCTTAGCAACGGAGCACAGTTAGGATGAACACTTTTCTTGTAATTTTATTGAGAGATCATCTTATTTACTACCATCGTTCTAAGCAAGTAAGATGTAAACATGATAAACATCACATGCAATCAATATAGTGACATGATATGGCCAATATCATCTTGCTCCTTTGATCTCCATCTTCGGGGCACCATGATCATCACTATCACCGACACAACACCATGATCTCCATCATCATGATCTTAATCATCGTGTATTCATGAAGTTGTCTCGCCAACTATTACTTCTACAACTATGGCTAACATTTAGAAATAAAGTAAAGTAATTACATGGCGTTTATGATTGACACGCAGGTCATACAATAAAATAAGACAACTCCTATGGCTCCTGCCGGTTGTCATACTCATCAACATGCAAGTCGTGAATCCTATTAAAAGAACATGATCAATCTCATACATCACAATGCATCACATCACATCTTTTGTCCATGTCACATCACAAGGCATATGCTGCAAAAACAAGTTAGACGTCCTCTAATTTGTAGTTGCAAGTTTTTACGTGGCTGCTATAGGTTTCTTTCAAGAACGTTTCTTACCTACGCCAAAACCGCAACTTGATATGCCAATTGCTATTTACCCTTCATAAGGACCCTTTTCATCGAATCCAATCTGACTAAGGTAGGAGAGACAGACACCCGCTAGCCACCTTATGCAACAAGTGCATGTGAGGCGGTGGAACCGCTCTCACTTAAGCGTATGTGTAAGGTTGGTCCAGGCCGCTTCATCCCACAATACCGCCGAATCAAGACAAGATCGATGCCCACAACTGCTTTTGTCTTCTACTCGTGCATAGATTCTACGCATAGACCTAGCTCATGATGCCACTGTTGGGAGACGTAGTAGTAAATCAAAAAATTTCCTACGCGTCACCAAGATCTATTTATGGAGAAACCAGCAACGAGCGGGAGAGATTCGATCTTCATACCTTTGAAGATCGCTAAGTGGAAGCGTTACAAGAACACGGTTGGTGGAGTCGTACTCGCAGGCATTCAGATCGCGGTGGATTCCGATCTAAGCGCCGAACAACGGAGCCTCCGTGTTCAACACATGTGCAGCCTGGTGTCATATCCTACACCTTGATCCAGAAAGGAGGAAGGAGAGGTTGGGGAAGGGCTCCAACAGCAGCATGATGGCGTGGTGGTGGTGGAGTAGCAGGGTATTCCGTCAGGGCTTCACCTAAGCACCGCGGAGGAGGAAGAAGAAGGGTAGGGCTGCGCCGAGAAAGAAAGAAGTCATTGTCTCAAATCAGCCCAAAACCTTGGGTATATATAGGAGGAGGGAGAGGGAGGGCTGCCTTGGCCTCTCCTCCAAGGAGGAGGGCTTCGGCCGAAGTGGAGATAGAGTCCACCTCCCACAAGGGAGGTGGATCTCCTCCTTTTCAAACTCCTTTTGCCCTATCTCTAGATCTCCAACCGCATGGGCCCTTCTAGAAGGTCTTGGCCAGACCAATAAGGGCTGGCACACCTCCTCTAAGGGACCACAAAGTCCTTTGGTCGTCAAACCCCTCCCGGGGGTCCTCCGGCACCCTCTCGGCACTCCCGGTACACTACCGACGAGCCAAAAAACTTTCCGGTGACCAGAACCGGACTTCCTATATATCAATCTTTACCTTCGGACCATTCCGGAGCTCCTCGTGACGTCTAGGATCTCATCTGGGACTTCGAACAACCTTCGGTAATCATGTATACCATTTCCCTATAACCCTAGCGTCATTGAACCTTAAGTGTGTAGACCCTACGGGTTCGGGAGACACGTTGACATGACCGAGACACCTCTCTGGTCAATAACCAACAGCGGGATCTGGATACCCATGTTGGCTCCCACGTACTCCACGATGATCTCACCGGATGAACCACGATGTCGGGGATTCATTCAATCCCGTATGCAATTCCCTTTGTCTACCGGTATGATACTTGCCCGAGAATCAATCGTCGGTATCCCTATACCTTGTTCAATCTCGTTACCGGCAAGTCTCTTTACTCATTCCGTAATACATCATCCTGTGACTAACTCCTTAGTCACTTTTGAGCTCATTATGATGATGTCTTACCGAGTGGGCCCAGAGATACCTCTCCGTCACACGGAGTGAAAAATCCTAGTCTCGATTCGTGCCAACCCAACAGACACTTTCGGAGATACCCGTAGTGTACCTTTATCCACCCAGTTACGTTGTGACATTTGGCACAACCAAAGCATTCCTACGGTATCCGGGAGTTGCACAATCTCATGGTCTAAGGAAACGATACTTGACATTGGAAAAGCTTTAGCAGATGAACTACACGATCTAGTGCTATGCTTAGGATTAGGTCTTGTCCATCATATCATTCTGCTAATGATGTGATTCCGTTATCAATGACATCCAATGTCCATAATCATGAAACCGTGACCATCTATTGATCAACAAGCTAGCCAACTAGAGGTTCACTAGGGACATGTTTGTGGTCTATGTATTCACACATGTATTACGGTTTCCGGTTAACACAATTATAGCATGAACAATAGACAATTATCATGAACAAGGAAATACAATAATAACCATTTTATTACTGCCTCTAGGCCATATTTCCAATAGTTATTATTATATTTCCTTGTTCATGATAATCGTTTATTATCCATGCCATAATTGTATTGATTGGAAACACGTCGCATGTGTGGATATATAGACACAACTATGTCCCTAGTATGCCTCTAGTAGACTAGCTCGTTATTCAAAGATGGTCTAGGTTTCCTAGCCATTGACATGAGATGTCATTTGATAATGGGATCACATCATTAGGAGAATGATGGGATGGACAAGACCCAAACTATAAATGTAGCATATGATCGTGTCAGTTTATTGCTCCAGTTTTCTGCATGTCAAGTATATGTTCCTATGACAATGACATCATGTAACTCATAGACAGTGGAGGAGTGCCTTGTGTGTATGAAACTTCGCAACGTAACTGGGTGACTATAAAGGTACTCTACAGGTATCTTCAAGGGTGTCTGCTGGGTTGGCATGGATCAACACTTGGATTTGTTACACCATGTGACGGAGAGGTATCAAGGGCCCACTCGGTAATACAAACATCACAATAAGCCTTGCAAGCAATGTGACTAAGTGTTAGCCATGGGATCTTGTATTACGGAATGAGTAAAGAGACTTGCTGACAAAGAGATTGAACTAGGTATTGAGATACCAACAATCGAATCTCGGGCAAGTAACATACCGATAAACAAAGGGAACATCATACGGGATTAACTGAATCCTTGACATAAGAGGTTCGACCGATAAAGATCTTCGTACAATATGTAGGAATCAATATGGGAATCTAGGTCCCATTATTGGTTATTGACCATAGAGGTGTCTCGGTCATGTCTACATAGTTCTCGAACCCGCAGGGTCTGCACACTTAAGGTTCAGTGACGTTCGGTAGTATAGAGTTATGTATGGTGGTGACCGAAGGTTGTTCGGACTCCCGGATGTGATCTCATACGTCATGAGGAGCTCCGGAATGGTACGGAGGTAAATATTTATATATAGGATGTCCTATTTTGGTCACTAGCAAAGTTTCGGGCTCATCGGTAGTGTACCGGGAGTGCCGGAAGGGTACCGAGAGACCATCGGGAGGGGTATTTCGACCCAAGAGGTTACATGGGCTGTGGGAGGATGAATACCAGCCCTTAGTGGGCTGGTTGAAGTCCCACAAAAGGCCCATGTGTCTGGGAAGAAAAGCTCAAAGAGAAAAAGGTGGAAAAAGGCAAAAAGGGTAAATAAGGAAGGAGTCCTAATCCGACTAGGTGTGGAGGAGGAGGACTCCTCCCTCCACTTCATCCAAAACCTAGGAGGGATGGCCCTTGCGCCAAGCCTCCTCCGCTCCTAGTCCGGTATATACTAGAGGTTTTAGGAATTTTGCACATAGATTTGCAGCCACGTGCTACCCTCTCCTCTAGATCAGTTTCAGCGGTGCTTAGGCGAAGCCCTGCTGGAATAGCTCCACCTCCATCTCCGCAATGCCGTCGCGCTACCATAGAAATCTTCTACCTCTCCGCTCCCTCTTATTGGATCAAGAAGGCGGAGATCGTCATCGAGCCATACGTGTGCTGAACGCGGAGGTGTCGTCCGTTCGATGCTAGACCGGGACGGATCGTGATTGGATCGCGGGATGCTCGGCAGTTTGGATCGCGAAGACATTCGACTACGTGAACCGCGTTTCTTAACTCTTCCCACTTAGCGATCTACAAGGGTATGTATATCCACTCTTCCTCTCGTAGATGCTCATCACCATGGATAGATCTTGCGTGCACGTAGGATTTTTTTTGTTTCCCATGCAACATTCCCCAACAGTGGCATCATGGGCTAGGTCTATGTGTAGATGAGATCTCGAGTAGAACACAAAGAGTTTGTGGGTGTTGATCCTTAGATTGCTTCCTCCCTTGGTTGTTTTTTGGTTCAGCGTTATTGTGGGTTCAAGCAGCCCGTACCAATATTACTCGTACGCTTGCGAGAGACCGGTTTCATCGGCTGGCGTGTGACTGTGTTGCACAAACATGGTTGGCGGGTGTCTGTCCCTCCTACTTTAGTTGGATCGGATTCGACAAAGGCGGTCCTTGAGAAGGTTGAAAAGCAATTTATGTATCACCGTTGTGGTTTTGCGTAGGTAAGAATTGTTCTTGCTAGATACCCGTAGCAGCCACGTAAAACTTGCAACAACAATTAGAGGATGTCTAACTTATTTTTGCAGGGTATGTTCTGATGTGATATGGCCAATTACATCATGAGATATATGTGATGTATCAGATCATCATGTGTTGTATAGAATATCACGACTTGCATGTCGATGAGTATGGCAACCGGCAGGAGCCATAGGGTTGTCCTTAATTATTGTATGACCTGCGTGTGAATCATTAAGTGCTATGTAATGCTTTACTTTATCGCTAAAAGATAGGTATAGTAGTATGAGCATGGCAGGCGCGACAACCCCGATGGTGACACGTTGATGGAGATCAAGATGATGGAGATCATGGTGTCATGCCAGTGATGATGGAGATCATGTCGGTGCTTTCAAGATGGAGATCAAAAGCACAAGTTCATGGCCATATCATCTCACTTTTAATTTGCATGTGATGTTAATACTTTTATGCACCTTGTTTTGCTTCAGACGACGGTGGCATTATAAGGTGATCCCTCACTCAAATTTCAAGATAAATTGTGTTCTCCCCGAGTGTGCACCGTTGCGAAAGTTCGCCGTGTCGAGACACCACATGATGATCGGGTGTGATAGACTCTACGTTCACATACAACGGGTGCAAGCCGGTGTTGCATGTGCAGAACACTCGGGTTAAACTTGACGAGCATAGCATGTAAAAACATGGCCTCGGAACACAAGAGAACGAAAGGTCGAACATGAGTCCTATAGTAGATATGATCAACATGATGATGTTCACCATTGAGACCACCTCAACTCACGTGATGATCGGACTTGTGTTGGTGAATTTGGATCATGTATCACTCAGATGACCTGAGGGTTGTCAATTTGAGTGGGAGCTTTAGTAATTTGATTAACTAAACTCATTATCTTGAACAATAGTCTAACTAACCTTTGCATATTTATGTTGTAGATCAATGGCTCGCGTAGTAGCACCCCTGAATTTTAATGCGTTCCTAGAGAAAGCTAAGTTGAAAGATGATGGAAGTAACTTTGTGGACTGGGCCCGTAATCTGATGATTATCCTCATGGCTTCCCATAAGGCATATGTCGTTGATGCACCACTTGGTGACCAACCCGCTGACCTGTCATCCGAAGACGTTAAGAACGCTTGGGAGACACGTTCTGGAGATTACTCAATAGTTCAATATGCAATGTTGTATGGCTTAGAACCAGGACTTCAAATACGTTTTGAACGTCATGGAGCATATGAGATGTTCCAAGAGTTGGAGTTTATCTTTAAGAAGAATGCCCAGATCGAGAGGTATGAGACATCTGATAAATTCTATGCTTGCAAAATGGAGGAGAACGGGTCTGTCAGTGAACATATACTCAGAATGTTTGGGTATTCGACCCGTCTGGCGGAGTTAGGGATGCCCCTTCCGCCGGAGGCGATCACTGACAGAGTTCTTCAATCATTGCCACATAGCTGCAAGAGCTTTGTGATGAACTATAACATGCACGGGATGAACAAGTCAGTCACCGATCTGTTTGTGATGCTGAAAGTCGCTGAGTCTGAAATCTAGAAAGAACATCAAGTGTTGATGGTCAATAAAACCACTAGTTTCATGAAGAATGGCAAGGGCAAGAAGGGTAAATCCAAGAAGGGTGGCAAAGTAGTTGCTACTCCAGTGAAGAAACCCAAGGCTGGACCCAACCCAGAAATTGAGTGATTTCATTGCAAGGGAACAGGTCACTTGAAGTGGAACTGCCCCAAGTATCTGGCTAACAAGAAGGCGGCCAACAACAAACAAGGTATACATGATATACATGTTATTGATGCGTACCTTACCAACTCTCGTTGTAGTGCCTGGGCATTTGATACCGGTTCGATTGCTCACATTTGCAACTGAAAGCAGGAACTATGGAATAGACGAAGGCTGGCGGAGGACGAAGTGACGATGCGCGTGGGGAATGGTTCCAAGGTTGATGTTATCACCGTCGGCATGCTCTCTCTTCGATTACCATCAGGATTAGTGATGAACATGAATAATTGTTATTTAGTGCCTCCTTTAAGCATGGACATTATATCTGGATCTTGTTTATTGCGAGACGGTTACACATTTAAATCTGAGAATAATGGTTGTTCTATTTATATGAGTGATATCTGTTATGGTCATGCACCCAATCTGAGGGGTTTATTCATGCTGAATCTTGATAGTGATAATACACATGGTCATAACATTGACGCCAAAAGATGTAGAGCTGATAGTGATAGTACCACTTTCTTGTGGCACTGCTGTTTGGGTCATATTGTTGTAAAAGGTATGACGAATGTTGGGGAATCTTGCATGGGAAACAAAAAAATTCCTACGCACACGCAAGATCTATCCATGGTGATGAGCATCTATGAGAGGGATTGTGGATCTACATACCCTTGTAGATCGCAAAGCGGGAAGCGTTAAGAAACGCGGTTGATGTAGTCAAACGTCTTCGCGATCCAAATCGCGGAGCGTCCCGCGATCCCATCACGATTTGTCCCGCAATCTCATCATGATCCTTCCCGCAATCTCATCACGATCCGTCTCGTGATCCAATCCCAAATCATCACGCAATCTTGATCACGGTCCTTCCGATCTAATACCGAACGGACGGCACCTCCGCTTCAGCACACGTACAGCTCGATGACGATCTCCGCCTTCTTGATCCAGCAAGCGGGAGTGGAGAGGTAGAAGAGTTCTCCACCAAAGAGATGGCGTTGTGGTGATGGTGGTGGAGCTATTCCAGCAGGGCTTCACCTAAGCAACGCTGAAAACCGATCTAGAGGAGAAACTGCGATCTAGAGGAGAGGGCAGCACGTGGCTGTTTTCCTGTGTCTCAAAACCCTGACAACCTCTAGTATATATAGTAGTAGAGGAGGAGGAGGCTGGTGCACAAGGGCCAGCCCTTTGGCCTCTTGCGCAAGGAGGAGAGGAGTCCTACTCCTCCACTCCTAGTTGGATTAGGACTCCTTCCTTATTTAGCCTTTTTGACTTTTTCCACCTTTTCCTCTTTGGCATTTTCTTCCCAGCCGCATCGGCCCTTTGTGGACTTCCACCAGCCCACTAAGGGCTGGTATTCATCCTCACACATTCCATGTAGCCTATTGGGTCAAAATATCCCTCCCGATGATCCCCCGGTACACTACCGATGAGCCCGAACTTTTCCGGCGACCAAAACAAGACTTCCTATATATCAATCTATTGGGGAACGTTGCATGGGAAACAAAAAATTTCCTACGGACACACAATCCTATCCATGGTGATGAGCATCTACGAGAGGGGGAGTGGATCTACATACCCTTGTAGATCGCTCAGCGGGAAGCGTTAAGAAACGCGGTTGGTGTAGTGGAACGTCTTTGCGATTCAAATCACCGTACGTCCCGCGATCCAATCACGAACCGTCCCGCAAACTCGTCATGATCCGTCCCGCGATCCGATCATGAACGTCTCATGGACTTGATCACGATCCTTCTGATCTAGTACCGAACGGACGGCACCTCCGCATTCAGCACACGTGCAGCTCGATGACGATCTCCACCGTCTTGATCCAGCAAGAGTAGGTGGAGAGGAGAGAGTTCACTGGCAGCGTGACGGCGCTCCGGTGATGGTGGTGGAGGGATTCCGGCAAGGCTTCGCCTAAGCGCTGCGGAAAACCGATCTAGAGGAGAAACTATGCACCGGAGGAACGGGTAGCACGTGGCCGTCAAATCTGTCCAAAACAGCCCCAATCCACTAGTATATAAAGGAGGAGAGGAGGGGGAGAGGGGCTGCCGCACAAGGCCTCCCTAGGCGATTCGGCCAAGGGGGAGGAGGAGTCCTACTCCTCCACCCAATCCTACTCCTAGTAGGATTGCTCCCTATTGGCTGATTTTCCCTTTTTCCCTTTTTCTCTTTATCCCTGCGCCATGGGCCTTCTTTGGCTTATTCCCCAGCCCACTAAGGGATGGTAATTAACCTCCCACAGCCCATGGTCCTGTTGGGGTCGAAATACCCCTCCCGGAGGCCTCCCGGTACACTACTGGCACTCCCGGTACACTACCGATGAGCCCGAAACATTTCCGGCGACTAAATGGGGACTTCCTATATATGAATCTTTACCTCCGGACCATTCCGGAGCTCCTCGTGATCTCCTGGATCTCATCCGGGACTCCAAACAAACTTCGGTTACCACCATACACAACTCTATACTACCGAAACGTCACTCAACCTTAAGTGTGGACACCCTGCGGGTTCGAGAACTATGTAGACATGACTGAGACACCTCTACGGTCAATAACCAATGGCGGGAACTGGACGTCCACACTGGTTCCTACATATTCTACGAAGATCTTATCAGTTGAACCTCTATGTCAAGGATTCAATTAATCCCGGATAACGTTCCCTTTGTTCTTCGGTATGTTACTTGCCCGAGATTCGATCGTCGGTATCCTCATAGCTAGTTCAACCTCATTACCGGCAAGTCTCTTTACTCGTTCCATAATACAAGATCCCGTGGCTAACACTTAGTCACATTGCTTGCAAGGCTTGTTGTGATGTTGTATTACCGAGTGGGCCCTGAGATACCTCTCCGTCACACGGAGTAACAAATCCCAGTCTTGATCCATGTCAACTCAACTGTCACCCTCGGAGATACCTGTAGAGTACCTTTATAGTCACCCAGTTCCATTGTGATGTTTGATACACACAAGGCATTCCTCCGGTGTCAGTGAGTTACATGATCTCATGGTCATAGGAACATATACATTGACATGCAGAAAACAGTAGCAGTAAACTAGCACGATCATATGCTACGTTCAGAGTTTGGGTCTTGTCCCTCACATCATTCTCCTAATAATGTGATCCCGTCTATCAAATGACATCTTATGTCCATGGTCAGGAAACCATAACCATCTTCGATAAACAAGCTAGTTCACTAGAGGCATACTAGGGACACTTGGTTGTCTATGTATCCACACATGTATCGGTGTTTCCAACTAATACAGTTATAGCATGGATAATAAACGATTATCATGAACAAGGAAATATAATCATAAACACTTTATTTATTGCCTCTAGGGCATATTTCCAACAATCTCCCACTTGCACTAGAGTCAATAATCTAGCTCACATCACTATGTGATTTACATTGTAATGAATCGAACAACCATGCAGTTTTGGTGTTGATCATGTTTAGCCCTTGGAAGAGGTTTAGTCAACGGGTCTGCAATATTCAGATCCGTGTGCACTTTGCAAATATTTATGTCCTTCTCCTCGATGTAGTATCGGATGGAGTTGAAGCGTCGCTTTATATGTCTGGTCCTCTTGTGAAACCTTGGTTCCTTGGCTCGAGCAATGGCACCAGTGTTGTCACAGAACAGAGTCATTGGATTCAGTGCACTGGGCACTACTCCAAGATATGTCATGAACTGCTTCATCCAGACACCTTCCTTCGCTGCCTCCGAGGCTGCGATGTATTCCGCTTCGCACGTAGAATCAGCTACCACGCTTTGCTTGGAACTGCACCAGCTTACCGCACCACCGTTAAGAATAAATACGTATCCGGTTTGCGACTTAGAGTCGTCCGGATCAGTGTCAAAGCTTGCATCGACGTAACCCTTTATGACGAGCTCTTCGTCACCTTCATAAACGAGAAACATGTCCTTAGTCCTGTTAAGGTACTTAAGGATATTCTTGACCGCTTGCCAGTGCTCCATACCAGGATCACTTTGAAACCTTCCGGCCATGCTTATGGCCAGGCTGACATCGGGTGTTGTGCACATCATTGCATACATGATAAAGCCTATAGCCTAAGCATAGGGGATGACACTCATCTTTTCTTTATCTTCTGCAGTCACTGGGCATTGAGTCTTACTCAACTTTATACCTTGTAACACGGGTAAGAACCCTTTCTTAGCCTGTTCCATTTTGAACTTCTTCAAAACTTTATCAAGGTATGTGCTTTGTGAAAGTGCTATTAAGCGTCTCGATCTATCTCTATAGATCTTAATGCCTAATATGAAAGCAGCTCCTCCTAGGTCCTTCATTACTCTTGTTCAAATATCCCTTCACGCTTTCCAGCAATTCTATATTGTTTCCAATCAGTAATATGTCGTCCACATATAATATTAGAAACGCTATAGAGCTCCCACTCACTTTCTTGTAAATACAAGCTTCTCCATAAACTTTTATAAACCCAAACGCTTTGATCACCTCATCGAAGCGCTTATTCCAACTCCGAGATGCTTGCACCACTCCATAAATGGATCCCTGGAGTTTGCAAACTTTGTCAGCATTTTCTGGATCGACAAAACCTTCTGGTTGTATCATATACAACTCTTCCTCAAGGAAACCATTGAGGAACGCTGTTTTGACATCCATCTGCCAAATTTCATGGTCGAAATAAGTAGCTATTGCCAACATGATTCTCACAGACTTAAGCATCGCTACGGGTGAGAAGGTCTCATCGTAGTCCACTCCTGGAACTTGTGAAAAACCCTTTGCCACAGGTCGAGCTTTATAGATGGTGACATTACCGTCCGCGTCCGTCTTCTTATTAAAGATCCATTTATTCTGAATGGCCTTCCGCCCTTCAGGTAATACTTCCAAAGTCCACACTTTGTTTTCATACATGGATCCCATCTCGGATTTCATGGCCTCTAACCATTTCTCGGAATCCAGGCCCATCACCGCTCCTTCGTAGCTCGTAGGTTCATTGTTGTCCAACAACATGACCTCCAAGACAGGGTTGCCATACCACTCAGGAGTAGTACGCGTCCGTGTCGACCTACGAGGTTCAGTAGTAGCTTGATGCGAAGCTTCATTATCATCATCATTAACTTCTTCTTCTGCAACCGTTGTAGGTTCCACAGAAACATCTTTCTGTGTTGTGCTACTCTCTGGTTGAAGCAAAGGTTCAACAACCTCATCAAGCTCTATTTTCCTCCCACTCAATTCTTTCGAGAGAAACTCTTTCTCAAGAAATGTTCCGTTCTTAGCGAAAAACACTTTGCCTTCGGATCTGAGATAGAAGGTATACCCGACTGTCTCTTTCCGGTATCCTATGAAGACGCATTTCTCCGCTTTGGGTTCCAGTTTTTCAGGCTGACGCTTTTTGACATAAGCATCACATCCCCAAACTTTAAGAAACGACAATTTTGGCCTCTTGCCAAACCACAGTTCACATGGCGTCGTCTCAACGGATTTTTATGGTGCCCTATTTAAAGTGAATGCAGCTGTCTCTAATGCATAACCCCAAAACGATAGTGGCAAATCAGCAAGAGACATCATAGAACGCACCATATCCAATAAGGTACGATTACGACGTTCGGACACACCATTACGCTGGGTGTTCCGGGCGGTGTCAACTGTGAAACAATTCCACACTGTCTTAAGTGACTACCAAACTCATAACTCAAATATTCACCTCCCCGATCAGATCGTAGGAATTTTATCTTGTTGTTACGATGATTCTCAACTTCACTCTGAAATTGCTTGAACTTTTCAAACGTTTCAGACTTGTGCTTCATCAACTAAACATAGCCATATTTACTTAATTCATCAGTGAAGGTGAGAAAATAACGATATCCACCGCGCGCTGTAACGTTCATCGGACCGCACACATCAATATGTATGATTTCCAATAAGTCACTTGCCCGTTCCATTATTCTAGAGAACGGCGTTTTAGTCATCTTGCCCATGAGGCATGGTTCACATGTTTCAAGTGATTCAAAATCAAGTGACTCTAAAAGTCCATCAGCATGGAGCTTCCTCATGCGTTTTACACCAATATGACCTAACCGGCAGTGCCACAAGAAAGTGGTACTATCATTATCAATTCTACATCTATTGGCATCAATGTTATAAACATGTGTGTCATCACTATCAAGATTCAATATGAATAAACCCCTCACATTGGGTGCATGACCATAAAAGATATTACTCATATAAATAGAACAAGCTTTATTCTCTTATCTAAATGAGTAACCGTCTCGCAATAAACAAGATCCAGATATAATGTTCATGCTCAACGCAGGCACTAAATAACAATTATTTAGGTTTATCACTAATCCTGATGGTAATTGAAGAGAGAGCATGCCAACGGTGATCACATGAACCTTGGAACCATTTCCCACACGCATCGTCACTTGATCCTTCGCCAGCCTTCGTTTATTCCGTAGTTCCTGCTTTGAGTTGAAAATATGAGCAACCGAACTGGTATCAAATACCCAGGCACTACTATGAGAGCGAGTAAGGTACAAATCAATAACATGTATATCACATATACCTTGTTTGTCTTTGGCCGCCTTCTTGTCAGCCAGGTACTTGGGGCAGTTCCGCTTCTAGTGACCAGTTCCCTTGCAATGAAAGCACTCAGTCTCCGGCTTAAGTCCATGCTTAGGCTTCTTTACAGGAGTAGCAACTGCTTTGCCATCCTTCTTGGTTTTACCCTTCTTGCCTTTGCCTTTGCCGTTTTTCTTGAAACTAGTGGTTTTATTGACCATCAACACTTGATGTTCTTTCTGGATTTCAGACTCAGCGACTTTCAGCATCGCAAACAGCTCGGAGACTGACTTGTTCATCCCGTGCATGTTATAGTTCATCACAAAGCTCTTGTAACTAGGTGGCAATGATTGAAGAACTCTGTCAGTGATCGCCTCTAGCGGAAGGACAGTTCCTAACTCCGCCAAACGAGTCGAGTACCTAGACATTCTGAGTACATGTTCACTGATAGATCCGTTCTCCTCCATCTTGCAAGCATAGTACTTATCGAAGGTCTCATACCTCTCGATCCGGGCGTTCTTCTCAAAGATAAACCTCAACTCCTGGAACATCTCATATGCTCCATGACGTTCAAAACGTCGTTGAAGCCCCGGTTCTAAGACATACAACATTGCACACTGAACTATTGAGTAATCTCCAGCACGTGCCTCCCAAACGTTCTTAACGTCTTTGGAGGACACGGGAGCGGGTGGGTCATCAAGCGGTGCATCAAGGACATAAGATTTCTGGGAAGCCGTGAGGTTAATCCTTAGATTACGGGCCCAGTCAACAAAGTTACTTCCATCATCTTTCAGCTTAGCTTTCTCTAGGAACGCATTAAAATTCAGGGGTGCTACTGCGCAAGCCATTGATCTACAACATAAATATGCAAAGGTTACTTAGACTATTGTTTATGATAATGAGTTTAGTTAATCAAATTACTAAAGCTCTCACTCAAATTGACATCCCTCGGGTCATCTGAGTGTCACATAATCCAAATTCACCAACTCAAGTCCGATCATCACGTGAGTTAAGGTGGCTTCATTGGTGAACATCATTATGTTGATCATATCTACTATATGACTCATGCTCGACCTTTCGGTCTCTTGTGTTCCGAGGCCATGTCTGTACATGCTAGGCTCGTCAAGTCTAACCCGAGTGTTCCGCGTGTGCAAATCTGTCTTGCACCCATTGTATGTGAACGTAGAGTCTATCACACCCGATCATCACGTGGTGTCTCAACACGACGAACTTTCACAACGGTGCACACTCGGGGAGAACACAATTTTATCTTGAAATTTAAGTAAGGGATCACCTCATAATGCTACCGTCGTACTAAGCAAAACAAGGTGCATAAAAGGATTAACATCACATGCAATTCATAAGTGACATGATATGGCCATGAACTTGTGCTTAAGATCTCCATCTTCACAGCACCGGCATGATCTCCATCGTCACCGGCATGACACCATGATCTCCATCATCTTGATCTCCATCAATGTGCTGCCATAGGGGTTGTGGCGCCAGCTACTTCTACTTCTATTGCTACCGTTTAGCGATAAAGTAAAGCATTACATAGCGCTTAATGATTGACACGCAGGTCATACAATAATTAAAGACAACCCTATGGCTCCTGCCGGTTGCCGTGCTCATCAATGTGCAAGTCGTGAAATTCTATACATCACATGATATTCTCATCCACCACATATATCTCATCATGTAATTGGCCATATCACATCACAACATACCCTGCAAAAACAAGTTAGACGTCCTCTAATTGTTGTTGCATGTTTTATGTTGCTGCTACGGGTTTCTAGCAAGAACACTTCTCACCTACGCAAAACCGCAACCGTGATACACTAGTTTGCTTTTCAACCTTCTCAAGGACCGCCTTTGTCGGATCCGATCCAACTAGAGTAAGAGAAACTGTCACCCGCAAGCCAGCTAAGCAACAAGTTGCGTCGCGGGAACCGGTCTCTCGGAAGCGTACGAGTAATCTTGGTCCGGGCCGCTTCATCTCACAATACCGCTGAATCAAAATCCGACCAAGGGAGGAAGCAATCTAAGCATCAACGCCCACAAACCTTTTGTGTTCTACATGAGATCTCATCAAACCATCAACCTAGCTCATGACGCGACTGTTGGGGAACGTTGCGTGGGAAACAAAAAATTTCCTACGCACACACAATCCTATCCATGGTGATGAGCATCTACGAGAGGGGGAGTGGATCTACATACCCTTTTAGATCGCTCAGTGGGAAGCGTTAAGAAACGCGGTTGGTGTAGTGGAACGTCTTCGCGACTCAAATCGCCGTGCATCCCGCGATCCAATCACGAACCATCCCGCGAACTCGTCACGATCCGTCCCGCGATTCGATCATGAACGTCTCGTGGCCTTGATAACGATCCTTCCGATCTAGTACCGAACGAATGGCACCTCCGCGTTCAGCACACGTGCAGCTCGATGATGATCTCCACCGTCCTGATCCAGCAAGAGTAGGTGGAGAGGATAGAGAGTTCACCGGCAGCGTGACGGCGCTCCGGTGATGGTGGTGGAGGGATTCCGGCAGGGCTTCACCTAAGCGCTGCGGAAAACCGATCTAGACGAGAAACTATGCACCGGTGGAACGGGTAGCACGTGGTCGTCAAATCTGTCCAAAACAGCCCCAATCCACTAGTATATAAAGGAGGAGAGGAGGGGGAGAGGGGTTGGCGCACAAGGCCTCCCTAGGAGATTCGGCCAAGGGGGAGGAGGAGTCCTACTCCTCCACCCAATCCTACTCCTAGTAGGATTGCTCCCTATTGGCTGATTTTCCCTTTTCCCCTTATTCTCTTTATCCCTGCACCATGTGCCTTCTTTGTCTGATTCCCCAGCCCACTAAGGGCTGGTAATTAACCTCCCACATCCCATGGTCCTCTTGGGGTCGAAATAGCCCTCCCGGAGGCCTCCCGGTACACTACCGGCACTCTGAGTACACTACCGATGAGCCCGAAACTTTTCCGGCGACCAAATGGGGACTTCCTATATATGAATCTTTACCTCCAGACCATTCCGGAGCTCCTCGTGACGTCCTAGATCTAATCCGGGACTCCGAACAAACTTCGGTTACCAGCATACACAACTCTATACTACCGAAACGTCACTGAACCTTAAGTGTGCAGACCCTACGGGTTCGAGAACTATGTAGACATGACCGAGACACCTCTGGTAAATAACCAATGGCGGGACCTGGACGTCCACATTGGTTCCTACATATTCTACGAAGATCTTATCGGTTGAACCTCTATGTCAAGGATTCAATTAATCCCGTATAACGTCCCCTTTGTTCTTCGGTATGTTACTTGCCCGAGATTCAATCGTCGGTATCCTCATACCTAGTTCAACCTCGTTACCGGCAAGTCTCATTACTCGTTCTGTAACACAAGATCCCGTGGCTAACACTTAGTCACATTGCTTGCAAGGCTTTTTGTGATGTTGTATTACCGAGTGGGCCCTGAGATACCTCTCCGTCACACGGAGTAACAAATCCCAGTCTTGATCCATGTCAACTCAACTGTCACCCTCGGAGATACCTGTAGAGTACCTTTATAGTCACCCAGTTATGTTGTGACGTTTGATACACACAAGGCATCCCTCCGGTGTCAGTGAGTTACATGATCTCATGGTCATAGGAACATATACATTGACATGCAGAAAACAATAGCAGTAAACTAACATGATCATATGCTACGTTCGTAGTTTGGGTCTTGTCCATCACATCATTCTCCTAATAATGTGATCCTGTCTATCAAATGACATCTTATGTCCATGGTCAGGAAACCATAACCATCTTCGATAAACAAGCTAGTTCACTAGAGGCATACTAGGGACACTGGGTTGTCTATGTATCCACACATGTATCGGTGTTTCCAACTAATACAATTATAGCATGGATAATAAACGATTATCATGAACAAGGAAATATAATAATAAACACTTTATTTATTGCCTCTAGGGCATATTTCCAACACAATCTTTACCTCCGGACCATTCCGGAGCTCCTCATGACGTTCGTGATCTCATCCAGGACTCCGAAAAACCTTCGGTCACAACCATACACAACTCTATACTACCAAAACATCACCGAACCTTAAGTGTGCAGACCCTGCGGGTTCGAGAACTATGTAGACATGACCGAGACACCTCTACAGTCAATAACCAATGGCGGGACCTGGATGCCCATATTGTTTCCTACATATTCTACGAAGATCTTTATTGGTTGAACCTCTATGTCAAGGATTCAGTTAATCCCATATGCTGTTCCCTTTATTCTTTGGTATGTTACTTGCCCGAGATTCGATCGTCGGCATCTCCATACCTAGTTCAATCTCGTTATTGGCAAGTCTCTTTACTCGTTCCGTACTACAAGATCCCGTGGCTAACACTTAGTCAGATTGCTTGCAAGTCTTATTGAGATGTTGTATTACCGAGGGGGCCCTGAGATACCTCTTCGTCACACAGAGTAACAAATCCCAGTCTTGATCCATGCCAACCCAACAGACACCCTTGGATATACATCTAGAGCACCTTTATAGTCACCTAGTTACGTTGCGACGTTTGATACACACAAGGTACACCTCCGGTGTTAGTGAGTTGCATGATGTCATGGTCATAGGAACCAATACTTGACATGCAGAAAACTGTAGCAATAAACTGACACGATCATATGCTATGTTTATAGTTTGGGTGTTGTCCATCACATCATTCTCCTAATGATATGATCCCGTTATCAAATGACATCTCATGCCCATGGCTAGGAAACCTTAACCATCTTTGATCAACGAGCTAGTCCATCAGAGGCATACTAGGGACATGGTGTTGTCTATGTATCCATACATGTATCCGAGTTTCTGATCAATACAATTCTAGCATGGATAATAAACGATTATCATGAACAAGGAAATATGATAATAACTAATTTATCATTGCCTCTAGGGCGTATTTCCAAAAATAAAAAGGATTGGGCCACCTTGCTGCACCTTTGTTACTCTTGTTACTTGCTACTCGCTATGAATTATCTTATCACAAAACTATCTGTTACCAGTAGTTACAGTGCTTGCAGAGAATACCTTACTGAGAACTGCTTGTCATTTCCTTCTGCTCCTTGTTGTGTTTGACACTCTTACTTGTTGAAAGGACTAAAATAGATCCCCTATACTTGTGGGTCATCAAGACTCTATTCTGGCGCCGTTGCCAGGGAGTGAAGCGCCTTTGGTAAGTGGAATCCGGTAAGGAAAAATTTATATAGTGTGCTGAAATTTACTGTCACTTGTTACTATGGAAAGTAATACTTTGAGGGGCTTGTTCGGGGTATCTTCACCTCAACTGGAAACACAAAGAGTTGTCCCTCAACCTACTAAACCTATTGAAAATATTTATTATGAAATTCCTTGGGGTATGATAGAGAAACTGCTGGCTAATCCTTATGCAGGAGATGGAACACTACATCCTGATTTGCATCTAATCTATGTGGATGAAGTTTGTGGATTATTTAAGCTTGTAGGTATGCCCGAGTATCAAGTAAAGAATAAGGTCTTTCCTTTATCCTTGAAGGAGAAGGCATTGACATGGTATAGGCTATGTGATGATATTAGATCATGGAGCTACAACCGATTGAAAATGGTATTTCATCAGAAGTTCTATCCTATGCATTTAGTTCATCGTGATGGGAATTATATTTCTAAATTTTGGACTCATGAAGGAGAAAGAATTTCTCAAGCTTGGGGTAGGCTTAAGTCAATGTTATATTCATGCCCCAATCGTGAGCTCTTGAGAGAAATTATTATTCAGAATTTTTATGCTCGGCTTTCTCGTAATGATCAATCTATGCTCGATATTTCTTGTGTTGGTTCCTATATGAAGAAGGATATTGACTTCAAATGGGATTTGTTGGAAAGAATTAAACACAGTTCTAATGATTGGGAACTCAGCGAAGGTAGGGTGTCAGGTATGCACCTCAAGTTTGATTGTGTTAAATCCTTTGTAGACATCGATGCTTTTAGTGAATTTAGCACTAAATATGGACTTGACTCCGAGATAGTAGCTTCTATCGGTGAATCTTTTGCTGCTCATGTTGATCTCCCTAAGGAGAAGTGGTTTAAATATCATCCTCCCATTGAAGTAAAAGTAGTTGAACCTGTTAAAGTTGAAGAGGAAACTATTACTTATAATTTTGATCCTGTTATTCCTGTTGCTTATATTGAGAAACCACCTTTCCCAGTTAGAATGAAGGAACATGCTAAAGATTCAACTATGGTTCATAAGAGCTATGGTAGAACACCTACACTCTCCGAAAAAATTAAAGTTGAACCTAGTATTTTTATGGTTAAAGATCTCTTGGTTGATAATATTATGGGCATGTTATTCATTTCTGTGATGAAGCTGCTAGAATTGCTAGGTCTAATACTAAGAGTAAACTTAGGCCAGTTGCTGGCGTGCCTGTTGTTTCTGTTAAAATAGGAGATCGCTGTTATCATGGCTTGTGTGATAGGGGTGCTAGCGTGAGTGCAATTCTCTTTTCCTTATACAAAGAAACTATGCATGATATTGCACCAGTTGAACCAGAGGAAATTGATGTTACTATTAAGCTTGCCAATAGAGATATCATTGCACCAATTGGGATTATTATTGATGTTGAAGTCTTGTGTGGGAAAATAAAGTATCGTACTGATTTTCTTTTTCTTGGTTCCCCATAAGATGATTTTTGTCCCATTATATTTGGCAGACCCTTCTTCAATATTGTTAATGCTAGGATTGATTGCGAGAAAGAAACAATTACTGTGAGTTTTGGGGATGTGTCTCATGAGTTCAATTTCTCTAAATTTTGTAGAAAACCCCATGACAAAGAATTGCCTAGTAGAGATGAAATTATTGGTCTTGCTTATATTGCTGTGCCTCCTACTGATCCTTTAGAACAATATTTGCTAGACCATGATAATGATATGCATATGAATGAGAGGAATGAAACAGATAAAATTTTCTTTAATCAGCAGCCTATTGTGAAACACAATCTACCGGTTGAAATACTTGGGGATCCTCCTCCACCCAAGGGTGATCCCGTGTTTGAGATTAAACAATTACCCAGTACTTTGAAGTATGCTTATCTTGATGAACATGAGATATATCGTGTTATTATTAGTGCTAACCTTTCAGAGCATGAAGAAGAGAGTTTATTGAAAAATCTGAGGGAGCACCATGCTGCCATTGGATATACTCTTGATGGTCTTAAGGGCATTAGTCCCACTTTATGTCAGCATAAAATTAAGATGGAGCCTGATGCCAAACCAGTTGTTGATCACCAACGACGGTTGAATCCTAAGATGAAAGAGGTGGTAAGAAAATAAATACTAAAGCTTCTGGAGGCAGGTATAATTTATCCCGTTGCTGATAGTAGATTGGTTAGTCCCGTTCATTGTGTCCCTAAGAAAGGAGGTATCACCGTTGTTCCTAATGATAAAAATGAATTGATCCCGTAAAGAATTGTTACAGGTTATAGAATGGTAATTGATTTTAGGAAATTAAATAAAGCTACTAAGAAAGATCATTACCCTCTACCTTTTATTGATCAAAAGCTAGAAATATTATCGAAACATACTCATTTTTTCTTTCTAGATGGTTACTCTGGTTTCTCTCAAAACCCCATGTCAAAAGAGGATCAAGAAAAACCACTTTTACTCGCCCTTTCAACACCTTTGCTTATAGACGTATGCCTTTTGGCTTATGCAATGCACATGCTACCTTTCAAAAATGTATGATGACTATATTCTCTAACTTTTGTGAAAAGATTCTTGAGGTTTTCATGTATGATTTTTCCGTTTACGAACTTCCTTTGATGATTGCTTGAGCAACCTTAATCGAGTTTTGCAGAGATGCGAAGAAACTAATCTTGTCTTGAATTGGGAGAAGTGACACTTTATGGTTAATGAAGGCATTGTCTTGGGGCACAAATTCTCCGAAAGAGGTATTGAAGTTGATAAAGCTAAAGTTGATGCTATTGAAAAAATGCCATGTCCTACGGATATGAGAGGTATAAGATGCTTCATTGGTCATGTTGGTTTCTATAGGAGGTTTATTAAAGATTTCTCTAAGATTTCTAGGACTCTTACTAATCTTTGACAAAAAGATGTTCCATTCATTTTTGATGATGATTGTGTATAAGTATTTGAAATCCTAAAGAATGCTTTGATTTCCGCACTGTCGTAGATTTATCACGGCAGATGTCCGGATGAACGGACTTAGGTTCAGGCCAGAATCGTAGCGAGGTGACAGCTTGAGAGGGGTTGATCGGAATCGAGAGATGCGGAGTTTACCCAGGTTCGGCCCCTCCGATGGAGGTAAAAGCCTACATCCTGCTTGTCTTATATTGATGATGAAGAAGATCCCTCGGTTGCAAGACTCTTGTTTTGCTACCTCTCCTCACGAGAGTCTCTAATCTCTTGTCTATCTAAGACCTGTCTATTAAGACGTCTCAAAAACTTTAGCCTCTCGGGATGACCCGCCCCTCCTTATATAAGTTGAAGGGGCGGCTTAGATGTAGAGTCTAAGTCGGATTGAGACTTCCTCTTGCGACTTCCCATCGTGGGCTTCTCTTCATGGGCTTCTGAGTTATCGGGCGGCTTACGTCGGGCGGCTTACACTGGGTGGCTTACATTGGGCGGCTTACACTGGAGACTCATCTTCAGGGACTTACAACCAGAAAATCATCCAGGGACTCACCGGAGAGTTATCCGGGGACTCACAACCGGAGAGTCATCCGGGGACTCACAACCGGAGAGTTATCCAGGGACTCACAGGAGAGTCATCCGGGGACTCACAACCGGAGAGTCATCCGGAGACTCACCAACTAGAGAGTTATCTCGAGACTCACCGGAGAGTCATCCGGAGACTCACCACCGGAGAGTCATCCAGGAACTCACAGCCGGAGAGTCATCCGGAGACTCACCAACTGGGTCAAACCGCGGGGTATATCCCTAACACGCACCTCCTGTTCAACCACCTGATTGGAGCCTACCCTTTGAAATTATGTGTGATGCTAGTGATTATGCTGTTGGTGCTGTTCTAGGACAAAGAATTAATAACAAATTAAATTTTATCCATTATGCTAGTAAAACTCTAGATAGTGCTCAAATAAACAATGCTACTACTGAAAAGGAATTTTTGGCAGTTGTGTTTGCTTTTGATAAGTTTAGACCTTATATTGTTGATTCCAAAGTAACTGTTCACACCGATCATGCTGCTATTAAGTACCGTATGGAAAACAAAGATGCTAAACCTAGACTTACTAGATGGGTTCTTCTTCTACAAGAATTTGATCTGCATATTATTGATAGAAAGGGTGTTGATAACCCCGTAGAAGATACCTTTTCTAGGTTACAAAATGTTCTTTATGACCCACTACCTATTGATGATAGCTTTCCGGATGAACAATTAGCTGTCATAAAGGCTTCACGTAATGCTCCATGGTATGCTAACTATGCTAATTACATTGCTGCTAAATTTATACCGCCTAGTTTCGCATACCAACAAAAGAAAAAGTTCTTCTATGATTTAAGACATTACTTTTGGGATGATCTACACCTTTATAAAGAAGGAGTAGATGATATTATTAGATGTTGTGTACCTGAGCATGAACAGGAACAGATCCTACGCAAATGTCACTCCGAGGCCTACGGAGGACACCATGCCAGAGATAGAACTGCACACAAGGTACTACAATCTGGGTTTTATTGGCCAAGTCTCTTCAAAGATGCTTGTATGTTTGTCTTGTATTGTAATGAATGTCAAAGAATTGGTAATATTAGTAGACGTCAAGAAATGCCTATGAATTACTCTCTTGTTCTTGAACCATTTGATGTTTGGGGTTTTGATTATATGGGACCTTTTCCACAATCTAACGGGTATACTCATATTCTAGTTGTTGTTGATTATGTTACTAAGTGGGTAGAAGCTATTCCAACTAGTAGCACTGATCATAACACTTCTATTAAAATGCTTAAAGAAGTTATTTTCCCTAGATTTGGAGTCCCTGGATATTTAATGACTGATGGTGGTTCACACTTTAACCATGGTGCTTTCCGTAAAGAAAGAGAGGTTCACATATAAATATATTATCTTGAACATCTTTTATGATTGTGAGCACTCATTAAAATATTATATGTTAAGAAGTTGATGTTGGACAAGGAAGACAACATAATGGGTTATGTTTGCTTACTTCCGAATATAAGTTATATGGTTATAGATCCTTCAACATGTGTCGCTTGCTTCCACCTCATATCAGCCAAAACTTCCGCACCAAGTAGAGATACTACTTGTGCATCCAAACACCCTCAATCCAGTTGTGCCATGAGAGTCCACCAAGCCCCCCTTTGGATTGAGTAAGATCCTTCAAGTAAGTTGTCATCGGTGCAAGCAATAAAAAAATTGCTCTCTAAATATGTGTGGTCTATTAGTGTGAGGAAAATGAGATTTATACAAACTTGTGATAGGGAAGAAATAAAAGCAACGGACTGCATAATAAAGTTCTCTATCAGAAGGGGCAATATAAAGTGGAGTTCTTTTGCATTAAGGGATTGTGCATCCAACTATAAAAGCACATAACAACCTCTGCTTCCCTCTGTGAAGGGCCTATCTATTACTATTATTTTCTAGTACTTACCTATATGCAAGAGTCATGGTGATCTCCATCACTTTCCTTACTTCGCCTTTATCTCTTGGCAAGCGTCATGTGTTGGGAAATGTTCTAGACACATATATCCAATCGGAAGTGGATGATCATGAGCTATTACTATTGACATTACCCTTGAGGTAAATAGTTGGGATCCAACACTATAAGCCCCTATCTTTCTCTGTGTCCGATTGAAGCTTTGAACTCATAGGTACCTCATGAGTGTTAGCAATTGTGAAAGATTAAAAGATGATTGAGTATGTGGGTTTGCTTTACAAGCTCTTATATTGACTCTTTCCTACGTTATGATAAATTGGAATTGCTTCAATGACTGAGATCATAGTTTGTTGGTTCCCAATAGATTTCTTGATTCATACTTTACCTTGTGAACGAATTGTTACTTCAGCATAAGAAATTATATGTCAATTTATGTTGTTGTTCTAAAGATGATCATCATGCCTTCATGTCCGCATTTTATTTTATCGACACCTCTATCTCTAAAAATGTGGGCATATTTAACGATTTCGGCGTTCGATTGAGGACAAGCAAGGTCTAAGCTTGGGGGAGTTGATACGTCCATTTTGCATCATGCTTTTATATTGATATTTATTGCATTATGGGCTGTTATTACACATTTTGGTACAATACTTGTGCCTTTTCTCTCTTGTTTTACAAGGTTTACATGAAGAGGGAGAACGTTGGGAGTTGGAATTCTGGACTGGAAAAGGAGCAAATCTGAGATACTGATTCTACACACCTCCAAAAGTCCAGAAAATATACAGAGAATTATTTTAGAATATATAAAAATATTGGGTGAAAGAAATACACCAGGGGGCCCACTAGGCAGTCACAAGTCAGGGGGCGCGCCCCTATGGCTTGTGGCCCACCTGGCTACCCTCAAGTTATATGGAGGGTTTTGATCTGGAAAAAATCATAACAGAGCTTTCAGGGCGAAGCGCCGCCGTCTCGAGGCGGAACTTGGGCAGAACCAATCTAGGGCTTTGGCGAAGCTGTTCTGCGGGTGAAACTTCCCCCTGGGAGGGGGAAATCGAAGCCATCGTCATCACCAACGATCCTCTCATCGTGAAGGGGTCAATCTCCATCAACATCTTCACCAGCACCATCTCCTCTCCAAAGCCTAGTTGATCTCTTGTATCCGATCTTTGTCTCAAAACCTCCGATTGGTACCTGTGGGTTGCTAGTAGTGTTGATTACTCTTTGTAGTTGATGCTAGTTGGTTTACTTGGTGGAATATTATATGTTTAGATCCTTGATCATCATTAATACTCCTCTGATTATGTACATGAATATGCTTTGTGAGTAGTTACTTTTGTTCTTGAGGACATGGGATAAGTCTTGTTATAAGTAATCATGTGAATTTGGTATTCGTTCGATATTTTGATGAGATGTATGTTGTCTTTCCTATAGTGGTGTTATGTGAACGTCGACTACATGACACTTCACCATTGTTTGGGCCTAGAGGAAGGCATTGGGAAGTAATAAGTAGATGATGGGTTGCTAGAGTGACAGAAGCTTAAACCCTAGTTTATGCGTTGCTTCGTAAGGGGCTGAATTGGATCCACATGTTTCATTCTATGGTTAGATTTATCTTAATTCTTCTTTCATAGTTGCGGATGCTTGCGAGAGGGTTTAATCATGAGTGGGAGGTTTGTCCAAGTAAGGGCAGCACCCAAGCACTGATCGACCCACATATCAAATTATCAAAGTAACGAACGCGAATCATATGAGCATGATGAAAAGTAGCTTGACAGAAATTCCCACGTGTCCTCGGGTGCATTTTGCTTTGTAGAAGAGTTTGTCCAGGCTTGTCCTTTGCTATAAAAAGGATTGGGCCACCTTGCTGCACCTTTGTTACACTTCTTACTTGCTACCCGCTATGAATTATCTTATCAAAAAACTAGTTGTTACCGATAATTTCAGTGCTTGCAGAGAATACCTTACTGAGAACTGCTTGTAATTTCCTTCCGCTCCTCGTTGGGTTCGACATTCTTACTTGTTGAAAGGACTACGATAGATCTCCTATACTTGTGGGTCATCAGTCATCGAGCCGTACGTGTGCTGAACGCGGAGGTGCCGTCTGTTCGGCGCTAGATCAGAAGGACCGTGAGCAGGATCACAAGACGATTCATGATTTGATCGCGGGATGGATAGTTATGGGATCACGAGATGGATCGTGATGGGATCGCAGGACGCTCGGCGATTTGGATCACGAAGACGTTCGACGACATCAACTGTGTTTCTTAATGCTTCCCGCTTAGCAATCTAGAAGGGCATGTAGATCCACTCTCCCTCTCATAGATGCTCATCACCATGGATAGATCTTGCGTGTGCATAGGATAATTTTTGTTTCCCATGCAACATTCCCCAATAGTGGTATGAGAGCTAGGTCTATCTGTAGATGAGATATCGAGTAGAACACAAAGGAGTTTGTGGGCGTTGATGCTAAGATTGCTTCCTACCTTGGTCGTGTTTTGGTTCAGCGGTATTATGGGATGAAGCGGCCCGGACCAACCTTACTCTTACGCTTACGAGAGACCGGTTCCATCGACTGACGTGTACCTTTGTTGCACAAAGATGGCTGGCGGCTGTCTGTTTCTCCTACTTTAGTTAGACCAGATTTGACAAAGGCGGTCCTTGAGAAGGTTGAAAAACAACTTATGTATCACCGTTGTGGTGTTTGCGTAGGTGAGAATTGTTCTTCCTAGATACCCATAGAAGCCACGTAAAACATGCAACAACAATTAGAGGACGTCTAACTTGTTTGTTTGCAGGGTATGTATTTGATGTGATGTGGCCAATTACATGATGAGATATGTGTGATGTATGACATGATCATGTATTGTATAGAATATCACAACCTGCATGTCGATGAGTACGGCAACCGGCATGAGCCATAGGGTTGTCTTTAATTATTGTATGACATGCGTGTCAATCATTAAGCGCTATGTAATCCTTTACTTTATCGCTAAGCAGTAGCAATAGTAGTAGAAGCATGGTGGGCGTGCCAACCCCGATGGCGACACAATGATGGAGATCATGATGATGGAGATCATGGTGTTTTGCCGGTGATGATGGAGATGATGTGGGTGCTTTCAAGATCGAGATCAAAAGGAGAAGTTCATGGCCATATCATGTCACTTATGATTTGCATGTGATGTTAATCCTTTTATGCACCTTGTTTTGCGGAGGACGACGGTAGCATTATAAGGTGATCCCTCACTTAAATTTCAAGATAAATTGTGTTCTCCCCGAGTGTGCACCGTTGCGGAAGTTCGTCGTGTTGAGACACCACATGATGATCGGGTGTGATAGACTCTATGTTCACATACAACGGGTGCAAGCCAGTGTTGCACATATAGAACACTCGGGTTAAACTTGACGAGTCTAGCATGTACAGACATGGCCTGGGAACACAAGAGACTGAAAGGTCGAACATGAATCATATAGTAGATATGATGAACATGATGATGTTCACCATTGAAACCACCTCAACTCACGTCATGATCGGACTTGAGTTGGTGAATTTGGATCATGTATCACTCGAATGATTGGAGGGATGTCAATTTGAGTGGGAGTTCTTAGGTAATATTATTAATTGAACTCATTATCATGAACATAGTCAAAGTGTCTTTGCAAATTATGTTGTAGATAGCTTGTGTTGTAGCTCTCCTGTTTTATTGATACGTTCCTGGAGAAAAGTAATTTGAAAATTATGGTAGGAATAATGCGGACTGGGTTCGAAGTCTGAGGATTGTCCTCATTGCTACACAAAAGTCTTATGTCCTTAATGCACTGCTCGGTGCGCCAACCCCTCAAGCAGCGTCTATAGATGTTGTGAACATTTGATAGGCACGTTCTGATGACTACTTGATAGTTCAGTGCGTCATGCATTACGGCTTAGAATTGAGGCTCCAAAACATTTTGAACATCACGGAACATATGAGATGTTGTAAGAGCTAAAATTGGGATCTCAGGCTCGTGCCCGTGTTGGGAGGTATGAGACCTCCAACAAGATTCTTGGCCTGCAAGATGAAGGAGAATAGCTAAAATGGTGAGCCTGTGCTCAGATTGTCTGGGTACTATAGTTGCTTGAATCGAGTGGGAGTTGATCTTCCAAATAAGATAGTGATTGATATAGTTCTCCGATTCACTGTCACTAAGCTACTAGAGCTTCGTGATGAACTATAAAATGCCAGGGATGGAAATAATGATCCTGAGCTATTCGCGATGTTTGACACCGTGAAGGTAGAAATCAAGAAGGAGCATCAAGTGTTGATGGTTAGTGAAACCACTAGTTTCAAGAAGGGCAAGGGCTAAGAGGGAAACTTCATGGATGGCAAGTTAGTTGCTGCTCCAATGAAGAAACCCAAGGTTGAACCCAAACCCGAGACTAAGTGACTCTATTATGAGGAGAGCGGCCGCTGAAGTGGAACAATCCTAGATACTTGGTAGATAAGAAGGCTAGCAAAGTTAATAGACGTATATTTGATATACGTGTTATTCATGTGTACCTTGCTAGTACTCCTAGTAGCACCTGGGTATTGGATACCGGCTTAATGTTAGTAACTCAAAATAAAAGCTACGGAATAAACGGAGGCTTGCTAAGGGTGAGGTGATGATGTGTGTTGGAATTGTTTCCAAGGTTGATGTGATCAATATCGTACGCTCTCTCTACCTTCAGGATTAGTGAGGAACCTAAATAAATGTTATTTGGTGTTTTCGCTAAGCATGAACGCAATTAGATCGTGTTTATTGCAATACGATTATTTATTTAAGTGAGAGAATAATGGTTATTCTGTTTACATGAATAATAGCTTCAATGTTCATGCACCCAATGAGAATGGTTTGTTGAATCTTGACCGTTGTAATACACATGCTCATAACATAGATGCCGAAAGATACAAAGTTGGGTAAACCTTCTATCTTAGATCCAAGCTCAACATGTTTGTGCTAAATCGGATCCTTTCTCGAGAAAAGGTTTCTCTTGAAAGAATTAAGTGGGAGGAAGATAGAACCTTATGAGGTTGTTGAACCTTTGTTTCAACCAGAGAGTAGAGCAGCGCAGAAAGGTGTTTCTATGGAACCTACGTCAGTTGAAGAGGAAGTTAATGATGATGATCATGAAGCTTCGGATCAAGTTAATATCAAATCTCGTAGGTCGACAAGGACGCATACTGCTCCTGAGTGGTATGGCAACCCTGTCTTGGAGGTCATGTTGTTGGACAACGATGAACCAACGAACTATGGAGAAGAGACGATGGGCCTAGATTCCAACAAATGGTTAGAGGCCATGAAATCCGAGAAAGGATCCATATATGAAAACCAAGTATAGACTTTGGTAGACTTGCCCATTGCATGGCAGGTCGTTGAGTACAACTTGACCGTTAAGATGAAGACAAACGCTGATGGTGAATGCCACCATTTATAAAGCTCGACTTGTCACAAACAAGTTTTCGCCAAGTTCAAGGAATTGACTACAATGAGAATTTCTCACCGTTAGCGATGCTAAAGTTTGTTGGAATTATGTGAGCAGTTGCTACATTTTTCAATTAGGAAATCTGGCAGATGGATGTCAAAATATCGTTTCCTTAACGGTTTGCTTGAGGAAAGGTTGTATGTGATACAACCAGAAGGTTTTGTCAGTCCTAATGATGCTAAAAGGTGTCCAAGCTCCAACAACCCTTCTATAGGTTGGAGCAAGCATCTCGGAGTTGGAATATATGCTTTGATGAGGTAATCAAAGTTATTGTTTTTATACAAAGTTTATGAAAAACTTGTATTTACAAGAAAGTGAGTGGGAGCAATATAGAATTTCTGATATGTATATGTGATTGACATATTTTTGATCGGAGATAATGTAGAATTTCTGGAAAGCATAAACGGATCTTTGGAAAGAGTTTTTCAAAGGAAGACCTTGATAAATCTACATAATTGTTGGGCATCAAGATCTATAGAGATAGATCAAGATGCTTAATGAGACTTTCAATGAGTACATACCTAGACAATATTTGAAAAGATTTCAAAATGGACCAGTCAAAGAAAGAGTTCTTGCCTGATTTGTAAGGTGTGGAGTTGTGTGAGACTCAAAGATCGACCACGACAGAAGAAAGAGAAAGGACGAAGGTCGTCCCCTTTGCCTTATTCATAGGCACTGTATAGTATGCCATGCTGTGTACCGCACCTGTGTGTGCCTTGCCATGAGTCTGTCAAGGGGTCCAAGAGTGATCCAGGAGTGGATTACTGGACAGCGGTCAAGTTTATCCTTAGTAACTAGAGGACTAAGGAAATATTTCTCAATTATGGAGGTGATAAAGAGTTTGTCCTAAAGGGTTACGTTGATGCAAGCTTTAACACCAATCCGGATGACTCTTAGTAGCAATCCGAATATGTATGGTGGAGCAGCCATTTGGAATAGTTCAAAGTGCACTATGGTAGCAATGTTTACAGTATGACATAGAGATTTGCAATGTACACACGAATCTAAATGTCGCAGACCCATGGACTAAAAGTCCTCTCTCACATGCAAAGCATGATCGATCCCCAGAACTCATTGGGTGTTAGATTCATAACAATGTGAATCACATGGTGATGTGAACTAGATTATTGACTCTAGTGCAAGTTGGAGACTTCTGGAAATATGGCCTAGAGGCAATAATAAATTATTTATTATCATATTTCCTTGTTCATGATAATCGTTTATTATCCATGCTAGAATTGTATTGATCGGAAACTCTGATACATGTGTGGATACATAGACAACACCATGTCCCTAGTATGCCTCTAATAGACTAGCTCGTTGATCAAAGATGGTTAAGGTTTCCTAGCCATGGACATGAGATGTCATTTGATAACGGGATCAAATCATTAGGAGAATGATTTGAAGGAAAAGACCCAAACTATAAACATAGCATATGATCGTGTCAGTTTATTGCTACAGTTTTCTACATGTCAAGTATTTGTTCCTATGACCATGAGATCATCCAACTCACTGACACTAGAGGAGTACCTTGTGTGTATCAAATGTTGCAATGTAACTGGGTGACTATAAAGGTGCTCTACAGGTATCTTCGAGGGTGTCTGTTGGGTTGGTATGGATCAAGACTGGGATTTGTTACTCCGTGTGACGGAGAGGTATCTCAAGGCCCACTCGATAATACAACATCACTATAAGCCTTGCAAGCGATGTGACTAAAGAGTTAGACATGGGATCTTGTATTACGAAACAAGTAGAGAGACTTGCCGGTAACGGGATTGAGCTAGGTATATAGATACCGACGATCGAATCTCGGGCAACTAACATACTGACAAACAAAGGGAACATCATACAGGATTAACTGAATCTTTGACATAGCGGTTCAACCGATAAAGATCTTTGTAGAATATTTAGGAACCAATATGGGCATCCATGTCCCACTGTTGGTTATTGACCATAGAGGTGTCTCGGTCATGTCTACATAGTTCTCGAACCCGCAGGGTCTGCACACTTAAGGTTCGGTGATGTTTCGGTAGTATTGAGTTATGTATGTTGGTGACCGAAGGTTGTTGGAAGTCCCAGACGAGATCCCGAACGTCACGAGGAGCTCTGGAATGGTCCGGAGGTAAAGAATAATATATAGTAAAGTGGTGTTTGAACTCTAGAAAAGTTTCGGGCATTTCTGGCAGTGTACCCAGAGTGACGAATGGGTTCCAGGGGACCACCAAGTGGGGCCAACGCACCCCAAGGGGCCACATGGACCTTAGTGGTGGCACGCTAGCCGCTGGTGGGCTGGGAAACCTGCCCAAGAAGGCCGATGCGCAGGTGGAAGGAGTATAGGCCAAGTAGGAGAGAGTCCTACTAGGAGTCTACCTCCCTTGTGGGAGGTGGACTCGTCCCCTCTATCTTCGGCCGAAGCCCTCCTTTTAGGAGGGGCTAGGCTGCCTCCTCTCCTCTCCCTCCTATATATACTAGGGGTTTCTAAGGGCAGCCCCCAACTGTAATTGCCACGAGCTGCCCTCTTCTTCCCTAGATCTGTTTCTCCTCCAGATTAGTTGTGCGGTGCTTAGGCGAAATCCTACAGGATTGGTTCACCACCACCGCCACCACACGGTTATGCTGCCGGAGAACTCATCTACCTCTTCGCTCACTCTTGCTGGATCAAGAAGGCGGAGATCGTCATTGATATGTCCATTTTGCATCATGCTTTTATATTGATATTTATTGCATTATGGGCTGTTATTACACATTTTGGTACAATACTTATGTCTTTTCTCTCTTATTTTACAATGTTTACATGAAGAGGGCGAATGCTGGCAGCTGGAATTCTGGACTAGAAAAGGAGCAAATGTTAGATACCTATTCTACACAACTCCAAAAGTCCTGAAAATCTACGGAGAATTATTTTGGAATATATAAAACATATTGGGCGAAAGAAATACATCAGGGGCCCACCAGGCAGTCACAAACTAGGGGCGCGCTCTACCCTCCTAGGCGCGCCCTTGTGGCTTGTGGCCCACCAGGCAGTCCTTCGGTGCCCATCTTCTTCTATATGGAGGGTTTTGTCTTGGAAAAAATCATAACAGAGCTTTTGGGGCGAAGCGCTGCCGTCTCGAGGCGGAACTTGGGCAGAACCAATCCAGGGCTCTGGTGGAGCTGTTCTGCCACGGAAATTTCCCTCCGGGAGGGGAAATCGAAGCCATCGTCATCACCAATTATCCTCTCATCGAGAGGGGGTCAATATCCATCAACATATTCAACAACACCATCTCCTCTCCAAATCCTAGTTCATCTCTTGTATCCGATCTTTGTCTCAAAACCTTAGGTTGGTACCTGTGGGTTGCTAGTAGTGTTGATTACTCCTTTTTGTTGATGCTAGTTGGTTTACTTGGTGGAAGATCATATGTTAAGATCCTTGATCATCATGAATACTCTTCTGGTTATAAACCTGAATATGGTTTGTGAGTAGCTACGTTTGTTCCTGAGGACATGGGATAAGTCTTGATATAAATAATCATGTGGATTTGGTATTCGTTCGATATTTTGATGAGATGTATGTTGTCTTTCCTCTAGTTATGTTATGTGAACATCGACTACATGAAACTTCACCATTCTTACGGACAGGCCTCGCATTCATTCTAAATACTTATCGAGGATCTCATGGTGGTCTACCATTAGTGGTTGTCCTGCAGTGAAATGGGTCATGGTTTCATTCCTCATCGTAAATTTCCTACGTGTGGCAGCAACTTTCAGGTACAAAGGGTTCTCTTCCTACCCTTCTAAGGCTTAAACAAAAGCTTCAAAGGACGTCATCTCTTTGCTATGGGTAAGTCACTCAGATTTACCATTCCGAATAGCAAGAGAATGATAAGAGTAAGTCGTCATGGTGATCAATCCATTCCGCACCCAAATCATTACTCTTTATAAGGTTTAGAGAATCTCGTATTCTAACTCTTGGGCTTCCTCACAAGCATTGCAGAAATTTCTCTTGTCAACGAACGAAGTTCGGATAAATCCATTGATTCTGCAAGCTGAACAAAAGATCTAGTGTTCCTTCACAACTCTTAGGTTATCATATACTCCTAAGAAAACGCTTGTTGGTCCAAACACAACTTCTTGGTCCCAAATCCTTGGGCAACCCCCATGGAAACGAGTGATCCATCCTTGATACAGGTTCTCTTCCGTGGATATGTTTTTCCTTTCCATTCGTCTGTTTAACCTATACCAGTTTTGTGTCTGCATTGTCCGAAACCAAGGTATACTCTTTCAGGTGTTGTCATCCACATGGTTGGATATGTTTCCACATTCTCTTCATCAGGTTTCACTTTTTTCCAAACTCCTTAACCTGAATGATTCTTCTTCATTCATTTGTCTCTATGGTTACTACCACACTTAAAAAGAAATGCACATATGCCTTCATAGACCATATTTTCTCATATCCTCGAAAATGGTCAGAGGTTCCTTGTTCATAGAGTAATAACTCATAAAAAATTCAACATAGGAGAATTATGGCACCATAAATTCCATTGACTCATGTCTTTATTACACACTATGAGACTTCTGTTACATAACTTCAACCATGATAAGAATCCTCAATCACTTCTTAAACTACTAAAATACTTTATTAGAAAAAAATGCTACCATCGACATAGTCTGGTATGGTCTAGCATTACCTCCAACTTTGTTCATGCATCCCCCTATGGAGATATTTCAGTACCACTGGAACTTTGCAATGTGCTCCTTGAAATCACCCATCTTTTATTTGATCAGGATGGTCCTGAGCTTCATCTCCATCATCTCAGTATGTACTTCTTGCAGGTATTCCTATGTATGACGGAGTCTTGCTTCGAGTTTATCTCCAATCTGGCATATGGCTTCCATGGCACCGTCACGTACGGCGTCGAAGAAAACTTCTCATGGTTCACGAGATATGAAAAAGTATTGTCCCATAGTCTTTGGGCAAACTCCTTTTGCACGATGGAGATGTACCTCCACATACCAAAGTTCCACTCCATCTTCCTTGAATGGGTAGCCTTTGTAGGCTGTATCTCCTTCCAGATGGATGTGTGCCATCATGTCCTTTAGGATCTTTGGGTAATCATGATCACGAGTCAGGGTCATGATTGTTTCCGGGCCCTTGAGGAAAGACTCATAAAGGGTAGTAATCTGCAGATGTCAGAAAAAGGATACTCGAAGTTAACATAGGTTTCCTTTTGGGTAAGCATCCATATAATTCAAACCAAGTTTCCATTTCACTTTCCAACATCTTACAAAGTATTGTCATCCTTAAAACCAATGAGTCATCCATTTACCATATTCCATTGTAGCCTTGTACTTTAGCAAAACCTCAGTTTACACGTCAACAACTCATTTTCATCCATGTTTGAACCATACTACTATCTCCAGTTGGATCATTGGTTCAGAGAATTCTAGTCCAGATTTGTTCATTATCTATTGGGTTCAAGGTTTTGGGACGAGATGCGAGGGAGTGAGATAAAAAGAAGGAAGGGATACAAACAACGCAAGGCACAAAACATCAAACTCAAGTCCACACATTCATAGAATTCAATCAAACTACAGTATCGTCATCCACATAAGGTTGGTATGGTCGATCACTCAAATCAAAAACGTTTATCTTTATTCTCTCATGGTGGGGCTACTACTAAGCTAGTCTATATCATGTCTTCGTCTTCAGTGGGCTTCTTCTGGTCATACTTGATCTTCTCAAGTTCTTCTACCAGATCTTCCCTGTTGAGACGGAGTTTCCGGTGTCGCCCTTGTAGTTCTAGGAGTTGGGTCTTGAGCTTCTGAATTTCAACATCTCTAGCATGTGTCATGGCCCGACTAATCTTTGACTCTTGACGAAGTTTCAGAATTTCGGGATCGTGCTTCTTTAGATTGTCTACCTTCAGCTTCTCAGCCTTGAGGTTCTCACGAATGGTTTCCTTCTCAAATAATTCTTAGAGAAGGTCCATTTGAAGATTCTTGATGCAGTGCTCCAGTTCTTGATTGTACACAAGTGCGGGCGAGAACTTCATCTTCTGTTCGTCTATTAGCAAGATGTATGCTCCCTCAGGCTTCTGCCATCCAAGCCTTCCAAAGTAGTGAGCACTTAACTCGGCACGATGACGATAGCTCAAACGGGCGATAGCGTCCTGAACGGCAGTGTTGATGCCCATCTCACGTTCATGGCTCAATGTGCCATAGGTGATGTCTTCAGTCTTGGGGTCTTCTGTACGTCGAAAAACTTTAGTTCTGATGCCCCAGAATCCAGACTTCCTCTTGGTCACCTTGATCTCAGGTATCGACAGCTTCACCATCTACACCAGCTCCATGAAGAAAGAGCCTTCGAGAACATCTTCGTAGTCCTCTCTTTTGTTCAGGGTGTAGTTCTCCATCTATAGTTTGAAAAAGGGAGGGTTCAGTAAGAAAGTCTAGAAATTACAAGAGTAGTGGAAACAAAAGTGGTTCCTATCAAGGTGTTCCTAATTCTAGGCCAGATCCTAGGGTCACGTCCTACAGTCAACATGTGCTCTGGTACCATCTCTATAGCGAACCGACTTAAAACGAGTCAAGCCTCTATGTTTTCCGTGCCATCCCTGGATCAGTATGCTGGCACACACATGTAAATAACATGTAATAACGTAAAAATGATATATCAAAATGTATATATCAAAATGCAATCACATGTAAATAACGTAAAACTGATATATATACCCTAAAGTCTCAGCGGAAGCGGTCAACGAGAGTGGAGTCCCAATAACACCAACGACAAGTTGAGTGCGGACCATAACGCTGAATCGTACTCTTACTCGTCGAAGAAGAGTATCTGCAACACGAGACGTTGCAGCCGTGTAGGTCACTACATTGAATGTATCGGCAAGATCACCAAAGCAAGAACAGACGGTAAAAACTATTCTATATGCAGTAGGGCTATATGGCTCTGTGTCTATGTTTTTGCATAAAAGCTGATTTTATTTTGTTTTCCTACAACAAAGGAATATCAGGAGTTTTCACTATACAGTTAGCTATCATAACATGGTTCCGCCAACCAATGTCTCATTGCCCAAAAGTAACTTAAGTTGCCCACAATTAGTTATCAGTCTAGTGTTGAGAGTTCAGAGATAGATCCAAGTCTAGAAGTTAAAATTGTCTGTAACCGGGGACACGGCTAATCGATTAGGTTTAACTCTACAGAGTGTTGTGTACTTTACCCACATGATTCTTTCCCTCCTGGTAAGTTCTCGCACTGCCTGGTGTTTGAGAACAGGACGAAAGAAACATGGTCTTTCAGAGTGTTTCCCTGGCTACTGTCAGTGCCCATCCATACCTAACGTCGACTACATCTCGTAGCACTGCCCCGCCAGAGTCACAACAAAGATCAACCAAGCCAGAGCCCATATTCACTTGTGGCTACATAGGTAATCTTCCGGGCATGAAGTATTCATCCTTCTCTTTGAGTTTGGGTGAAGCTTTCCGCGTGAATACTGGCACATCTCCAGCATCACCTAGGAAAATCCACTGGCTTCTCCAGGGTGCCATTCCAACCATCCTTCACCCAGTAGTGTGTATTGAAAAACTTGTTTCTCGAGTCTCGAAGTCTTGAGGTCTTGAAGAAGCAGGTCTTGAAGAAGTCTTCACGAAGTCGTCGTTTTGACGTAGAGGCCTCCTTCTCACACCACTCACGACCACTCATACCAGACCCCATCTACTTAAGCACAGCATTTGAAAATAAATAGCATTCCTGGGGCTTAGTAAAATGTGGTGGGTTCCTACCTCATGCATACTACTCAACTACAAGAATTTCCATAACACTACGGGAGGGATTTGTTGGAATGATGTCACTACATGCAATAAAACATGGGTATGAAAAGATGGTCAAAGTGAACTTGCCTGTACTGTTGATGAAGATGAGATATCGCTCTCCAAAAGAACTTGATAGGCTAATCGTCACTCTCCGATGAAAATCTATATAATCAAACATTGCATTCATATAAGCAATCATACTAGCAATCAATAGTAACACTCAATAGGAAACACACAACTAAAGACAACAAGGTTGTGATGAAGGAAATACTTAAGACAAAACCAAATCACAAGATTACATCAACACAACTAAGGTGGTGATGAAGGAAATACTTAAGACAAAATCAAATCACAAACTACATCAACACAACTAAGGTGGTGATGAAGGAAATACTTAAGACAAAACTCTAAACAACAAAACTACAGCAACAGATCATGGGTTGGTTTTCCAAAACACACAACTATTTTAAACAAAACAAAAACAAAGTAAACTATATTAAAATTATTTTAGTAACCATTTACTTAGCAAAAAAAATTACTTTTGAAGAACAACTAGAAATCATGAAAGAAACATTCTAACCAACCTAGGTTTTGCACATTCAAGATAACCACATGAAAACCACTAAAACTAAAAACCATAGTAAAAATACATAACAACTAGCCTAACAGAAAGAATTAACAAAATTAATTTTATCTAAAATTTTCTTGAAAATAATTTCTACTAAAACTAAGTTGTTGTATAAAACATTACCTAATGAAAAGGAATATAGATTCCTAACATAATAGAGTAAAACTAAACTATTTTTGCTCAAAACATTTCTTAACCGAAAAGAATTAGTAAAAACTTTATTTTAAAACAGAATCTAAATTCGTAAAACTTTTGTTCTAAGTAATATTACTAACTAATTTGTTTTAAGTAAACTATACCTAATTTGAAAAAAGACATAGGTTCCTACAATAATAATCTAATAAACTAATCTAATTATTTTCGTTAATAGCATGTATAATCCTAAGTTTATAACAACAGAGCTAAATGAAATCTACAACAATATGTTAAATTACACTCAGATTTCAAATTCAATCCAAAAGAATTCAAACTAACTAACCTAATAGGAACTAAACAGATTCTGTATTTTTGTTAAAACCCTCATCAAATTCATTCTAAAAGTTCCCGAACTTTACCTAGTGATAACTAAAGTCACTAGTAACAAGTAGCAAAAAGAATCAACTCAAAATACTTTTTAGAACTCAAGATATTCAGATTTTTGTTTTAAATCAAATCTGTTTAAATTCAAATTTAAATATTTAAACATGACCAAAATTTATATCTACAGAAACTATATGAAATTTGTGATCTAATGCAAAAATAATCAAATTAAAACAACTAAAACTTTAAAAGTTATACAGAAAATAAAAACAGAACAGAATCTGGTTTTGAAATTAAAACAGAAAAAGAAAAGTCGGTTCTAACGGACAGGGGTAGATGTGTCGTTTGCTGATTGGTCCGAAGGCATGCGCGTGCGAGAGCTAGCGAGCGGTGGCCGAAATCTAAAGCGTACCGGTTCGCGGATTTAGAAGATCTAATCTAGATCGTTGGTTATGGATCCGACGGCTACGGGATGGGAATGGAGCTTACGGAGGGGTGTCGAGGTCTTCGGCGAGGTCATCGGTGGATGGTCGTCGGAGGTGGTTGGGGACGGCATCGCTTTGGTCGGGGGCGGCATTCGAAGTGCTTAGGCGATGGCGCCGAAGCTTCGGCGACGAATGGTGGCGACGGTGGGGCGAGGGGGCATCGGAGTTGAGTGGCACGAGCTCTTAGAGCTTCGGGAGGTGGTGGAGTGCCGGCGAGGTGATGAGGTGGTGGCTCTGGTGGGTCTTCGGCGAAGAAGAGGGGGTGGGGAGGTGCGCTCGAGTGTGGGTAAGCGGTAGGTGGGCTCGGGAGGTGGTGAGGGGGTCAGGGTGACGCGGTGGTGTGGCAATGGCGTGACGGCGGCCGAGAGTTCCGGCGAGTCATAGCAGCGGTGAGAGGGCTCGGGCAGAGGGGGAAATGGGGGTGTGTGGAGCAGCGGCTTTTATAGTTGGGCTCAGCAGCTCTGAAAAGGAAGGTTTGACGGATCCGTCGCGGATCAAATCTCGCCGGCGTCGGGAAGGAAGGAGGGGGAAGAAAAGGAAAGAGGTGACCGCGCGGTTTGCTGGGACGGTCGATGGGGTCCGCTGGCAGAGAGAGAGAGAGAGAGAGATTCGCAGGTGGCGTTGGTGGCCGGCTCGAAGACATTTCGGGAAAGGGAGAAGAGGGAAAGTGGGCCGGCCGGCTCTTTAAACGAATTAAAACGTTTCCTTTTTATTTTATCAGCAAATCAAAAAGCAATAAAGGTCCTTAATTACTTTCCCAAAAATAAAAAAAACTTATACCAAAATTATTAGGGAAATAAATTCCATTTAACGGACATTTTTCCACGTCCAAAATAAATACTTTTAAAAATTATTTTTCCAGAAAATGCCTAAATGGCTTTGTTTATTTTTGCAAATATTTTTCAAATAACCCCTTGGGTTGTATGGTTCAAATACTTCACAAAATTACCCCTGGTTTGGAGTGTCATATTACTCCTCTCAAAAAAATTGTCAAGGAGTTTGAATGTTTATAAATTCAAATAGGGAATTCCAAATATGAAAGTGAAACTCCATATGAGAAACTTTCAAATAGCTTTCAAACTTCCAACTCCTATTTCATATAATTTGAAGAAGTCATATTACCCTCTCTCATGAAAATCATTGAGTTGGATAAAATTTTTCCTGAGATATATTTTCAAATGTAATTCAATCATATTCAAATCCCTTTTAATTCCTGTGAATGGAAGAAGTCATATCATCTTCACTCTAGGGATTTATGATGAAATGGATTTGAATTCCTGGGGTCAAAAGGCAGAGTGAAAGTTTTGGGAAGGTCATTTCATTCCCTCTCATTCAAAACTTTCAAAAAGTTTCAAATTTCAATTACTTTCAATCACTCAAGAAACAAACAATCATTCTAGTTTTCATTATAACATTCCAAAATTTGGGATGTTACAGATAGGATTTTCATTTTTTCTGTTTTCTATTTTAAAAACAGATTTAGTTCTGTTTTTGTTTTTATTATATCTTTTATGTTTTTAGTTATTTTTGATTTATTCTTATTGCATTAGGTCAAAAATTTCATCTAGTTTCTATAGATACCAAGTTTGACTATTTTTGAGTATTTAAATATGAATCTAAACAGATTTCGTTTAAATCATATTTTCTGAATAACATGAGTTTAAAAATATATATTCGATTGATTCTTTTTGCTACGTGTCACTAGTGACCTTAGTTATCAGTAGGAAGAGTTTGGTAGTTTTTAGAATCTACTAAAATAGTATTTTCAAGCAAAACAGTTTCTGTTTAGTCTTTTTTTAGGATTGTTTATAATTCTTTTGTTTTTAGTTGTTTTAATCTATTTTCTTTTATATTAGTTGGAAAGCTTTACTTGGTTTTCTGTTAACTTACTTGTTTTATATTTTGTTACTTTAATATTTCATTTGTTTTCTAGTTGATAAGTTTATTAGGCAAAAACCTATGTGGATTAGAGTGTTTTCAAAGTTCTTAGTTGATCTTCAAAAGTAATTCTTTTGCTAAGTAAAATATTTTCTAAAATACCTTTGTTATAATTTACTTTGTTTTGTTTTGTTACCATTGAAAATAGTTGTTTGTAGTGGAAAACCAATCTTAGTTCTATTGATGTAGTTGTTTTATTCTGAGTTTTGTCTTAAGTATTTCCTTCATCACCACCTTAGTTGTGTTGATCTAGTTGTGTGATTTTAACTTTTGTCTTAAGTATTTCCTTCATCACACCCTTGTTGTCTTTAGTCTTCTATTTTCCTGTTGAGTGTTAGAATTGATTGCAAGTATGATTGCTTATATGAATGCAATGTCGGACTATATAGATTTTCATCGGAGAGTGACGAATAGTTCTATCAAGTTATTTCTGAGAGCGATATCTCATCTTCATCAACAGTACAGGCAAGTCACTTTGATCATTTTACCCAATGTTTTTTTTGCATTAGTTCTGCCATCACCCCAACATGCATGCAAAGTAGGTAAATTGGAAACTTGGTTACATTGTTGTAGTATAATGTGGTAGGTACCCCTTCACCCCCTTGACACCATGGCCCGGGTAAAGTTGTTTTATTTTCTGCTATGCTATTAGTAGACGGGGATGGTTGTGTGATTCACGAGAGATGTGAGTTGATAGAAACTTCAAGACCTACCTGACGATCAAGACTTCAAGTTTTCCACATAACCTCTGGGTGGATGATGGTTGGAACAGCGCCCAGGAGAAGCCAGTGGTTAGCCTAGGTGTTGCTGGAGAAGTGCCAGTATTCACGCACAAAGGTCCACCCAGGAACGAAGGGATGGAAGGATGCTTCAAGACCCAAGGCTTACCTGCACAGCCACAACCCATTATGGGCTCTGGCTTGGTTGGTTATTGTGGTGACACTGGACATGCGGTGCTACGAGAGGTAGACGAACGATAGGAAAGGATGGGCACTGACAGAGTCTCAGTGGAACCCCTTAGAAGACCATGTTTTGGTCATCCGTTCCTCAAACACTCTGAAGTGCGAGGAAATCAATGGAGGCGATCAAATCTTGTGGGGAACGTGTGCAAAACTCTGCAGAGTACCCAAACCTAATCGATTAGCCGTGTTCACGGTCATGGACAATTTGAGACAAAGGAACTGAACTATCTGGAATTCTCAACACCAAGAATTTTATTGCTGAGGGTATTATTAATAACTTGGGTATGAGAATTGGTTGGCGGAACCATCTCATTAATCAACCAACTTAGTAATAATTTCTGCTTAGCCCCCTCTTGTTGTAGGAAAAATTTGGCTTTATGCAAAACCTTACTACCCCACCTGCCATTATGCATGTAGATTAGATGATTACTTTGTCACCCCCTCTCTTTGTGACTTTGCTGGTATATTCAATGTACTGACCTACATGGCTGCAATGTCTCATGTTGCAGATACTTTCTTCGGCGAGTAAGAGTACGATTCAGGGTTACGGTCCGCACTCAACTTGTCGTTGGTGTTATTGGGAATCCACTACCATTGACCGCTTCCGCTGAGATTTTAAGGTATATACCAGTTTTACGTTATTACATGTGATTGCACTTTGATATATACATGGATGTACTGTGTGTGCCAGCATACTGATCCAGGGATGGCACAGAAAACACAGAGGCTTGACTCGTTTTAAGTCGGGTCACTATAGAGATGGTTTCAGAGCAGATGTTGACTGTAGGACGTGACCCTAGAAACTGGAAAGCCCTAGGACAGGATATCTCTAAAACTTTATCTTCTAAAAAAGATTCTTTACTTCTTGTCTTCTCTGATTTTAACAAATAGTCTTTCTTACCTCAACTCTTCAGAATATATCCCTTCCCCATTCTGACCACACGAAGGATCCACTGAAGCCACTCCAAGAAGGACGAGATATCAGACAACTGGTGCCCAACTCAGACAAAGATGTATTCCATTATGGGAGGAGCTACAAAAGATTGAAGACTATAAAGACCTGAAGAAATGAAGAATTTCCAAGATATTATTCCCCTAGAAGACCAAACCCCTGTTGTATACTTACTTTAGATACGATGATTTGTGAGTTGTCATTTGTGTGTATTTTTTGACAGCCACAAAATAAAAACATATTTTCAAAACTATTGTGTGTATTGTGTGTATCCCCTCCTTTCTCTCTCGTATCTCATCCCAAAAACCTTCAACCCAATAGATGATAAATGAAGCTGGACTCATGTATTCTGGATCGATGACTCGGTTGGAGACAGAAGAATGGATTCAGAACATGGAGTATCACCTAAGGACTAACCAGGTTGCAAAGAACGAGATGGTCCAGTATGCCCTTCGATACTTTGTAGAAGGTGGTGCAAATTGGTGGAGGATGCATGAAGCTATCCATGATAGGCAAGCATCAATCACTTGGGAAGAATTCCAAATGACTCTACAAAGATCTCCTGTTGTTATCAACAGCCAGAAGCCCTGTTACAAAGATGTGAGGAAGATTTGTGCATGCAAGTTGTGTGGAGAGATAGGACACACCCAGGAAGAACACAAGGAAGGATGTCGTTATTGTGAAGAAAAGCACCCTGCTGAGGAATGCCCAACTACGCAGGTGACATGTTTCTTGTGTGAAGGAACTACGCATTACCCGGCTCAATGCCAAATGTACCCCAAGGTACAAGAAGTCATCAAGCAGCAGAAGGAAGCCATGAAGGAAGCTTTTAGAGAAAATTTAGTAGAACTTATGATGAAGGAAGATGTTGAAGACCCTAATGGAGAAGGCCTAACCAGATTTTACTCCAATGCCTGCTATTCATGTGGAGAAGAAGGACATTTCTCACAGGACTGTAAGAAGGAAAGAAAAGAGTATGTGGGAAACTTCTCGACAGAAGAAGTGGAGTTTGATCCACAGGAAATTGAAGGTTTGATCGGAACAAACAAGCCCGGGAAGAGAAACAGAAGACATTCTCAGAACAACCCAATTTCTGCAAAGAAGGATCTGAGTCAGATCATGTGTTTCAGGTGCAAGAATTCGGGCCACTATGAAGATAAATGCCCGGAGAAGAAAGGTCAAGCAAGTGGAAGCATTAGGTGTTTGCATTGTAACTTGGAGAAGCCACACTGTATGTGCAAGAGGTATGAGCCGAGCATCAGGAGAGGAACCCCACCCAAGAAGGAGAAGACTCCGTGGTTTTCTACATGGAAGGATCTAAGCCACATCACTTGTCATCTGTGCAACAAGACAGGACACTACTCCTATACTTGCCCGGAGAAGAAGGCTAAACATGAGTAGTTTGAATTTTGGATTTTGGAAGTAATAAATGTAATTGGTAGCACTCTTATCATTTTGAAGTTATGTAACAGAAGTCTCAGAGTTTGTAATAAATAAATGAGTCAATGGAATTTATGGTGTCATACTACTCCTATGTTGAAATTTCATGAGTTGTTACTCTCTGAACAAGGAATCTTTGACCATTTTAGAGGATATGAGAAAATATGGTCCATGCAGGCATGAGTGCATTTCATTTGAAGTGTGGTAGTAATCACAGAGATAAATGAATGAAGGAAACACCATTCATATTGAGGAGTTTGGAAAAAGTGAACACAGGTGAAGAGAATGTGGAAACATATCCAACCATGTGAATGACAACACCTGAAAGAGTATACCTTGGTTTTGGACAATGGAGACACAAAACTATTATAGGTTAAACAGACCAATGGAAAGGAAAATCATATCCATGGAATAGAACCTGTATCAAGGATGAATCACCTGTTTCCATGGAGGTTTCCCAAGGATCATGAAACAAGAAGTTGTGATTGGACCACCAAGCATTTTCTTAGGAGTATACGATAACCTGAGAGTTGTGAAGGAACGATAGATCTTTTTGTTCAGCTTGCAGAATCAATGGATTTATCCGAACTTGGTTTGCTGACAAGAGAATTTCTGCAATGCTTGTGAGGAAGCCCAAGAGTTAGAATACGAGGTTCACTAAACCTTATACAAGGTAATGATTTCAGTGCGACATGGCTTGGCCACCATGACGACTTACTCTTATCATTCTCTTGCTATTCGGAATGGTAAATCTGAGTGACTTACCCATAGCAAAGAGACGACGTTCTTTGAAGCTTTTGTTCAAGCCTTAGAATGTTATAGAGAGAACCCTTGTACCTGACAGTTGTTGTCACACGTAGGAATTTTACGGTGAGGAATGAAGCCAAGACCGATTACACTGCAGGATAACCACTAATGGTAGACCACCATGAGATCATCGGTAAGTTACTTAGAATGATCACGAGGCCTGTCAGTTAAGAAGACCCAGTATTGGAGGAAGTACATTTTGTTGTGAGAACACAAGATTTTGATATAACAGAAGATCGTCACCAAGGAAGATACTCTGAAGAATATGAACCGACAGATGCACCACCGGATGTGTCATGACTTTGGAGAACTAGTAACTCTCATTTTAAGTGTGGTAGCATCCACACCTTGCAGGACAGTGGATTTGTTAAGAAGACCCCCAAACCCTAACCTTTTCTTTCTAGCCTCTTCGAATCTCGAGGACGAGATTCATTTTAAGTGTGGCAGGTTTGTAACATCCCAAATTTTGGAATGTTATAATAAATAATTAGAATGAATGTTTGTTTGTTTGAGTGATTGAATTGAGTGAAAATTTGCAATTTTTGAAAACTTTTGAGTGAGAGGGAATAAAATGACTTTCCCATGTGATTTGAATTCAAATCCATTTGAAAATGTTATGACTTCTTCCATTTCGAGAAATGAAAAAGGATTTGAAACTGGTTTGAATTCCATTTGAAAATATTTCAAATTCAGAAACTTTATGCAATTCAATGATTTTCATGAGAGAGGATAAAAAGACTTCTTCAAATTATATGATATATGAGTTGGAAGTTTAAAAGAAGGATTTGAAAACTATTTGGAAATTTCTCATATGGAGTTTCACTCTCATATTTGAATTCCCTATTTGAATTTGTAAGCATTCAAACCCCTTGAAAATAATTTTTGAGCGGAGTAATATGACACTCCAAACTAGGGGTATTTTTGTGAAGTTTTTGAATCATAAAACCCAAGTGGTTCTTTCAAAAATATTTGCAAAAATAAATAAAGCCATTTAGGCATTTTCTAAAAATAATTTTTTTAAAAGTATTTATTTTGGCCGTGAAAAAAATGTTCATTAAATTGCATTTAATTCACTGATCATTTTGGTGTATATAGCTCTATTTTTGGGACAAGTTGTGATTGTTTTCATGAGATTTCAATGCTCTGTAAATTATTAAAAGGAAAGTTTTAAAAGCATTTAAAAAACCAGCCGGCCCATCTACCCCTAACCCCTCCCGAAACTCCTCCGAACCAGCCACCGCTCCCGCTAACCCCGCTCCCTCTCTCTAAGACCGGTGGACCCCACCGCCCGATCCCGCAAACCCCGCGGTCATCCCCTCCAATTCCTTCCCGATGACATCGCCGGCGACCACCGCACCGGATCTCTCTTCCCCTTCCTTCCCCGACCTCCCGAGGACCTATATAATCCCCTGCCCCCCTCGAATCATTCCCCCACTTTCCCCTAGGCCCGTGCCCTTCCCACGCCGCTATCGCTCCCTGGAATCCACCAAACGCCGCCGCGCCATTGCCGCTCCCGAGCTTGCTCTAGCCCCTCCTCGCGCTGCCCGAGCCCACCATCCGCTTCACCATCCTCGCCCGCACGTCCCTTTGCCATCACTCTCGCTCCGCATCCACCGGAGCCCCGTCCCCGTTGACACCCGAATGCCGCCGCCGCCTCGGAGCTCGTCGCCGACATCTCCGACCGCCTCCGTCGACACCAAGACCACCTTCGTGATCGCCTTGCTCGCGCGCATCGACCGGACCCTTTCCTCGACACCGAGGACCACCGGAGACACCTCCCCAACAAGCTCGTCATCCCTGCCTTGCCGGGATCCTCACCGGAGTGTACCTCCACTGCGGTGAGCTTCCCCCTCCATCCGATCTCGTCTCAATGGTTAGGATTAGATCGTACGTACCCCTTCGGTTCTTTTAAAAGAACCGGCCAGTTTTATTTATTTTTAATTAGACCAAATCGTTTTCTTTTAGTTATCGTCCGTCCGCTCGAATCTTTAGATCACGCGCACACCTGGACCAATCAGAAGCCGCCACGTGTACCCTATACGTTAGATAGTGTACCCTATCCGTTAGGATTTTCGTTTTTTCTGTTTTCTGTTTTAAAAAAGATTTAGTTCTGTTTTTGTTTTTATTATATCTTTTATGTTTTTAGTTCTTTTTATTGATTCTTTTTTGCATTATGTCACAAATTTCATCTTGTTTCTATAGATACCAAGTTTGACTATTTTTGAATATCTAATTTGAATTTAAACAGATTTCAATTAAATCTTATTTTCTGAATAACTTGAGTTTAAAAATATATTTTTGGTTGATTCTTTTTGCTACTTGTCACTAGTGACCTTAGTTATAAGTAGGTAGAGTTTGGAAATTTTTAGAATATATTAAAATAGTATTTTCAAGCAAAACAAATTCTGTTTAGTGTTTTTTTAGGATTGTTTATAATTCTTTTGTTTTAAATTGTTTTAATCTATTTTCTTTTATATTAGTTGGAAATCTTTACGTGGTTTTCTGTTAGTTATCAGTAGTCCTTCAACTAAATTCATTTTTTATGTTAGTTTATTATTTTGATAGCATGAAATCAATTCTAGTTTCATAATAACTTGTAGTTGATTTCATTGCTAGTTAGACTTCTTATTTGAAAATATTCTTAGAAATTGTTTTATATAGCTTTACTTTTTGTTAACTTAGTTGTTTTATATTCTGTTACTTTAATATTTCATTTGTTTTCTAGTTGATAAGTTTATTAGGCAAAAACCTATGTTGATTAGAGTGTTTTCAAAGTTCTTAGTTGATCTTCAAAAGTAATTCTTTTGCTAAGTAAAATATTTACTAAAGTACTTTTGTTATACTTTACTTTGTTACCATTGAAAATAGTTGTTTGCAGTGGAAAACCAATCTTAGTTCTGTTGATGTAGTTTTGTTATTCTTAGTTTTGTCTTAAGTATTTCCTTCATCACCACCTTACTTGTGTTGATGTAGTTTTGTAATTTTAACTTTTGTCTTATGTATTTCCTTCATCACACCCATGTTGTGTTTAGTCTTGTGTTTTCCTATTGAGTGTTAGAATTAATTGCTAGTATGATTGCTTATATGAATGCAATGTTTGACTATATAGATTTTCATCAGAGAGTGACGAATAGTTCTATCAAGTTACTTCTGAGAGCGATATCTCATCTTCATCAACTGTACACGCAAGTCACTTTGGTCGTTTTACCCAATGTTTTATTTGCATTAGTTCTGCCATCACCCCAACATGCATGCAAAGTAGGTAAATTGGAAACTTGGTTACATTGTTGTAGTATCATGTGGTAGGTACCCTTTCACCCCCTTGACACCATGGCCCGGGAAACGTTGTTTTATTTTCTGCTATGCTATTAGTAGACGGGGAAGGTTGTGTGATTCACGAGAGATGTGAGTTGATAAAAACTTCAAGACCTTCTTGACTATCAAGACTTAAAGTTTTCAACATTACCTCTGGGTGGATTATGGTTGGCACGATGCCCTGGAGAAGCCAGTGGTTAGCCTAGGTGTTGCTGGAGAAGTGCCAGTATTCACGCGGAAAGGGATGGAAGGATGCTTCAAGACCCAAGGCTTACCTACACAGCCACAAGCCATTATGGGCTCTGGCTTGGTTGGATATTGTGGTGACACTAGACAGGCGATGCTACGAGAGGTAGACGAACGGTAGGAAAGGATGGGCACTGACAGAGTCTCAGTGGAACCCCTTAGAAGACCATGTTTTGGTCATCTGTTCCTCAAACACTCTAAAGTGCGAGGAAATCAATGGAGGCAATCAAATCTTGTGGGGAACATGTGCAAAACTCTGCAGAGTACCAAAACCTAATCCATTAGCCATGTCCGCGGTCATGGACAATTTGAGCCAAAGGAACTAAACTATCTGGAATTCTCAACACCAAGAATTTTATTGATGAGGGTATTATTAATAACTTGGGTATAAGAATTGGTTGGCGGAACCATCTCATTAATCAACCAACTTAGTAATAATTTAAGCTTAGCCCCCTCTTGTTGTAGGAAAAATTTGGCTTTAGGCCAAAACTTACTACCCCACCTGCCATTATGCATGTAGAATAGATGATTACTTTGTCACCCCCTCTCTTTGTGACTTTGTGGTACATTCAATGTACTGACCTACATGGCTGCAACGTCTCATGTTGCAGATACTTTCTTCGACGAGTAAGAGTATGATTCAGGGTTACGGTCCGCACTCAACTTGCCGTTGGTGTTATTGGGACTCCACTCCCGTTAACTCCTTCCGCTGAGATTTTAAGGTATATATCAGTTTTATGTTATTACATGTGATTTCACTTTGATATATACATTGATATACTGTGTGTGCCAGCATACTGATCCAGGGATGGCACAGAAAACACAGAGGCTTGACTCGTTTTGAGTCGGGTCGCTACAATAAGCGTCGCAGCCCCAAACCTTAAGAAATGACAGCTTAGGTTTCTGTAAAACCATATGGTGTCATCTCAATGGATTTAGATGGTGCCCTATTTAAATTGAATTTAGTTGTCTCTAATGCATAACCCAAAATGATAGTGGCAAACTGATAAGAGACATCATAATTCGCACCATATCCAATTGAGCACGATTACGATGTTCGGACTCACCATCACACTATGGTGTTCCAGGTGGCGTGAGTTGTGAAACAACTTCCACATTGTCTAAAGTTGTGTGCCAAACTCGTAACTGAGATATTCACCTCCACGATCATATCATAGACATTTTTATCTTCTTATCACGATGATCTTAAACTTTACTCTGAATTTGTTTGAACTATTTCAAATGATTCAGACTTGTGTTTCATTAAGTAAATATACACTATATCTACTAAAATCTTCAGTGAAAGTAAGAAAACAACGATATCCACTGAATGCTACAGCACTCATTGAACCGTATACATCAACATGTATCATTTCCAATAAGTTAATTGCCCCGCTCCATCATAGTGAAAACTGGGTTTTAGTCATCTTGCCCATGAGGCATGGTCTGCATGTCTCAACCGATTCAAAATCGAATGAGTTCAAAGATCCATCAGCATGGAGATTCTTCATGCGCTTTACACCAATATGACATTTAGCCGCAGTTTCACAAGTATGTGGTACAATCATTATTAACTTTGTATCTTTTGGCATCTATGTTATGAACATGTGTATTAATATGATCAAGATTCAACTAACCATTCTCATTGGGTGCATGAGCATTGAAGGTATTATTCATGTAAACAGAATAACCATTATTCTTTTACTTAAATGAATAACCGTATTGCAATAAACACAATCTAATCATGTTGATGCTTAACGCAAACACCAAATAACATTTATTTAGGTTCGTCACTAATCCTGAAGGTAAAGAGAGCGTGCGATATTGATCACATCAACCTTGGAGACATTTCCAACACACATCGTCACCTCACCCTTAGTTAGTCTCTGTTTATTCCGTAGCTTTTATTGCGAGTTACTAACATTTAGCAGCCGAACCAGTATCCAATACCCAGGTGCTACTAGGAGTACTAGCAAGGTACACATCAATAACATGTATATAAAATATACTTCTGTCGATGTTGCCAGCCTTCTTATCTACCAAATATCTAGGGTTGTTCCGCTTCAGCGACCGCTCTCCTCATAAGAAGCACTTAGTCTCGGGTTTGGGTTCAGCTTTGGGTTGCTTCACTGGAGCAACAACTGATTTTCCGTCCATGGAGTCTCCCTCCTTGCCCTTGCCCTTCTCGAAACTAGTGGTTTTACTAACCATCAACACTTGATGCTTCTTCTTGATTCTACCTTTGCCGTGTCAAACATCGCGAATAGCTCACGGATCATCATTTCTATCCCTGGCATTTCATAGTTCATCACGAAGCCTAGTGACAGTGACTTGGAGAACTATATCAATCACTATCTTATCTGGAAGATCAACTCCCACTCGATTAAAGCGATTGTAGTACCCAGACAATCTGAGCAGATGCTCAACGATTGAGCTATTCTCCTTCACCTTGAGGGCAAAGAATCTTGTTGGAGATCTTATATCTCACAACACGGGCACGAGGTTGACATCACAATTTTAGCTCCTAGAACATCTCATATGTTCCGTGAGGTTCAAAATGTTTTGGAGCCTCAATTCTAAGTCGTAATGCATGATGCACTAAACTATCAAGTAGTCATCGGAACGCGCATGTCAGATGTTCACGACATCTACAGATGATGCTAGAGGGGGTGGTGCACCGAGCGGTGCATTAAGGACATAAGACTTCTGTGCAACAATGAGGACAATCCTCAGATCATGGACCCAGTCCACAATATTGCTACCATCATCTTTCAATTCTATTTCTCTAGGAACATATAAAAATCAATGGAGCTACAGCGTGAGCTAGTAATCTACAACATAATTTGCAAAGACACTACTGACCATGTTCATGATAATGAGTTCAATTAATAATATTACTTAATAACTCCGACCCAAATTGACATCCCTCTGGTCATTCGAGTGATACATGATCCAAATTCACCAACTCAAATCCGATCATCACATGAGTTTAGGTGGTTTCAATGGTGAACATCATCATGTTGATCATATCTACTATATGACTCATATTCGACCTTTCAGTCTCTTGTGTTCCGAGGCCATGTCTATACTGTTGGGGACCGTTGCATGGGAAACAACAATTTTCCTATGCACACGCAAGATCTATCCATGGTGATGAGCATCTATGAGAGGGAGAGTGTATCTACATACCCTTGTAGATCGCTAAGCGGAAGCGTTAAGAAACGTGGTTGATGTAGTCGAACGTCTTCGCGATCCAAATCGCCGAGCGTTCTGTGATACCATCACGATTTGTCCCGCGATCTCATCACGATCCGTCCCGCAGTCCCATCATGATCCGTCCTGCGATCCAATCACGAATCGTCTCGCGATCTTGATCACGGTCCTTCCGATCTAGCACCGAACGGACGACACCTCCGCGTTCAGCACACGTAGGGCTTGATGACGATCTCCGCCTTCTTGATCCAGCAAGAGGGAGCAGAGAGGTAGAAGAGTTCTCCGGCAGCGCGACGGCATTGTAGCGATGGTGCTCAAGCAATTCCGACAGGGCTTCGCCTAAGCACTGCAGAAATCCGATCTAGAGGAGAAACTATGCACTGGAGGAACGGGTAGCACCTGGCTGAAAAACAAGTGCCAAAAACCCTAAAACCTCTAGTATATATAAGAGGAAGAGAGGAGGAGGCTTGGACCTCAAGGTACCAGCCCTTGGTTTGGCCGAATCAAGGAGGAGAGGAGGACTCCTCCTCCAATCCTAGTAAGACTAGGATTCCTCCCTATTTTACCTTTTTCCACCTTTTCTCTTTGGGTTTTCTTTCCCTAGCTGCATGGGCCTTGTATGGAACTTCCACCAGCCCACTAAGGGCTGGTATTCACTCTCCCACAGCCCACGTAGCCTCTTGGGTCGAAATACCCCTCCCGGTGGTCTCCCGGTACATTACCGGCACTCCCTGTACACTACCGATGAGCCCGAAACTTTTCCGGTGACCAAAACAGGACTTCCTATATATCAATCTTTACCTCTAGACCATTCCTAAACTCCTCATGATGTCCGAGATCTCATCCAGGACTCCGAACAACCTTCGGTCACCATCATACATAACTCTATACTACCGAAACGTCACCGAACCTTAAGTGTGCAGACCCTGTGGGTTCGAGAACTATGTAGACATGACCGAGACACCTCTACGGTCAATAACCAATAGCGGGACCTGGATTCCCATATTGGTTCCTACATATTCTACAAAGATCTTTATCGGTCGAACCTCTATGTCAAGGATTCAGTTAATCCCGTATAGTGTTCCCTTTGTTTATCGGTATGTTACTTGCCCGAGATCCGATCGTCGGTATCTGTATACCTAGTTCAACCTCTTTACCGACAAGTCTCTTTACTCATTCTGTAATACAAGATCCTATGTCTAACACTTAGTCACATTGCTTGCAAGGCTTGTTCTGATGTTGTATTACCGAGTGGGCCCTGAGATACCTCTCCGTCACACGAAGTAATAATTCCCTGTGTTGATCCATGCCAACCGAGCAGACACCCTCGAAGACACCTCTAGAGTACCTTTATAGTCACCTAGTTACGCTGCAACGTTTGATACACACAAAGCACTCCTTCGGTATCCGTGAGTTGCATGATCTCATTGTCATACGAACATATACTTGACATGCAGAAAACTGTAGCAATAAACTGACACGATCATATAGTACGTTTATAGTTTGGGTCTTGTCCATCCCATCATTCTCCTAATGATATGATCCCGTTATCAAATTACATCACATGTCAATGGCTAGGAAACCTTGACTATCTTTGATCAACGATCTAGTTCACTAGAGGCACACTAGGGACAAAGTGTAGTCTATTTATCCACACACGCAATGTGTTTCCAAACAATACAATTCTAGCATGGATAATAAACAATTATCTTGAACAAGGAAATATGATAATAACTTATTTATTATTGCCTCTAGGGCATATTTCCAAAATGTAGATGCTAGGCTCGTCAAGTTTAACCCGAGTGTTCCGCATGTGCAACACTGGCTTGCACCCGTTGTATGTGAATGTGGAGTCTATCACACCCGATCATCACGTGGTGTCTTGACACGACGAACTTTCGCAACGGTGCACTATCGGGGAGAACACAAATTATCTTGAAATTTGAGTGAGGGATCACCTTATAATGCCACCTCGTCCTAAGCAAAAGAAGGTAACATCACATGCAAATCATAAGTGACATGATATGGCCATGAACTTGTGCTTTTGATCTCCATCTTGAAAGCACCGGCATGATCTCCATCCTCACCGGCATGACACCATGATCTCTATTATCTTGATCTCCATCAATGTGTCGCCATCGGGGTTGTCGAGCCACCATGATCATACTACTATAGCTACCGTTTAGCGATAAAGAAAATCATTACATTGCGCTTAATGATTGACACTCAGGTCATACAATAGTTAAAGAAAATCCTATGGCTCCTGCCGGTTGCCGTACTCATCGACATGCAAGTCGTGATATTCTATACAACACATGACCATCTCATCCATAACATATATCTCATTATGTAATTGGCCATATCACATCACAACATACCCTGAAAAACAAGTTAGACGTCCTCTAATTGTTGTTGCAAGTTTTACATGGATGCTACGGGTATCTATCAAGAACGATTCTCACCTAAGCGAAACCATAACGGCGATACATAAGTTGCTTTTCAACCTTCTGAAGGACCGCCTTTGTCGAATCCGGTCCAACTAAAGTAGGAGAGACAGACACCCGCCACCCATCTTTGTGCAACGAATTTTACACGTCAGTCGATGGAACCGGTCTCTCGTAAGCGTACGAGTAAGGTTGGTCTGGGCCTCTTCATCCCACAATACCGCTGAACCAAAGCACTACTAAGGGAGGAAGCAATCAAAGCATCAACGCCCACAATGTTGTTTGTGTTCTACTCGAGATCTCATCTACACATAGACCTAGGTCATGATGCCACTGTTGGGTAATGTTGCATGGGAAACAAAAAATTTCCTATGCACACGCAAGATCTAACCATGGTGATGAGCATCTACGAGAGGGAGAGTGGATCTACATACACTTGTAGATCGCTAGCGGGAAGCATTAAGAAACGCCGTTGATGTAGTCGAACGTCCTCGCGATCCAAATCGTCGAGCGTCCCACGATCCCATCATGATCCATCTCGCGATCCAATCACGATCCGTCCCATGATCTAATCACAATCCATCCCGCGATCTAATCATGAATCGTCTCGCGATCTTGATCACGATCCTTCCAATCTAGCACCGAACGGGCGGCACCTCCGTGTTCACCACACGTGCAGCTCGATGACGATCAACGCCTTCTTGATCAAGAAAGACTGAGCGGATAGGTAGATGAGTTCTCCGGAAGCGTGATGGCATTGCGGCGATGGTGGTGGAGCTTATTCTAGAAGGGCTTCACCTAAGCACCGTTGAAAACCGATCTACAGGAGGGCAGCACGTGGCTGTTTTCTATATACAAAAACCCTAAAACCTCTAGTGTATATAAGAGGAAGAGAGGAGGAGGCTTGGAGCAAGTGCAATCCCGAGGAGGCTTCGGCCAAAGTGGAGAGGAGGAGTCCTCCTCCTCCACTCCTAGTAGGATTAGGACTCCTTCCTTATGTTCACCTTTTTGCCTTTTTCCACTTTTTCCACTTTGGAATTTCTTCCCAGCCGCATGGGCCTTGTGTGGGACTTCCACCAGCCCACTAAGGACAGGTATTTATCCTCCCACAGCCCATGTAGCCTCTTGGGTCGAAATACCCCTACCAATGGTCCCCCGGTACACTATCGACACTCCCGGTACACTACCGATGAGCCCGAAACTTCCCTAGTGACCAAAACAGGACTTCCTATATAACAATCTTTACCTCCGAACAATTTAGGAGCTCCTAGTGACATCCGGGATCTCATCCGGGACTCCCCAAAACCTTCGGTCACCACCATACATAAATCTACACTATCGAAACGTCACCGAACCTTAAGTGTGCAGACCCTGCGGGTTCGAGAACTATGTAGACATGACTAAGACACCTCTATGGTCAATAACCAATAGTGGGACCTGGATGCCCATATTGGTCCCTACATATTCTACGAAGATCTTTATTGGTTGAACCTCTATGTCAAGGATTCAGTTAATCCCGTATGTTGTTCCCTTTGTTCTTCGGTATGTTACTTGCCCGAGATTCGATCGTCGGCATCTCCATACCTAGTTCAATCTTGTTACCAGCAAGTCTCTTTACTCATTCTGTAATACAAGATCCTGTGGCTAACACTTAGTCACATTACTTGCAAGGCTTGTTGTGATGTTGTATTACCGAGTGGGCCCTGAGATACCTCTCCGTCACACGGAGTAACAAATCCTAGTCTTGATCCATGCCAACCCAACAGACACCCTCGAAGATACCTGTAGAGTAACTTTATAGTCACCCAATTATGTTGCGACGTTGTCTAGGAAACCTTAACCATGTTCGATCAATGAGCTAGTCCATTAGAGGCATATTAGGTACATGGTGTTGTCTATGTATCCACACATGTACCTGAGTTTCCGATCAATACAATCCTAGCATGGGCGGTTATTATGAACAAGGAAATATGATAAAAACTAATTTAGATTGATATTTATTGAGTTATGGGCGGTTATTACACATTTTGGTACAATACTCGTGCCTTTTCTCTCTTATTTTACAAGGTTTACATGAAGAGGGAGAATGCTGGCAGCTAGAATGCTGGAATAGAAAAGGAGCAAATCTGGGATAGCTATTCTACACAACTCCAGAAGTCCTGAAAATCTACGCAGAATTACTTTGGAATATATAAAAAAATATTTGAGAAAGAAATACATCAGGGGGCCCACCAGGCAGTCACAAGTCCAGGGGGCGTGCCTCTGTGGCTTATTGCCCACCTGGCAGCCCTCCAGTGCCCATCTTCTGCTATATGAAGGGTTTTGACCTGGAAAAAAATCAAAACAGAGCTTTCGGGGCGAAGCACCGCCGTCTCGAGGCGGAACTTGGGCAGAACCTGTCTAGGGCTCCGACGGAGCTGTTCTGCCAGGGAAAGTTCCCTCTGGGAGGGGGAAATCGAAGCCATCGTCATCACTAACGATCCTCTCATCAAGAGGGGTTCAATCTCCATAAACATCTTCACTAGCACCATCTCCTCTCGAAACCCTAGTTCATCTCTTGTATCCGATCTTTGTCTCAAAACCTCAGATTGGTACCTGTGGGTTGCTAGTAGTGTTGATTACTCCTTGTAGTTGATGGTAGTTGGTTTACTTGGTGGAAGATCATATCTTTAAATCCTTGATCATCATTAATACTCCTCTGATTATGAACAAGTATATGCTTTGTGAGTAGTTACGTTTGTTTCTGAGGACATGGGATAAATCTTGTTATAAGTAATCATGTGAATTTGGTATTCGTTCGCTATTTTGAAGAGATGTATGTTGTGTTTCCTCTAAGGGTGTTATGTGAACGTTGACTACAGACACTTCACCATTGTTTGGGGCTAGAGGAAGGCATTGGGAAGTAATAAGTTGATGATGGCTTGCTAGAGTGACAGAAGCTTAAACCCTAGTTTATGCGTTGCTTCGTAAGGGGCTGATTTGGATCCACATGTTTCATGCTATGGTTAGATTTATCGTAATTCTTATTTCGTAGTTGTGGATGCTTGCGAGAGGGGTTAATCATTAGTCGGAGGTTTATCCAAGTAAGTGTAGCACCCAAGCACCGGTCCACCCACATATCAAATTATCAAAGTAACGAACGCAAATCATATGAGCATGATGAAAACTAGCTTGACAGAAATTCCCACGTGTCCTCAGGAGCGATTTGATTTATATAAGCGTTCGTCCAGGCTTGTACTTTGCTATAAAAAGGATTGGGCCACCTTGCTGCAGCTTTGTTACACTTGTTACTTGCTACCCGCTATGAATTAACTTATCACAAAACTATATGTTACCGATAATTTCAGTGCTTGCAAAGAATACCTTACTAAGAACCACTTGTCATTTCCTTCTCCTCCTCGTTGGGACTGACACTCTTACTTATCGAAAGGACTACGATAGATATTCGATACTAGTGGGTCATCAGTCATCAAGCCGTACGTGTGTTAAACACGGAGGTGCCGTCCGTTCGGTGCTAGATCGGGAGGACCGCGATCAGGATCGCGAGACGATTCGTGATTTGATTTGGGGATGGATTGTGATGGCATTGCGAGATGGATCATGATGGGATCGCGGGATGATTGGCAATTTGGATCACGAAGACGTTCCACTACATCAAGCGCGTTTCTTAACGCTTCCCGCTTAGCGATTTACAAGGGTATGTAGATCTAGTCTCCCTCTCGTAGATGCTCATCACCATGGATAGATCTTGCATGTGCGTAGGAAAATTTGTGTTTCCCATGCAATGTACCCCAATAGTGGTATGAGTGCTAGGTCTATGTGTAGATGAGATCTCGAGTAGAACACAAAGGAGTTTGTGGGCGTTGATGCTTAGATTGCTTCCTCCCTTGGTCGTGTTTTGGTTCAGCGGTATTGTGGGATGAACCGGCCCGGACCAACCTTACTCGTACGCTTACGAGAGACTGGTTCCATTGACTGGAGGGTGTCTGTTTCTCGTACTTTAGTTGGACCGGATTTGACAAAGGCGGTCCTTGAGAAGGTTGAAAAGCAACTTATGTATCACCGTTGTGTTGTTTGCGTAGGTGAGAATTGTTCTTGCTAGATACCCGTAGAAGCCACGTAAAACATGCAACAAAAATTAAAGGATGTATAATTGTTTTTTGAAGGGTATGTTGTGATGTGATATGGACAATTACATCATGAGATATATGTGATGTATGAGATGATCTTGTATTATATAGAATATGATGACCTGCATGTCGATGAGTACGACAACCGGCAGGATCCATAGGGTTGTCTTTAATATTACATGACCTGCCTATCAATCATTAAGCGTTATGTAATGCTTTACTTTATCACTAAGCGGTAACAATAGTAGTAGAAGCATGGTGGGCACGACAACCCCGATGGCGACACAATGATGGAGATCATGATGATGGCGATCATGGTGTTATGCCGGTGACGATGGAGATCATGCCGGTGCTTTCACGATCAAGATCAAATGCACAAGTTCATGGCCATATCATGTCACTTATGATTTGCATGTGATATTAATCCTTTTATGCACCTTGTTTTGCGGAGGACGACGGTACCATTATAAGGTGATCCCTCACATAAATTTCAAGATAAACTGTGTTCTCCTCGAGTGTGCACCATTGCGAAAGTTCGTCGTGTTGAGACACCACATGATGATCGGGTGTGATAGAATCTATGTTCACATACAATGGATGAAAGCCAATGTTGCACGTGTAGAACACTCGGGTTAAACTTGATGAGCCTAGTATGTACAAACATGGCCTCGGAGCACAAGAGACCGAAAGGTCGAACATGAGTCATATAGTAGATACGATCAACATGATGATGTTCACCATTGAAACCACCTCAACTCACATGATGATCGGACTTGAGTTGGTGAATTTGGATCATGTATCACTCGAATGATCGGAGGGATGTCAATTTGAGTGGGAGTTCTTAGGTAATATGATTAATTGAACTCATTATCATGAACATATTCAAAGTGTCTTTGCAAATTATGTTGTAGATAGATTGCGTTGTAGCTCCCCTGTTTTAGTTATACATTCCTAGAGAACAGTAAGTTGAAAAAGGATGGTAGGAATAATGCGAACTGGGTCTGCGATCTAAGGATTGTCCTCACTGCTACACAGAAGTCTTATGTCCTTAATGCACCGCTTGGTGCCCCACCCCCTCAAGCATCGTCTGTAGATGTTGTGAACATCTGGCAGGCACGTTCTTATGACTACTTGATAGTTCAGTGCGTCATGCATTACGCCTTAGAGTTGAGGCTCCAAAACGTTTTGAACGTCACGGAACATATGAGATGTTGTAAGAGCTAAAATTGGGATCTCAGGCTCGTGCCTGTGTTGAGAGGTATGAGACCTCCAACAGGATTCTTTGCCTGCAAGGTAAAGGAGAATAGCTCAAATGGTGAGCCTGTGCTCTGATTGTCTGGGTACTACAATTGCTTGAATCGAGTGGGAGTTGATCTTCCATATAAGATAGTGATTGATATAGTTCTCCAATTCACTGTCACTAAGCTACTAGAGCTTCGTGATGAACTATAAAATGCCAGGGATGGAAATAATGATCCCTGAGATATTCGCGATGTTTGACAATATGAAGTTAGAAATCAAGAAGGAGCATCAAGTGTTGATGGTTAGTGAAACCACTAGTTTCAAGTAGGGCAAGGGGTAAGAGGGAAACTTCGTGGATGACAAGTCAATTGCTGCTCCAATGAAGAAACCCAAGGTTGAACCCAAACCCGAGACTAAGTGCTTCTATTATGAGGAGAGTGGCTGCTGAAGTGGAACAACCCTAGATAGTTGGTAGATAAGAAGGCTAGCAAAGTCAATAGAAGTATATTTGATATACGTGTTATTTATGTGTACCTTGCTAGTACTCCTAGTAGCACCTGGGTATTGGATACGAGTTTGGTTGCTAAATGTTAGTAACTCAAAATAAAAGCTACGGAATAAACGGAGGCTAGCTAAGGGTGAAGTGACGATGTGCGTTGGAAATGTTTCCAAGGTTGATGTGATCAACATCGCACACTCTCTTTACCTTCAGGATTAGTGACGAACCTAAATAAATGTTATTTGGTGTTTGCGTTAAGCATGAACGCAATTGGATCGTGTTTATTGCAATACGGTTATTCATTTAAGTGAGAGAATAATGGTTATTCTGTTTACATGAATAATAGCTTCAATGGTCATGCACCCAATGAGAATGGTTTGTTAAATCTTGATCGTAGTAATACACATGCTCATAACATAGATGCCGAAAGATACGAAGTTAATAATGATAGTACCACATACTTGTGGCACTACAGCTAAACGTCATATTGGTGTAAAGCGGATGAAGAAATTCCACGGTTCTTTGGACTAATTCGGTTTTGAATCGGTTGAGACATGCGTACCTTGCCTCTTGGCTAAGATGACTAAGACCCACTTTTCGAATATGATGGAGTGGGCAAGTAACTTATTGGAAATAATACATGTTGATGTATGCAGACCAATAAGTGTTGTAGCATGAAGTGGATATCATTATTTTCTTACCTTCACTGATGATTTGAGTATATATGAGTATATTTACTTAATGAAACACAAGTCTAAAACATTTGAAAAGTTCAAACAAATTCAGAGTGAAGTTTAAGATCATCGTGACAGGAAGATAAAAAATGTCTATGATATGATCGTGGAGGTGAATATCTCAGTTACGAGTTTGGTATACAACTTAAGACAATGTGAAAGTTGTTTCACATCTCATGCCACCTAGAACACCATAGTGTGATGGTGTGTCTGAACGTCGTAATCGTGCTCTATTGGATATGGTGCGTACTATGATGTCTCTTATCGTTTTACCACTATCGTTATGGGGTTAGAGACAAATTCATTCAGTTTAATAGGTCACCATCTAAGTCCATTGAGATGAAACCATATGCATTATTGTTTGCCAGAAACCTAAGCTGTCATTTCTTAATGTTTGGGGCTGTGATGCTTATGTGAAAAATGGTTTTCACCTAATGAGCTCAAACCCAAAGTGGACAAATGCATCTTCATAGAATACCCTAACATAACAGTTAGGTAAATCTTCTATCTTAGATCCAAGCTCAAAGGGTTTGTTGCTAAAATGGGTCCTTTCTCGAGAAAATGTTTCTCTCAAAAGAATTGAGTGGGAGGAAGATAGAACTTGATGAGGTTGTTGAACCTTTGTTTCAACCAGAGAGTAGCGCAGCGGAGAAAGATGTTTCTGTGAAACCTACGTCAGTTGAAGAGGAACTTAATGATGATGACCATGAAGCTTCAGATCAAGTTACTATCAAATCTCGTAGGTCGACAAGGACGCGTAGTGATCCTGAGTGGTACGGCAACCCTGTCTTGGAGGTCATGTTGTTGGATGACGATGAACCTACAAACTATGGAGAAGCGATGATGGGCCCGGATTCCAACAAATGGTTAGAGGCCATGAAATCCGAGAAAGGATCCATGTATGAAAACCAAGTATAGACTTTGGTAGAGTGGCCTGTTGAACGGCAGGTCATTGTGTACAAATGGACCTTTAAGATGAAGACAGACGTTGATGGTGAATACCACCATTTATAAAGCTCGACTTGTCGCAAAGATGTTTTCGCCAAGTTCAAGGAATTGACTATGATGAGACTTTCTCACTGTTAGCGATGCTAAAGTCTGTTGGAATTATGTTAGCAGTTGCTGCATTTTTCAAATATGAAATCCGGCAGATGGATGTCAAAATATCGTTTCCTTAATGGTTTCCTTGAGGAAAGGTTGTATGTGATACAACCAGAAGGTTTTGTCAGTCCTAATGATGCTAAAAGGTGTGCAAACTCCAGCAATCCTTCTATGGGATGGTGTAAGCATCTCAGAGTTGGAATATATGCTTTGAGGAGGTAATCAAAGTTATTGGGTTTATACAAAGTTTATGAACAACTTGTATTTACAAGAAAGTGAGTGGGAGCAGTATAGAATTTCTGATATGTATATGTGATTGACATATTGTTGATCGGAAATAATGTAGAATATCTGGAAAGCATAAATGGTTGTTTGTAAAGTGTTTTTCAAAGGAAGACCTGCATAAAGCTACCTAATTGTTGGGCATCAAGATATATAGAGATAGATCAAGATGCTTAATGAGAATTTCAATGAGTACATACCTAGACAATATTTTGAAAGAGTCCAAAATGGATCAGTCAAAGAAAGAGTTCTTGCCTGATTTGTAAGGTGTGGAGTTGAGTGAGACTCAAAGCTCGACCATGACAAAAGAAAGAGAAAGGACCAAGGTCGTCCCCTATGCCTTATTCATAGGCACTGTATAGCATGCCATGTTGTGTACTGCACCTATGTGCGCCTTGCCATGAGTCTGTCAAGGGGTACAAGTGTGATCCAAGAGTGGATTACTAGACGGTAGTAAAGATTATCCTTAGTAACTAGAGGACTAAGGAATTATTTCTCAATTATGGAGGTGATAAAGAGTTCGTCATAAAGGGTTACGTCGATGCAAGATTTAACACCAATCCGGATGACTCTTAGTAGCAATCCGAATACGTATAGTGGAGCAGCCATTTGGAATAGTTCGAAGTGCTGTGCGGTAGCAATGTTTTTAGTATGACATAGAGGTTTGCAAAGTACACATGAATCTGAATGTCGCAGACCCGTTGACTAAAAGACCTCTCTCACATGCAAAGCATGATCGAGCCCCGACACTCAGTGGGTGTCTGATTCATAACAATGTGATTACTGACTCTAGTGCAAGTGAGAGACTATTGGAAATATGCCCTAGATGCAATAATAAATTAGTTATTACCATATTTCCTTGTTCATCATAATCGTTTATTATCGATGCTAGAATTGTATTCATCGAAAACTCAGATACATGTGTGGAGACATAGACAACACCATGTACCTAGTATGCCTCTAATAGACTAGCTCGTTAATCAAAGATGGTTAAGTTTTCCTAGCCATGGACATGAGATGTCATTTGATAACGGGATCACATCATTAGGAGAATGATGAGATGGACAACCCCAAACTATAAACGTAGCATATGATCGTGTCAGTTTATTTCTATAGTTTTCTGCATGTCAAGTATGTGTTCCTATGACCATGAGATCATGCAACTCATTGACACTGGAGGAGTACCTTGTGTGTATCAAACGTAACTGGGTGACTATAAAGGTGCTCTACAGGTATCTCCGAGGGTGTCTGTTTGGTTGGCATGGATCAAGACTGGGATTTGTTACTCCATGTGATGGAGAGGTATCTCAGGGCCCACTCGGTAATACTACATCACTATAAGCCTTGCAAGCAATGTGACTAAAGAGTTATCCACGGGATTTGTATTACAGAGCGAGTCGAGAGACTTGCAGGTAACGAGATTGAACTAGGTATATAGATACCTACGATCGAATCTCGGGCAACTAACATACCGACAAACAAAGGGAACATCATACGGGATTAGCTGAATCCTTGACATATAGAGGTTCAACCAATAAAGATCTTCATAGAATATGTAGGAACCAATATGGGCATCCATGTCCTGCTGTTAGTTATTGACCGTAGAGGTGTCTCAGCCATGTCTACATAGTTCTCGAATCCACAGGGTCTGCACACTTAAGGTTCGGTGACGTTTTGGTAGTATGGAGTTATGTATGTTGGTGACCGAAGGTTGTTCGGAGTCCCAGATGAGATCTCGGATGTCACAAGGAGCTCTAGAATGGTCCACGGGTAAAGATCATATAGTAAAGTGGTGTTTGAACTCCATAAAAGTTTCAGGCATTTCCGACAGTGTACCAGGAATGACGAATGGGTTTCGGGGGACCACCAAGTGGGGCCAACACACCCCAAGGGGCCACATCGGCCTTAGTGGTGGCGCGCTAGCCCCTGGTGAGCTGGGAAACCAGCCCAAGAAGGCCTATGTGTAGGAGGAAGGAGTAGGGGGCAAGTAGGAGAGAGTCCTACTAGGAGTCCACCTCCCTTGTGGGAGGTGGACTCCTCCCCTCTAGCTTCGGCCGAAGCCCTCCTTTTAGGAGGGGCTAGGCTGCCTCCTCTCCTCTCCCTCCTATATATACTAAGGTTTTTTTAGGGCAGCTCCCAACCCTAATTTCCATGTACTACCCTCTTCTTCCCTAGATCTGCTTCTCCTCTAGATTAGTTATGCGGTGCTGAGGGGAAGCCCTGCAGGATTAGTTCACCACCACCACCACCATGCCTTTGTGCTGCCGGAGAACTCATCTACCTCTCCACTCACTCTTGCTAGATCAAGAAGGCGGAGATCGTCATCGAGCCGTACGTGTGCTGAACGCAGAGGAGCCATCCGTTCGGCGCTAGATCCGAAGGACCGTGATCAAGATTGCGAGATGATTCGTGATTTGATATCGGGACGGATCGTGATGGGATCATGTGACGGATCTTGATTGGATCGTGGGATGCTCGGCGATTTGGATCCCGAAGACGTTTGACTACATCAGCCGTGTTTCTTAACGCTTCCCGCTTAGCGATCTACAAGGGTATGTAGATCCACTCTCCCTCTCGTAGATGCTCATCAACATGGATAGATCTCGCGTGTGCGTAGGAAATTTTTTGTTTCCCATGCAACGTTCCCCAACAGTGGCATCATGAGATAGGTCTATGTGTAGATGAGATGTCGAGCAGAACATAAAGGAGTTTGTGGGCGTTAATGCTTAGATTGCTTCCTCCCTTGGTCGTGTTTTGGTTCAGCGGTATTGAGCGATGGAGCGGCCTGGACCAACCTTACAAGTACGCCTACGAGAGACCAGTTCCATCGACTGACGTGTAACTTCTTTGCACAAAGATGGCTGGCGGGTGTCTGTCTCTCCTACTTTAGTGGGATTGGATTGGACAAAGGCAGTCCTTGAGAAGGTTGAAAAGCAACTTATGTATCACCGTTATGGTTTTGCGTAGGTGAGAATTGTTCTTGCTAGATACCCGTAGCAGCCATGTAAAACTTGAAACAATAATTAGAGGACGTCTAACTTGTTTTTGAAGGGTATGTTGTGATGTGATATGGCCAATTACATGATGAGATGTATGTGATGTATGAGATGATCATGTGCTGTATAGAATGTCACGACTTGCATGTTGATGAGTACGGCAACCGGCAGGATCCATAGGGTTGTCTTTAATTATTGTATGACCTACGTGTCAATCATTAAGAACTATGTAATGCTTTACTTTATAGCTAAACAGTAGCAATAGTAGTATGAGCATGGTGGGCATGACAACCCGATGGTGACACGTTGATGGAGATCAATATGATGGAGATCATTGTTGGAAATAAGCCCTAGAGGCAATAAATAAAGTGTTTATTATTATATTTACTTGCTCATGATAATTGTTTATTATCCATGCTAGAATTGTATTGATTGGAAACATGGATACATGTGTGGATACATAGACAACACCATGTCCCTAGTAAGCCTCTAGTGAACTAGCTCGTTGATCAAAAGATGGTTAAGGTTTCCTAGCCATGGACATGAGATGTCATTTGATAACGGGATCATATCATTAGGAGAATGATGTGATGGAAAAGACCCAAACTATAAACGTAGCATATGATCGTGACAGTTTATTGCTACTGTTTTCTGCATGTCAAGTATATGTTCCTATGACCATGAGATCATGCAACTCACTGACACCGGAGGAATGCCTTGTGTGTATCAAACGTCACAATGTAACTGGGTGACTATAAAGGTACTCTACAGGTGTCTCCGAGGGTGTCTGTTGGGTTGGCATGGATGAAGACTGGGATTTGTTACTCCTTGTGATGGAGAGATAATGCAACATCACAACAAGCCTTGCAAGCAATGTGACTAAGTGTTAGCCATGAGATCTTGTATTACGGAACGAGTAAAGAGACTTGCCGGTAACGAGGTTGAACTAGGTAAGTAACATACCGAAGAACAAGGGAACAACATACGGGATTAACTGAATCCTTGACATAGAGGTTCGACCGATAAAGATCTTCGTAGAATATGTAGGAACCAATATGGTCATCTAGGTCCCGCTATTGGTTATTGACCATAGAGGTGTCTCGGTCATGTCTACATAGTTCTCGAACCCGCAGGGTCTGCACACTTAAGGTTTGGTGATGTTTTGGTAGTGTAGAGTTATGTATGGTGGTGACCGAAGGTTGTTCGGAGTCCTGGATGAGATCCCGGAAGTCACGAGGAGCTCTTAAAAGGTCCGGACGTAAAGATTCATATATAGGAAGTCATATTTTGGTCGCCGAAAAAGTTTTGGGCTCATCGGTAGTGTACCGGGAGTGCTAGTAGTGTATCGGGGGACCATCTCGAGAGGTATTTCGACCCAAGAGGACACATGGTCTGCGGGAGGGTGGACACCAGCCCTTAGTGGGCTGGTGGCATTCCTCTAAGACGCCCATGCGGCTAGGAGCTGAGAAACAAAGAAAAAAGGCAAAGGTGGAAATAGTTTCGAAGTAGGAAAGGAGGAATCCTAGTCCTACTAGGATTGAAGGAGGACTCCTCCTCTCCTCCTTGCGCAAGAGGCAGCCTTTTGTGGCAGCCCTCCTCCTCCCTCCCTCCCATATATACTGGTGGTATGTAGCGACCCGACCTGAAAGGTCGAATCTCCGGTGTTTCCGTACCATCCCAAGATCATGCTGGTACACACACGATACATCAATGTATATATCAAAGGGAAATCACACAACATTATATTAGTCGAAATCTCATATCGAGTTCTTTATTACAATAAAAATTACAATAAAGTGGCTGAAAGCCAACTCATGAGAATATCTAAATCTTGCGGAAGCGTCGAAGGTAGATGAGTCCATCTGACTCCAAGGGCATCACACCGAGCATAGAGCGTATCCTCACTCCTGGTCGGAAAAGTACTCTGCCACATGATACGTTGCAGCCGAGTAGGTCAGCATATGGAATATGCCGGCAAAGGCACAAGAGGGGGTGAGAAGATAATCTTCTAATCTATATGCAAAAATGGCAGGTGGAGTAGTAAGTTTTTGCGTAAAGCCAAGTTTTTCCTACATCAAGAGAGGGCTAAGCAAAATTATTACTAAGTTGGTTGGTTAATGAGATGTTTCCACCAACCAATTCTCATACCCAAGTTATTAATACCCACATCATCATATTAATTGTGTTGAGAGTTCCGAAAGTTTCAATTCCTTTGGCTCAAGTCGTCCATGACCGTGGACATGGCTAATCGATTAGGTTTGAGTACTCTATAGAGCTTTGCACACGTTCCCCACAAGATTTGGTTGCCTCCGTTTAATTTCTCGCACTTCAGGGTGTTTGAGAAACGGATGACCAAAACATGGTCTTCCAAAGGGTTTCCCTACGACTCTGTCGGTGCCCATCCTTTCCTACCGTTCTTCTACATCTCGTAGCACCGCCTGTCCAGGGTCACCACGATATCCAACCAAGCCAGAGCCCATAATGACTTGTGGCTGTGCAGGTAAGCCTTGGGTCTTGAAGCACCCATCCATCTCTTTGTGCCTAGGTGTATCTTTCCGCGTGAATACTGGCCATCTCCAGCATCACCTAGGCAAATCCACTGGTTTCTCCAGGGTGCCGTTCAACCATCATCCACCCAGAGGTATGTTGAAAACTTGGAGTCTTAAATCTTGATCATTATGTAGGTCTTGAAATTATTCTCACAACTCTCATGAATCACACAACCAACCTCGTCTACTAGTAGCATAGCAAATTGTAAAACAACGTTTCCCAGGGCCAATGTGTCAAAGGGTTTGAGGGGGGGTACCTACACACATGATACTACTACAATGTAACCAAGTTTCCAACTAACCTATCTTGCATGCAATTGGGGAAGATGGTAGAACTAATGCATATAAAACATGGGTAAACATGATCAAAGTGACTTGCCTGATTGCTGATCTTCGTGCGTGAGTGACTCTAGGTAACAAGCTTCGCACTCCGGATAATCTAACGAAGCAAACAAGCACTCAATAAGTATACAACAAAATAATGTAGCTAACACACACATCAACAAAGAACTAGTAAACAATCAAGACAAAACCATGCACAAATCATAAGCAAGGAAAACACACAAAGTTTTGTCTACTAGGAGATGATTGATAAAACACTACTAACATAATAAAACTATTTGTAATAACAAAACAACTGTTGACAGCAAGGAAACAATAAAAAAATATTTTATTAATAATAGAATTAAATTCAGTAAAGTTTGTTGGGAAAAACTTTAGTAAAGTTTTTAAAAGTTTTGATAAACACTATATGGAACAAATATAGTTTTACTAACAAAAGAGCAAAACAAAACTTATTATTTATTAGCAAACATGTTCGTAACAGAAAAGAATTTACAAATAAACCTGTCTTAGAAAACAGAATTTATTTATATAAAACTTTGTTCAAAGAAATCTATTGCTAAACTAGTTGTTTTAATCAAATTAAACCTATTTGAAAAGAAGTTGTGATTCCTATATTAACAAATAAATAAACTAAACAATTTTATATTTTTATTAACAACAAGTAAAACACTAAATGTTTAATCAACAGAACCTACTAAACAAATTAAAACTAAATCTAAGTTAAACTAACTAAAACTAAGTAAATAAAACTATACTATAATACTAGGCAGATTCTGTTTATAGCTAAAACACTAACAATAATTATCCTAAAAATCCTCAAACTAAACATGGTGATAGTCCTAACCAATATCAAACAGTAGCAAAAAGATTCATATCAAAATATATTTTCAAACTCTAGTTATTCAGATTTGAATGATTTGAGCAAATTTGATTCAATTCAAATTTTAGGGTTCAAATTTGAAATTTAAACGTACAGGTTGAAACTACATGAAAAATGTGAGCTATTGCAAAAAGAATCAACTCAAAACATTAAATAGATTAAAAGTTATAGCTAAAACAATTTTCTAAAACATTTTGTTTAACTAAAACTAAACAAAAAGAAGAAAATTTCTACCGGACGGCCAGGGGTGACGTGGCCCTATCCTATTGGCTGGCTAGCGCGTGTGTTGGACGGTTGCAGGCGGTCGACCGGACCGAAGAGGAAAATGATTCGGGGATTAAGTTGATCTAATCTGGGCCGTTGCGTCTGGATCGGAGGGAGGGGGTGAGCTCGAAGATTTTACCGGAGGGGGAGGTGGACTCCGGCGATGGTGAAGGCGGCCGGTGGTCAAGGACGTCGCCGGAGGTGGCTCCGGTGGTCGAAGCGGAGCGCGGACGGGCCCAGACGCCGGAGGAGGTCCTCCGGTGCCGATTGGTGGTGTCGGAGAGGGGCGAGGATGACCGAGGCGATGGCTACGGGCGATGGGAGCTCCGGTGGTGGTGCAAACTCCGGCGAGGAATTTGGCAGCGTCTCGGCGAGGGAGAGAGGGGGCTCGGGGGGGAATGGAGAGAGGAGGTGGCCGTCTTATATAGGGGGTGTTCGGGGAGCGAGGAGGGGTGAGGAGAGGCGGGATCTGTGGGGGAGAAACGACCGCCGACGAGGTCGTGGGGGGGGGGGGGGTTGAGGAGAGGGATGACCGCGCGAGCGTTACAGGCGGTCGGGGTGGCACCCGGTGTCAGAGAGAGAGGGAGCGTCAACTACGCGTCGGTCGACCGGTCGGTATTAATTTCGCGAATAACTGCCCGTGGCCCGGCCCGTTTAATTCTAAATCCGTTAGTGTTTTTCTATTAACATTTTCCAGCAACAATCAAAAGCTTTTACAGTATTCAAACCTTGGTTAAAAATAGGAAATAAATATATAAAAATTAACATAATAATAAATGCCATTTAATGAACATTTTTATTCTGTCATTTGAACAATTTAAAAAAATATTATTTTCAGAAATTGCCTATTTGTTTTTAAATCCTTTTTGCAAATATTTCAAAATAACTCCTGGTTATTTTTGTTCAAATAGTTCACCAAATGGGTCCTGGTGTGGAGTGTCATGTTCCTCCTCTCTTATTTGAACTTGTTACCAAGATTTCAAATAGGTGAAAGCAACACATTGAAAGTAGAAAGGGCTTTCAGAATTTCAGAAAAGGCAGTTCAACAATACATGTATTCAAGCAATGATGATGATAGATGCATAACTATATATCATAACATTCCAAAATGGAATTTTGGGATGTTACAAACCTACCCACCTTAAGATGAATCTCGCCCTCGAGATTCGGGTTGGTTAGAAAATAGGTGCGGGTGGTCTCTACGAAGATCTTCTTCGCGTTCCCAGGTGGCTTCTTCCTCGGTGTGATGACTCCACAAAACCTTACAGAACTTGATGATCCTGCTGCGGGTAACTCTGTTGGCAGTCTCTAGGATTCTGACAGGCTTCTCCTCGTAAGTCAGATCATTGTCAAGTTGTATGGCCTCTAGGGGCACTGTATATCTCAAAGGAATATCAGCCATCTCAGTATGACATTTCTTCAGCTGGGACACATGGAACACATTATGAACTCCGGATAATCCTTCTGGCAATTCCAGCTTGTATGCAACTTTTCCTCTACGTTCAAGAATTTTGTAGGGGCCTATGAATCTGGGTGCTAATTTTCCTTTAACACCAAACCTCTTGATTCCTCGAAGCGGGGACACACGAAGATATGCCCGGTCTCCCACTTCATACGTCACTTCTTTACGTTTGCTGTCAGCATAACTCTTCTGTCAAGATTGAGCTATCTTGAGTCTGTCACGAATCAGCTTGACTTTCTCTTCAGAATCTCGGATAAGGTCGGGAGCAAAAAGTTGTTGGTCTCCAACACCATCCCATGTCAACGGTGTTCTGCATCTCCTTCCGTATAATGCTTCGAAACGGGCCATCTTCAGACTGGTCTGATAACTGTTGTTGTACGAGAATTCTGCGTAAGGTAAGTTGTCATCCCAACTAGATCCATAATCTAGCGCACAAGCTCTCAACATCTCTTCCAGAATCTGGTTGACTCTCTCAGTCTGTCCATCTGTCTACGGATGAAAGGCTGTACTGAACTCTACCCTCGTACCCAAAGTTTCATGTAACTGATGCCAAAACTTTGAGGTAAATTGTGTTCCTCTATCTGACATGATACTCCTCGGAACTCCATGCAGACACACGATCCTGGTCATGTATATATTGGCTAGCTTAGCACTGGTATAGGTAGTCTTCACCGGAATGAAATGAGCTACCTTGGTCAAGCGATCTACCACTACCCAGATGGAATCATAACCTGAACGGGTCCTGGGTAGTCCTGTGATGAAATCCATACTAAGCTTTTCGCATTTCCACTCGGGTATCGGCAAAGGTTGGAGTAACCCTGCTGGTTTCTGATGTTCCGCCTTTACTCGCTGACAAACATCACATATTGCAACAGGTTCTACAATATCTTTCTTCATACCTGTCCACCAATAACTTTCCTTTAAATCCAGATACATCTTGGTATTGCCTGGGTGTATCGAGTAAGGTGAATCGTGGGCTTCCTAAAGTATCAACTTCCTGAGCTCTGGGTCATTGGGCACATAGATTCGGTTCTCAAACCACAAAGTTCCGTGTTCATCCTCACGAAAACCTTTGGCTTTATCATCTTTCATTCTCTATTTAATCTCAGCTATCTCCTTGTCCGATTTCTAGGCTTCACAAATTCTTTCGGTCAAGGTGGACTGGATCTCCAGTGTGGCAACATATCCGCTTGGAACTATCTCTAGCTTGAGCTCTCTGAGATCATCGGCTAACTCTTGGGGTAATCCTCCCGCTGTGAGTGTGTTCACAGAAGTTTTCCGACTCAAGGCATCGGCTACAACATTAGCCTTACCTGGATGGTAGTGTAATCTCATGTCATAGTCCTGGATTAACTCTAACCATCTCCTCTGTCTGAGGTTCAACTCTTTCTGCGTGAAAATATATTTCAGTCTCTTATGGTCGGTGTAAACATCACAAATATTTCCGATAAGGAAATGTCTCCAGGTCTTGAGTGCGTGCACTACGGCTGCTAGTTCCAAATCATGGGTGGCATAATTCAACTCATGAGGTCGTAGTTGTCTGGCTGCATAGGCTACAACCTTTCCATCTTGCATGAGTACTCTTCCAAGTCCTTGACGTGAAGCATCACAATAAACCTGGAAGTCCTTCCGAATATTGGGCAAAATCAACACTGGGGCTGTGACCAAACGTTTCTTCAACTCCTGGAAACTGGCTTCACATTCCTCAGTCCAAACATACTTGGACTCTTTCTTCAACAACTCTGTCATGGGTTGGCAATCTTTGAGAAATTCTCAATGAATCTCCGGTAATATCCGGCAAGTCCAAGGAAACTGTGGATCTCCTTAACTGAGGTGGGTGACTTCCACTCGGTGACGGCTTCAACCTTAGCGGGGTCTACGGCTATTCCTTCTCCGGAAATAACATGTCCAAGGAATCCGACTTCCGTCAGCCAAAATTCACATTTGCTGAACTTGGCATATAACTGATGCTCTCTTAGCTTTTCCAGAACTAAACGGAGATGTTCCTTGTGTTCTTCCTCGTTCTTGGAGAATATCAAAATGTCATCGATGAACACCACGACAAACTTGTCCAAATATTCCATGAACACTTTGTTCATCAAATTCATGAAGTAGGCAGGAGCATTAGTCAAACCAAAGGACATGACTGTATACTCGTATAAGCCATACCTTGTGGTGAAAGCTGTTTTGGGTATATCCTGTTCACGAATCTTCAGTTGATGATAGCCTGATCGAAGATCGATCTTAGAGAATACTTTGGCGCCTACTAGCTGATCAAACAAGTCATTAATCATCGGCAGAGGGTACTTGTTCTTGATAGTCACCTCGTTCAAGGCGCGATAATCGATTACCATTCTCAAGGTTTTATCCTTCTTCTCCACCAAAAGAACTGGGGCTCCCCAAGGTGAAGAACTTGGGCGAATATACCCTTTGTCCAATAACTCCTTAATTTGCTTCTGGATTTCCAACAGATCATTTGCGGGCATCCGATAGGGTCTCTTGGAAATTGGGGCTGTCCCTGGCTATAGCTCTATTAGGAACTCAATCTCCCTATCTGGTGGCATGCCTGGTAATTCTTCCGGAAATACATCCAGAAAGTCTTTTACCACAGGTACTTCGTCCTGAACAACTCCCGTGAGAGAATTAAATCGAGCACTCATACGTGTGCGTCGGGATACATACTTAATCCTCTTGTTCTCCGGGGTGGTGAGTGAAACAGACTTGCTGAGGCAATCAAGATTCCTTCATACTTGGTCATCCAATCCATGCCTAGGATTACATCCAATCCCTGGGATTCTAAGACAATGAGGTCGGTGGGAAAAACATGGTTTTCTATATTGAGTTTCAAGGCATGGCATCCTCTCCCTGCCATCATCATACCCCCTGGGGAACTGACCTTAATGGGCTGACTAAGGGTTTTGGTGGGCAAACCATATTTATCCAGAACTAACCTTGATATGAATGAATGAGTTGCACCGGAATCAAAAAGTACTGTAACTGGACGTGAATGCAATAAAAACTTACCAACCACAGTCTCTGGTTGATCATAGACTTCTTCCACATCGAGGTGGTTCACCTGGGCATGAGGAAAAGGGTTGGGCTTCTTGGCTGCGGAGTTGCCGTTTCCATTTCCTTGCTTGCTCTAGGGACACTCAGTAGCATAGTGCCTTGTCTTCTGGCACTTGAAACAGGTGATGTGGCTCAGATCCTTCTGAGTAGGAACGTGACGGTGCTGGTTGTTGTTCCCATTTCCATTGTTAGTCTTGAAATTGCCATGGTTGGGACGGGCATTCCCATTTCCTCCATGGTTGTGGCTTCCATGGTTGTGCACCGCATGAGTGTGCCTTCCAAACTTACCGGTACCTGATCCAGTATTTACTGAGTACGGGGAGTAGCGGGGCTTCTGATGAGCTCCAGAGTTAAACTTCCCCTGAGTGTACTTCCTCTTGCCGTTCTCAATTTGCTGCGGTTTACCCTCCAGAATAAGGGCCTTGTCCCCCAGCTCTTGGTAATTGTTGAAAGTAGGCACTACCAGCTGCATGCTCAACTCATCGTTGAGTCCTTCCAGAAACTTCTCTTGCTTCGCCGCATCATCGGCCACGTCTCCTAGTGCATAACGTGCCAATGTGCTGAAGTCGTCCATGTATTGGGCCACAGAGTGATTTCCCTGGCGCAAGTTGCGAAACTCGCGCTTCTTCAGACTCATGGCTCCAGCTGAAACATGTGCGGTGCGGAAAGCAAGCTTGAATTGCTCCCAAGTTACATCAGCAATAGGATAGGTGGTGGTGTAATTCTCCCACCATGAAGCTGCTGGTCCTTCAAGTTGATGTGCGGCAAAGCGCACTTTCTCAGCATCAGTACATCCAGCGGTGACGAGTTCTCTCTCTATCTTACGGAGCCAGTCATCTGCTACAATAGGCTCAGTGCTGCTGGAGAAAGTTGGAGGGTTCAACCTTAGAAAACGGGTGAGATTGTCAGCCTGGGGAGGATGTTGGTGGTTGTTGTTGTTCTGGTTGTTGGTCTGATTCTGAATCAATAGCTGCATCAGTGCATTCTGCTGCTGAAGGAGTTGCGTGAGTTCCGGCGGGAAAGTGAAGTCGGACTCACGTCATGGAGGCATCTTGCTGTTTTCAGAGGGGTGAGAATTAGAATAGAACAAGGGTCTAAAAGGAGAAATTCACTACCCATATTAATTGCAAGAAACATATCACACCAAACACTCATTCATTTATTCAATCAATGTCAAACATCGGGAATACAAATCTCAATCAAACTACACATCGACCTACGCTTTTAACGTTGAAAAATAAAAGATACATGGAGGGCATGACTAAAGTTTTCCTCAGAAGTACATGGTGACTGCGTCTCCTCCAGTGGTTCTCTCCACATAGTCATCATCGTCGCTGATGAAAGGAGCCAAGTCTCCCTCAGGATGAAGATTTTCACCCATGTCCATCTGTACCTCCAAAGTGGCGATACGAATGTTCAGCTTGTCGATCCTCTCTAAGAAATCCTTCACCTCATACTCATGCTCGTACTCGGCTTCCCGTAAGTCAGCTTCGAGGTCAATCTCACGGTTCATCAGATTCTTGATTGTCTTCGTATCAGCACGAACTCGAAGCTCCAGAGTCCTGATGTGAGTCTCCAAGGTCCGGATATACGAAATGGTGGTGTCTGCAGTGGGAGGAGTTATGATGTTTCCATTGGCATCTCTGCGACAAACCACGCTGAGTCCTGGTGAAATGGTTCCACCACTGTATTCCTCCTGAATACGTCCAAGCGCACGATGAATGGCCATGTCTCTACCAAGTATCCAGCTGGGTGCCACAAACTTGAAGTCGATGGGTTCCTTCCGATTCCCAAAGGTCTTCCCTGGGATGTGCACCTCGATCCTGTAGCGTCCATCTTGAGGAAATGACATGATAGGAATCCCCGTGATGCTCGGCAAAGCAGTCCTTACGTCCTTGACGATCCTCATTAGCTCCTTACCAAAGGGCATCGTTGCGTCAGGCTGGCAAAACTCCGTGATCAACACTGGGATGAAGGTGGCCATCTATAAATTTTTGAAATAATCGGAGAGGATTCAGAAACGAATAGATGAGAGTATAAGAATTTTAAAGACAAAGAGACATTAGTCCTAAAGCTTTCCAATCCTAGAGGTCATGTCTACATAGTTCTCGAACCCGCAGGGTCTGCACACTTAAGGTTTGGTGATGTTTTGGTAGTGTAGAGTTATGTATGGTGGTGACCAAAGGTTGTTTGTAGTCCCTAATGAGATCCCGGACGTCACGAGGAGCTCCAAAAAGGTCTGGAGGTAAAGATTCATATATAGGAAGTCCCCATTTGGTCGCCGGAAAAGTTTCGTGCTCATCGGTAGTGTACCGGGAGTGCCGGTAGTGTATCGGGAGGCCTCTGGGAGGGGTATTTCGACCCCAAGAGGTCCATGGGCTGTGCGAGGATAATTACCAGCTCTTAATGGGCTGGGGTATCAGCCTAGAAGGCCCATGGCGTAGGAGGAAAAGAAGTCTAAGGAAAAAGGTGAAAATCAACCAATAGGAGGCAATCCTAGCCCAACTAGGATATGAGGTGGAGTAGGACTCCACCCCACCTATTCAGCCGAACCAAGAGGCCCTTGGCTGCCTCTCCTCTCCTCTCCTCCTATATATACTCATGGAATAGCTAGGGTATTGGCAGAATTTCCGGCCATGTGCTGCTAGTTCCACCGGTGAATAGTTTCTCCTCTAGATCGTAGTTCCGAAGTGCTTAGGCGAAGCCCTGCCAGAATTTCTTCACCACCATCACCAGAGCGCCATCATGCTGCCGGTGAACTCTCTATCCTCTCCACCTCCTCTTGCTGGATCAAGACGGTGGAGATCGTCATCAAGCTGCACGTGTGCTGAACGCGGAGGTGCTGTCCATTCAGTACTAGATCGGAAGGATCGTGATCAAGGCCACGAGACGTTCGTGATCGGATCGCGGGACGGATCGTGACGAGATCACGGGACGGTTCGTGATTGGATCGCGGGATGGTTCGTGATTGGATCGTGGGATGCTCGGCAATTTGGATCGCGAAGAAGTACGACTACACCAACCGCGTTTCTTAACGCTTCCCGCTTAGCGATCTACAAGGGTATGTAGATCAACTCCCCCTCTCCTAGATGATCATCACCATGGATAGGTTTGCATGTGTGTAGGAATTTTTTTGTTTCCCATGCAACATTCCCCAACAGGGCAAGGGTCTCCGGCGGGCAGGGGTCTCTACTGAGCAGGGGTCAAGATCGGCTTGGCGAGGCAGTACTCCTCCGGCAGCGGTGGCTGCGGTCGCTGGCTAGAGAAGCGGCTCAGGCAGCTGGGTGGCGCTGCGGGCTGCCTCTACCCAAATCAAGCCCGGGGCAGGCTGGATCTGGGTCCCGATGGGCCTAGCACGGCTGGGAGTAGGTGGGAGGCGACAGTGCTGATGTGGTGGCTCGTAGTTGGCCATAGGGGTGCTACTGCGGCGCCAAGTGTCCAAGCCTGAGTTGGCTGACAGGAAAAACAAGGCATGGCAGCGACTTCAAGGTGGAGGAGGCTAGGGCGGTGCGTATTTCAAGACAGGGGCTAGGGGAGGTCATTTTTTGAGATGGACCATGTTTATATATAGAAAGAAGGCTAGGGTAGGTGTTTTGTTCAATTTTCAGACCGTTTGATCTTGATCGGAGGGTCCAAAAGCGGAGGAGGCCTAACTGGGCTAGTGGGCTGTGTAGAGAGGATTGGGATGAGAAGAGAGCGAATAATGCAGCCTATGACAGAGGTTTTAAACAACAAAAATGTCTGCTAATATAACCGTTGACAGCGACGCAGTAGTGACTGTTGGGGTATCAAACGACCTCCGAACGCGACAAAATTTGGCAGGAAGTCTACCTATAATATATTAAGACTGCTTGCTAAGTTTCAACCCATTTTGAGAATGTTGTATACACACTTTTTAAAACAATAAATTATCGATGCCACAGGCTCGCGCGTGTGGTTGGTCTTGAAAAGGACAACGACAAGAACGAAGAGAACTGGCGACTACGAAATGTAATCTTCTATAGCGTCATTCTCGTGCTGTTACAACACCACTCTCTTTCATCTTCCTGTTGGAAATATGCCCTAGAGGCAATAATAAAGTGATTATTATATTCCCATGTTCATGATAATCATTTATTGTCATGTTATAATTGTATTTATTGGAAACTCAAATACATGCGTGGATACATGGACAACACAATGTCCCTAGTGGGCCTCTATGGGACTAGCTCGTTGATCAAATATGGTCAAGCTTTCCTTGACATACACATGAGTTGTCACTTGATAACAAGATCACATCAGTAGGAGAATGATGTGATGGACAAGACCCAAACTATGAACGTAGCATACGATCGTGTCAAGTTTATTGCTATTGTTTTCTGCATGTCAAGTATCTGTTCCTATGACCATGATATCATGCAACTCACTAACACCGGAGGAGTACCTTGTGTGTATCAAATGTCACAACTTAACTGGGTGACTATAAAGATGCTCTACAGGTATCTCTAAGGGTGTCTGTTGAGTTGGCATAGATCAAGACTGGGATTTGTTACTCTGTATGATGGAGAGGTATCTTAGGGCCCACTTGGTAATACAACATCATAATGAGTTTGCAAGAAATGTGACTAAGGAGTTAGCAATGGGATATTGTTTTACAAAATGGGTAAAGAGACTTGACGGTAACGAGATTTAACTCGGTATGGAGATACCGACGATCGAATCTCGAGCAAGTAACATACCGATGAACAAAGGGAACTACATACGAGATTGACTGAATCATTGACATTGACGTTCGACCGATAAATATGTTCGTAGAACGTGTAGGAACCAATATGACTGTAGAGGTATCTCGGTCATGTCTGCATAGTTCTCAAGCCCGTAGGGTCTGGACAGTTAACGTTCGGTGACAATTTGGTATTGTTGAGATGAATATGTTGGTGACCGAAAGTTGTTCGGAGTCCCGGATGAGATCTTGGATGTCACGAGGAGTTCCGAAGGTAGAGATTGATATATGGGTAGTATCATGGTGGTCACCGGAAAGAATTCGAGCATCACTGGCAGTGTACAGGGGGTGCCTAAGGGTCCTGAGGGTCCACCAGAAGGGGGGCACATGTCCTGGAGGGCTCCATTGGCTGTGAGAGGGGGCGCACCAGCCGTTGGTGGGATGGCCACCCCTCCCACATAGGCCCATGTGGCTTCAGGAGGGGACCAATACCATAAGGGGCCGTCACTCCTTGCCTTGGGTGGCAAGGCACCCCTTTGGCCTTCGCTCCAAACCCTAGGGGAAACCCTAGGGCAGCCAGCCCCTCCTCTCCCGCTATATATATGTGAGGTGAGGGAGGGCTGCAGCACCCCAAGCCACGACGCGGCCTCTCCCTCCCTCATAGATCATTTCTCCTCTAGATTGATTCCGGTAGTGCTTGGTGAAGCCCTGCCGGGACAACTCCACCAACACCAACACCACACCGTTGTGCTGTAGGAGAACTCATCTACCTCTCCGTCCTTGCTTTTTGGATCAAGTTGGCGAAAAATGTCATCGAGCTGTGCGTGTCCTGAACGAGGAGGTGTCGTCTGTTCGGCGCTAGATCAGGACGGATCAGGATTGGATCATGGGACGAATCGTGATTGGATCGTGAAGACGCTTGACTACAGGAACCGCATTTCTTAACGCTTCCGGCTTAGCGATCTACAAGTCTATGTAGATGTAATCTGTCCTCTCGTAGATGTTCATCTCCTAGATTAATCTTGGGAATCGTAGGAATTTTTTTGTTTCCCATGCAACGTTCCCCAATAGGAGCATCATAAGCTAGGTGTTTGCATAGATGACATCACGAGTAGAACACAAAGGAGTTTGTGGGTGTGATATTCAGATTGCTTCATTCCTTGGTCTTTTCTTGATTCAGCGGTATTGTGGGATGAAGCGGCCAAGACAAACTTTCACTAGTAGAAAATGAGTCATCAGTCCCAGTTCTAGAGGCCCTTTAGTCCTGGTTCTGCAACCAGGATTAAACGATCAAAACTAATGCCCTCCACTGTTAGTAACGGTCGTGTTACGAACCGGGCCTAAAGGTGCTCCATGTGGCTGCCGCGGGACACCGAGGCAGGAGGACCTTTAGTCCCGGTTCGTGACACGAACCAGGACAAAAAGGTAGCCATGCGTCAGCACCTACCGGGCGCTATGGTTTTTGTTTTTGTTGAAGGAGGGGTTATGGGTTTTTGGAGGGTTTATAGGGGTTTCATTTTGTGTTTCCCCTTTTATTTTTGTGTTTACTCTTCAATTCTTTTACTTTTAGGGTTTCATTTTTATTTTATGTTTTACATTCAACTCAACGCTAGCTACTACGTGTAGCAATCAAGGAACCATTAATTACACAACATCGTCATGAACATATATAGAGAGAAGTGTGACCTCTCTTCCTCCGTGCTTGGTCTAACAACAAGTTTTCGTATATATATTTGACGCTACTACAAATAGTACATGATCATGCATATATACAATATAACATCTCTTACGATCCCTAATGTCTAATTACCAAGATCACATCGTAAATCCTGATGGTATTCTCCGTCTTCAGGTATGACGTGGTCAACAAAGAATCCCTCCAACTCCTCTTGACTTTCTCATATGCGATAAGTTGGTAGGAGTTCGTCCCGCTTCCGCCAGATCCAATTTAAAGAAGATGGTCAATATATATAAACACACACACACACATACACACACACACACATATATATATATAAATGAAACTCAACACACTTGATGGAAATAAAATAAAAATGTGAATATTATTTACGTACTTCAAATTGTTCTAAAGATATGCCCCGCTCAGAGGTCATGTGGCGAATGAACTCGCAAATGTAGTATCGTCACACCCTGTGTTTGTATCACTTTGCTATGCTGAGATTTACAAAATTTGGAACCAATTAAAACTTTTTCAGTGCATGAGCTTGTTTGAATTGGTGCTTGTTTGCTTGTTTGGTTGTTTGTGTATGGCACTCTTAGCTTCTACCCATCTCCATATTTATCTTCCCTGATCCAAACTTCTTGCCCAATAATCATACCATGTGTCATGGTTTTTTCACGACAGATGTCTGAAGACTTAGGTTCGAAGGCATCGCTAAGGCGATGGACTCAAAGGGGTTGACCGGGATGAGAGACATGAGTTTATCCAGGTTCGGCCCCTCGGAAAGAGGTAAAAGCCGACGTCTTGCTTTGTGTTGTATTGATGGAGTATAGATTACAAGGGAGCGGATTTGCTTGACCTAGCTATCGATCAATTGGTTTCTATTCTAAGTGCCCCAGCGACTCACCTGTATATAGGAGGTGGAGGCTCTGAGGTTACAAGGGTCCAAACCGACTCATACAAAGTATTGACCCTGTCTCTAAGAGGCAACTGGCTCCTTGAAGCAGCTCATGCACCTTTAGGGCCTCTCCTATCCTGTCTCCTCCTTTGCTTCTTGGCGGGGTGGCGGTAGTGAGCCCATCATACCTTCCCTAACTGTCACCCCCAGTGTCATCGGGCTAATCAGTGGATGGCCCTCGGGTTGTTGCTGGGTAGAGGCAGCATCTGGAGGCGTCTCCTGCGAGGATCGCTTGAAGAGAGACCTTTTTGTAATTCGCCTTAGGATGTCCCGGCTCCGGAAAATCAGGCAGCATCAAGTCATCACCTCCACACTCATAGCCTGAGTCTTCATCGTCCTGAGCCATCAATCCTCCATCATCATAGGCGGTATTGAAGTACTTGTCTGGGTCATCATCCTCCTCCTCCATGTCATAATTAGCATTTGCTTCTTCGACACCAGGGGCGACGTCATCTGGCACTAATGGAGGCTCTCCCTCGTGTTGACACAATAACCCACCACGACAGGTTCATGTAATTGGGTAGGTGGGGTGGTGTTCATACCTTCTTGAGAAGCTGTCATTGGTGTGATACTGGGCGCCTCGACACGAAGAAGAGTCTTCGTCCAAGGCAAGAACCAGCTCTTGCATGCGTCGATTCATTGAGGGGTCTCCTCGTCATCGACTGGTACCAGATGAGGCAATCCTCAAAGCCCGCTAAGACACTGGACACGTTAACCTTGAAGACGCTGATAGAAATATTCCCTAGAGGCAATAAATAAAGTGTTTATTATTATATTTCCTTGTTCATGATAATCGTTTATTATCCATGCTGGAATTGTATTGATCGGAAATGCAGATACATGTGTGGATACATAGACAAGACCGTGTCCCTAGTAAGCCTCTAGTGAACTAGCTCGTTGATCAAAGGATGGTAAAGGTTTCCTAGCCATGGACATGAGATGTCATTTGATAACGAGATCATAGCATTAGGAGAATAATATGATGGATAAGACCCAAACTACAAACGTAGCATATGATCGTGTCTTGCTACTGTTTTCCGCATGTCAAGTATATGTTCCTATGACCATGAGATCATGCAACTCACTAACACCGGAGAAATGCTTTGTGTGTATCAAACGTCGCAACGTAACTGGGTGACTATAAAGGTACTCTATAGGTATCTCTGAAGGTGTCTGTTGGGTTGCCATGGATCAAGACTGGGATTTGTTACTCCGTGTGATGGAGAGGTATCTCATGGCCCACTCGGTAATGTCCCTTGATGTGTCTCGGTCATGTCTACATAGTTCTTGAACCCGCAGGGTCTGCACACTTAAGGTTTGGTGACGTTTCGGTAGTATAGAGTTATGTATGGTGGTGACCGCAGGCTGTTCGGAGTCCCGGATGAGATCCCGGATGTCACGAGTTGCACCCGAAGGGTCCGAAGGTAAAGATTCATATATAGGAAGTCCCAGTTTGGTCGACGGAAAAGTTTCGGGCTCATCGGTAGTGTACGAGGAGTGCCGGTAGTGTACCGGGAGACCTCCGGGAGGGGTATTTCGACCCAAGAGGCTTCATGGGCTGTGGGAGAGTATTAACCAGCCCTTAGTAGGCTGGTGGAATAGACACAACAGCCCCATGCGGCTAGGGGAAGAAATCCCAAAGGGAAAAGGTGGAAAAAAGGCAAAAAGGGAGAGTCCAACTCCTACTAGGATTGGAGGAGGAGTAGGACTCCTCCCCCTTGGCTTCCGCCGAATCAAACAAGGGCTGAGCCCTGCGCCAAGGCGGCCTCCCCTCTCCTCCTATATATACTAGTGGAATAGAGGGTTTTTGCATAGATTTTCCGGCCACGTGCTACCCGTTCCACCGGTGCATAGTTTCTCCTCTAGATCGTATTTCCGCAGTGCTTAGGCGAAGCCCTGCCGGAATTTCTCCACCACTATCGCCGGAGCGCCGGAGCGCTGCCGGCGAACTCTTCTACCTCTCCACTTCTTCTTGCTGGATCAAGACGGTGGAGATCGTCAGCAAGCTGCACGTGTGCTGAACGCGGAGGTGCCGTCCGTTTGGTAGTAGATCGGAAGGATCGTGATCAAGGCCATGAGACGATCGTGATTGGATCGCGGGACGGATCATGATGAGATCGCGGGAAGGATCATGATTAGATTGATAAGGTTGTTGAACCTTTGCTTCTACCAGAGAGTAGCGCAGCAGAGAAAGATGTTCCTGTGGAGCCTACGATGGTTGAAGAAGAAGTTAATGATGATGATCATGAAGCTTCAGATCAAGTTACTAATGAACCTCGTAGGTCGACAAGGACGCGTACTACTCCTGAGTGGTACGACAATCCTGTCTTGGAGGTCATGCTATTAGACAACAATGAACCTATGAGCTATGAAGGAGCGGTGATGGGCCCGGATTCCGCGAAATGGTTAGAGGCCATGAAATCCGATATGGGATCCATGTATGAAAACAAAGTATGGACTTTGGAAGTACTACCTGAAGGGCGAAAGGCCTTTCAGAATAAATGGATCTTTTAGAAGAAGACGGACGCGGACAGTAATGTCACTGTCTATAAAGCTCGACTTGTGGCAAAGGGTTTTTCACAAGTTCAAGGAGTTGACTACGTTGAGACCATCTCACGAGTAGCGATGCTTAAGTCTATCAGAATCATGTTGGCAATAGCTTCTTATTTCGACTATGAAATTTGGCAAATGGATGTCAAAACAGCGTTCCTCAACGGTTTCCTTGAGGAAGTGTTGTATATGATACAACCAGATGGTTTTGTCGATCCAGAGAATGCTGACAAAGTTTGCAAACTCCAGCGATCCATTTATGGACTGGTGCAAGCATCTCAGAGTTGGAATAAGCGCTTCGATGAGGTGATCAAAGCGATTGGGTTTATACAAGTTTATGGAGAAGCTTGTATTTACAAGAAAGTGAGTGGGAGATCTGTAGCATTTTTAATATTATATGTGGATGACATATTGCTGATTGGAAACAGTATAGAAATGCTGGAAAGCATGAAGGAATATTTGAACAAGAGTTTTTCAATGAAGGACCTAAGAGAAGCTGCTTTCATATTAGGCATTAAGATCTATAGAGATAGATCAAGACGCTTAATAGCACTTTCAGAGAGCACATACCTTGATAAAGTTTTGAAGAAGTTCAAAATGGAACAGTCCAAGAAAGGGTTCTTGCCTGTGTTACAAGGTGTGAAGTTGAGTAAGACTGAATGCCCAGTGACTCCAAAAGGTAAAGAGATGAGTGTCATACCCTATGCTTCAGCCATAGGCTCTATCATGTATGCAATGTTGTGCACAAGACCCGATGTCAGCCTTGCCATAAGTATGGCTGGAAGGTTTCAAAGTTATCCTGGAATGGAGCACTGGCAAGCGGTCAAGAATATCCTTAAGTACCTTAACAGGACTAAGGACATGTTTCTCGTTTATGGAGGTGATGAAGAGCTCGTCGTAAAGGGTTACGTCAATGCAAGCTTTGACACTGATCCGGACGACTCTAAGTCGCAAACCGGATACGTATTTATTCTTAACGGTGGTGCGTTAAGCTGGTGTAGATCCAAGCAAAGCGTGGTAGCTGATTCTACGTGTGGAGCGGAGTACATCGCAGCCTCGGAGGCGGCGAAGGAAGGTGTCTGGATGAACCAGTTCATGACAGATCTCGGAGTAGTGCCCAGTGCACTGAATCCGATGAGCCTGTTCTGTGACAAGACTGGTGCCATTGCTCTAGCCAAGGAACCAATGTTTCACAAGAGGACCAGACATATAAGAGACGTTTCAACTCCATCCGGTATTACATCGAGGAGAAGGGCATAAATATTTGCAAAGTGCACACGAATCTGAATGTTGCAGACCCGTTGACTAAACCTCTTCCAAGGGCTAAACATGATCAACACCAGAACTACATGGGTTTTTCGATTCATTACAATGTAAATCACATAGTGATGTGAGCTAGATTATTGACTCTAGTGCAAGTGGGAGATTGTTGGAAATATGCCCTAGAGGCAATAAATAAAGTGCTTACTATTATATTTCCTTGTTCATGATAATTGTTTATTATCCATGCTGGAGTTGTATTGATTGGAAACGCAGATACATGTGTGGATACATAGACAACACCATGTCCCTAGTAAGCCTCTAGTGAACTAGCTCGTTGATCAAAGGATGGTTAAGGTTTCCTAGCCATGTACATGAGATGTCATTTGATAATGAGATCATATCGTTAGGAGAATGATGTGATGGATAAGACCCAAACTACAAACGTAGCATATAATCGTGTCAGTTTATTGCTACTGTTTTCCGCATCTCAAGTATATGTTCCTATGACCAAGAGATCATGCAACTCACTGACACCGGAGGAATGCTTTGTGTGTATAAAACATCACAACATAACTGGGTGACTATAAAGGAATTCTACAGGTATCTCCGAAGGTGTCTATTGGGTTGGCATGGATCAAGACTCGGATTTGTTACTCTGTGTGACTGAGAGGTATCTCAGGGCCCACTCGGTAATGCAACATCACAACAAGCCTTGCAAGAAATGTGACTAAAGTGTTAGACATGGGATTTTGCATTACGGAACGAGTAAAGAGACTCGCCGGTAACGAGGTTGAACTAGGTATGGAGATACCGACGATCGAATCTCGGGCAAGTAACATACCGAAGAACAAAGGGAACGTTATACGGGATTAACTGAATCCTTGACATGGAGGTTCGACCGATAAAGATCTTCATAGAATATGTAGGAACCAATGTGGATGTCTAGGTCCCGCCATTGGTTATTGACCATAGAGGTGTCTCGGTCATGTCTACATAGTTCTCGAACCCGCAGGGTCTGCACACTTAAGGTTTGGTGACGTTTCGGTAGTATAGAGTTATGTATGGTGGTTACCGAAGGTTGTTCGGAGTCCCAGATGAGATCCAGTACGTCACGAGTTGCTTCGTAATGGTCCGGAGGTAAAGATTCATATATAGGAAGTCCCAGTTTGGTCGCCGAAAAAGTTTTGGGCTCATTGGTAGTGTACCGGGAGACCTCCAGGAGGGGTATTTCGACGCAAGAGGCTTCATGGGCTGTGGGAGAGTATTAACCAGCCCTTAGTGGTCTAGTGGAACAGCCACAACAGGCCCATGTGGCTGGGGGAAGAAATCCCAAAGGGAAAAGGTGGAAAAAAAGCCAAAAAGGGAGAGTCCTACTCCTACTAGGATTGGAGGAGGAGTAGGACTCCTCCCCCTTGGCTTCAGCCAAATGAAACAAGGGCTGAGCCCTATGACAATGTTGTCTCCCCTCTCCTCCTATATATACTAGTGGAATAGAGGGTTTTTGCACAGATTTTCTGGCCACGTGCTACCCGTTCCACCGGTGCATAGTTTCTCCTATAGATCGTATTTCCGCAGTGCTTAGGCGAAGCCCTGCCGGAATTGCTCCACCACCATCGCCGGAGCGCCGTCACGCTGCCAGCGAACTCTTCTACCTCTCCACTTCTTCTCGCTGGATCAAGACGGTGAAGATCATCATCAAGCTGCACGTGTGTTGAACGCGGAGGTTCCCTCCGTTCGGTACTAGATCGGAAGGATCGTGATCAAGGCCACGAGACATCGTGATTGGATCGCGAGACGGATCATGACGAGATCACGAGACAGATCGTGATTAGATCGTGGGACGGTTTGTGATTGGATCGCGGGACGCTCGACGATTTGGATCGCGAAGAAGTTCGACTACACCAACCGCGTTTCTTAACGCTTCCCGCTTAGCGATCTACAAGGGTATGTAGATCAACTCCCCCTCTCGTAGATGCTCATCACCATGGATAGGTTTGCGTGTGCATAGGAATTTTTTTGTTTCCCATGCAACGTTCCCCAGCAGACGCCATCGGGCATCTCTTGCTTGTGGAACATGTGGTCCTTCGGCTTCACGATCGTTGCCTTTCCCACGGCCACCTTCTGGCCCTTGATGTCGTACAGTAGGGTGCACGGGGTATCGTTGGACTATGAAGACATGTCTACAACGTCAAACATACGAAAGGCAATTGAAACGGAAGACTATATAGACATGCAGGTGAAAAGGGTAGGACGCGTAGTTACCGTGAGGGCGTCGAGCTCAGCCATAAATGAAGGCCTGCCGAGTTCGCCAGAGACGGAGGACGGGCTGCTATGAACAGGAGCGGGAGCATGTGCTCTGGCGTGAGTAGGTGCTGGTGGTGCGTTCTTCACCGAATTGCTCCCGACATAGCTAGGAAGCGGAAAGTCCGTTGGCCCTTTTTATGGATTTTTCTTTGTCCATTCAAAAAATGCCAAAAGCAAGCTGGAAATGGAAGACGTGAAGTCAGCCGTGACGCCAGCTACCGCTGCACTGACCCTTGCATCGACTATCTCTTTCAACTCTGCTTTGGTCTCAGCTTTGGACTTATTTATCCCAAGCGCGACCTTCTGGTCAATGGTCTGTTGAGTAAGAAATTTCTCTTCCTTCTTTTCTCTAGCTCCTTGTGTAGCACCCCTTCCACGAGGCACCATCTCCGACACCGTGCACACGTCCATAGGACAGCGATGTGTCCTCCGGGACCTTTTCAGTATGTTCATGGCCCGGTTGAAATGGGTGTCCCACTTAGGCCTCGCCGACGACTGTGACGACTCGTCGCTTTCGGCTGCCTTTTGGTGCTGCTCTTTTTGCAAAAGGAACGTGGATGGTCTACTAATAATGTGACAAAACTTGTAGTCGAATTGATTGGAAGCTAATATGATAATGTGGTAATATAACAATTACCATACGTCTCATGAACTCCCTCGTGTTTGGGTCCATGTAAAAGGTCTTCTTACCACGATCCCACTTGTACCGGGCCCTGATATAGTCACGCTCCAGTGGGTCGGTGAACTCTGCCAAGGGGTCTGGGATTCCGTGACTTTCATGTTTGGCATCCTCCTTGGCCCATACGTGCCTCTTCCCCTTGTAACCACGGCTTCTAAGGCGGTGGGGAGGCGTGTTCCTGGCCCGGAGCGCCTTCATTTCTCTGGCTTTTTCTGTGTTTCATCTTTAGTGGAAGTCTCCTTGAATTTTTCAAAGTTCCCTTCCGTTAGTGACGGATTGTCAGCATGAATCTTGGGCCACGGTTCATTCTTATCAATTGCTTTTTTCACCCGAACTTTCCAGGTGGATAAGTCGTTGGCGAACATCACCATTGCCTTGCTATTTATCTTTGTCATGGCATCATTGTCCCATAGATCTTTGCTTTCTGTGTGGCCGGGGATCAAGAACCTATTGTTTAACTTATCTAGGAGCATGTGCTCCATATGTGGTATCTTCTTCAACTTCTCGTTGGTGATGTTGGTGTTTTCCCTGAGGATGCATCCTAGTGATTGCCCCAGCACGAGCGCAATTCATCTGGCGCCGTTGGCTCTAATTTCATGGGGTGCATCTCCATGACCACAATTTGTCAGATGCCGAGCTTGTTTGGTCTTTGTTTCCTCTTTTGCTTCGGTGCTTTACCGGCTACGGTAGCATCCTTGCCGGTCTCGGGGGTGGTATCGGTGTCGGTGCCAGTGCTGGTGCCGGTGTCGGCGTCAGCGTCGGGGTTGGTGCCACTGCCGCCACTATTCGTCCAGGTAATCGAAATAGTGATTTGCTGCCTCAATGGGGTCTTCTTCGAGGCGAGCAGAACCCCTGGCTGAGGCGTTGCTCGACATGTTTCCTATTCAACAACTGTAAACAAAGGATAAAATGAAGAGAAAAAAGGGGCCTATATTTGGTTGGAATGTTGATACATTTCCCTACCGGCAAATCCCAGGCTCTCCGTATGTCCTAGTTTCAAGCACAAGTCATGCCAAAAATCACGGAAAATTTCGGCATGACCTTCGCTAAAAAGTGGACATATGGTGCACCTGAAATTTGCCGAAACGAAAATGAATCAACATTCCGGCAAAACATAGGCTACTCGGATATTCTTCGACATTCAACCAACAGTGCAAACATTTTTCAACCAACATCAAGTTGCAACATTTTGCAACAAACATTTTGCAACCAACAGGAGCACATATATGACATCAATTTGCAACCAACATTCAACCAACAGGAGCACATTTATAATTTTTTGCTGCTATTTTTTATAATTTTTGCTACTGTTTTTATACCTACAAAGCCTAGCTAGTTTTTTATTTACAACAACTAAATTTGCTGCTGTTTTTTGTTTAAAGTTTTTTATTTATACCTACAATCCTGTTTTTAACCCTAGATATGAACCCTAGACTTTTTTCCTAATTTACTAGAGAGAGGGGGAGGTGAGGGGAGGGGGTACCTGCAGCGGCGTTGACGAGGAGGCCGGAGAGGGCAGGGGCGACGGTGGCGCACGAGTGAGAGGAGTGGGAGAGGTGGAAGAGTGGGCGGGGGGGGGGATGGGAGGGCTCGGGCATCCGCGCGAACGAGGAGGAGGCCTGAGCGGTGGGCAGGGCCGACGGTGGCAAGCAGGAGGGAGACGACGACGCACGACAGAGAGGAGGGGGAGAGGTGGGGGAATGGGAGTTGCAAAATTTGAGCATGGGCGGCGGTTAACTCAAAAGTAGCAGTAGCGCTGGGTTAGGACCAGGGCTATATCTAAATTAGCTATAGCGCTGGTTCATAATCCAGCGCTACTACGAACTGTTTTAATTTTCAGTTTTTTTAATTCTAAAATACACATAGTAGTAGCGCTGCCTTAGGATCTAGCGCTATAACTATATGAGCTATAGCGCTGGTTCACAATCCAACGCTACTCATATGTATTAGTTTTTATTATTTCCCTTTTCTTTTCTTTTTTTCTTTCCTTTTTCTTTTGTATTACTTTCTCCCTTTTGTTTTTGTACTTTTGTATTGGTTTCTCCCTTTTGTATTTCTTTTGTATTGCTTTCTTCCTTTCTATTTACGACGGCATCTCCCTCCCACACTACGCGAATATCACCAGAACATGGCATGCATGTGGTGGTAACATATATATCAGTTGACCAACAACGGTTACTTAAGTGCGTATACAAAATATATACATATATATAAATGATGGTTTCTCAGCTGCGTCGACGATGTTTCACATTGAGCTTCTTCCGTTTCTTTTTCGTTGCCAAAATAATTGAGCCCCTCCTTGTGACTTTTCGGGAACCATGGACTACGATCTTTCTTATGTAATGTACTATTGATTCCTCTTTTCACGTATGCTTCATTGCCACCATCATCTTCCCTCATCGGGTTGCCATATTGGTCATAGTCTTCCTCGTTGGCGACTCCATCCATTCCGACGATGCTGCTTTTGCCTCTCCTCACGATAACACAGATGGGATTGGTCGTGTCAGTTATGAATAAGCGTGTACCCATGGCTCAGTTTTGGCGATGACGTTAACATTCACGGTTGCGCTCTTCGCGTCAGCGGGTGGTATAGACATGGTAGTGAAATACTTGTTTTCTCTTACGACGTCCTTAGCCCATCTGACACGGAACATCATCGCATCGTGCAATCCAGTATAGTCAAGCTCCCAGATCTCTTCGACCCTTCCGTGGAATCTTTCAGTTGTGCCGTTGGCGTCGGTCACGCATTCAATCGTCACCCAGAGTTCTGGCAATCATTGTCCATGTCTTTGGCCTCCGTGTAGAATATGTACCTTATGATATCGTATGCCTGATAGGCTGCGAGTTTGGGCGCGGGGCCATGTCCTAAAGCGTGTATGCACAAACCATTCGAACTGCCCTCTTCCAGGGGATTTTCAAGAAGTTGCTCTTTGAACCAACACAAGAAAGTGGCGTTGTGCTCTACAGTAACTTTGTCGTCCGTCTTGAGCATCCCCTTATCATGGTACTTCTTTGCGATGGATTCTTTATGCCGGGCCACATAATCATCTACCACATCTAGGTGTTCACCAGTAGAATGTCAATGTTTAGTCCCGGTCGGGATGGGCCTTTAGTACCGGTTCCCTGACCGGTACTAAAGGGTCGGGACTAAAGGTCCAGACCTTTAGTACCACTTGGACCACGGACAGGTACTAAAGGTCCACCACGTGGCTGCCTGCATGGGCTGGTGGTGGAGGACCTTTAGTACGGGTTGGTGATACCAACCGGTACTAAGCGTTCTGTTTTTCTTGTTTTCGCTTTTAATTAGGTTTTAGTTTTCCTCTCTATTTATTGTGTTTTCCATCATTTCAAATTTATTTTACGGTGCTACATACTGTAAACATTAATTACAGAAGTTGATGCATATAGATATGTATATGTAATATATATATACAATATCTCATACACAGTATATATACAAATGGAATTACGCATCCATATATATTCTGAACTTATAATTCAAGGCCCAAAACCCGGCCGGGACTAGCTAGCTAGTGCTCCGAATGAAATCTCAGTTTTCTACTACTGATTTGTTGGCATTATTGAGGCGACAGTAAGTACTAGTGCTCTCCGTTTACATCAATGACATGTTGAAGAAGAAATGCCGCAAATTCCTCTTTAAGTGCTACAAAGAGTTTCTCGGGTGAGAGCTTCGACAACATCTGCCAAAGCTGGAGTTGTCTTTCACGTGCTCCTCTGCGACGTATACGGCCTTCGGTTTGGATGCGAATGTTCTTCCAGAGGAAGTATCCACATAAATTTGTCCCCTGTGGCTGCTGCGCACACTTTACAAAAGAATAGAATTCAATAAGATAATTAATAATCAAGCATGATAATGGTATTGAAACTAGAATTAAAGAGATGCGCGGACCTAGTAGTACTACTTAATTACCTGCATGTTTTCCCACTTCAGCTTCGGTTTCCATTGACGACCGTGATGGTTTTTTCTATCATCTTTTTCCAAACACTATGCAGCAAAGAAAAAGAACGAAAGAGTTATTATAATTACTTTTGATATCAGGAAATAATGAAAGACAGCGAGGTCGATAAAGATCGAAATTACCATTCTATCATAAAATACAAGTCCATGTATGATTGTTCTAGTGTATCTAGTGAGTCATACACTTGAACAAGTCCATCCGCGAGGATAATATTTAGGAGGATATAGTGGTCTCTGCGCAGAAGTTTACGTAAGCAGGCATGCATATAACTCATCAACTACACTTGACAGTGAGCTAGTAGGCAAAAATAGAATTTGTAGTATACAAGAGAGTAAACACTCACCCCATGTTGTAAGGAAATATTATAGTAGATTTGGTACTCATTAGAGCCTCATCTAGAAATTTTTCCAAGGTATCTTCTGTGTCCTTGGCATAATGTTTTAACACATGACCATTAACGGTACTTGGGTCGATGAACCCAATGTCATCGATTCCCTCTTGTTTCAATTCCCACATCTTCAATCTGCATAGTAGCGTAGAAAAGAACATATATAGTAAGGATAAGCCAATGAATGATATCTTAGCTAGAGACTTAAATTATTAAAGATATAAATCACTTACAGACAATAGCAACTAACGAGAGTTTTGTCGATAGAGTCCATTGGTATAACTGGAAATGTTCTGAGAATTCAAGACATATGTCACATGCATTGACATAATGATCTTTCCTTACTTTGAGCATGACCGCCACCTCCCCTCGCTTTGCTTCACGGAGGTACCAATCATGCAACCGTCGCATCGCAGTTGGTAGTTCCTTGTACTGCTCGGGTGTGACAAGTGGTTTTCTGACGGCATATTGCATTGCGTACTCAGTTGCACCGTACCCGCGGATTTCCTCCAAGAATTTGGCCAAGAGTGAGACCTACAGCCTCTACTTCTTCGAGGTCGATTGGGTTGCCTTGCATGTCGACAGGTTGGATCGATTGCTTCCTTGGATTGGTACTCACCTTGAGCGAAGAGATTGATTTCTTGGATTGTTCTCCGAGCTGGGGAACTGCTTTCCCACTAGCTGATGCCGTACTTCCCGACTTCTTCCTTGGGTTGGGCCGACTTCTCTGCTCACTTGCCATCTCAATCTGTTGCTCATAGTCTGTCGGTATATGCTCGACATATGCCGGGGGTCGATCAATAAAGTTTTCCGCAAAGTGCTCTTGGACTTCCTTGGGTATTACCTCCTTTGGCGGCACGGTCTTCTTCGCAAAAAAGGCTTTCACTTGGAGATCGCATTCAATTTTGTTTTCCTCTGGTGTCATGTCGTAAGGCAGCTTCCTTTTGGCGGAGGCTTGGGTTTCTTCTTTGCTTTCTTCCGAAGAGGACTGCTGGTGGCCTTCCTTTTTTGGGAGCCCAGCTGGCAGGACCGCTGCTGGGGTGGAGTCAGCTCACGCGGCGGAGATCGATGTCGATGATATGGACTCACGTCATGCTCCGTCCCGAGGTTGTGAGGACTCCTCAAGGCGAGGTGGGTAGGACTGCTGGCCAGGTGGGACGCCTCTCGAGGTGGGGAGGACTGCTAGCGAGGTGGGGAGGACTGCTGGCGAGGTGACTGCTAGCGAGGTGGGGCGGACTGCTGGCGCTGCGATGCCTCTGGCTAGGATCCCTCGCGCTGGACATCGATACTCGGAGGAGTCAGTGGCCTTGGCGCCGAGTGTGGAAAGACGATGCAATCCTTAATCCATAGAATGAGACCACGACCGGCTTCTGCCAGTGTGGACACCCCCTCACCTCCAGGGATGTCAAGCAATAGTTCATCATATCCTGGCTCTATTGCGTCCACCGCGACACGAGCATACCCAGCTGGAACTGGATTGTAATGCCAGAGAACATCAAGTGTATTTTGTAAAGCATAGCCCGTTGCGACACGCACGGGTATGTTCTTCATTTTCTAGATTAGCTCACAAGATGTCTTCTCGGTGATATCATCCCCGGGGGTCTGACCCAGCGGTGCCCCCGTCGAACTCACGTTGCTTTTCGCGAGTGTAGATGGGACGGATTCCCCTGCCTCCTGCTGCGGAGTTTCCCTTTGCTGGGTCAGTTCCTGTATCTGCAGCTGTTGCTGCTCGTATATCTCTTCCAACTTTGAAAGTCGGTCTGCTTCCACCTTCTTTTTTCTCGAACGGCTTTTATAACTGTCCTGCCATCCCGCAAACCCCTCGTACCACGGAACAACGCAAACGGCTCGTGTTCGCCCTCCGTGTTCGGCATTCCCGAGGGCGCGTGTAAGCTCGTCGTTCTATCTATCAGGGTGAAACCGTCCTTCTCGGGCAGCTTTTATTGCTTCAATCAACTCATCCGATGCATGCTTCAGACTGGCCAGTGCAATAATCTTCCCTGTTGCTGGGTCCAACTTTCCCCCATGCGCAAAAAACCAATTCCTGCACCTCTTGGGGCAGTTGTAGGTTACTGGAGTGATACCTTCAGCAAGCATCTTATTATCTAATGCATCCCACTTAGGAATGGCTGACTTGTATGCACATGTCCCTAGTTTATGGTGATACTTTTTTCCTCAGCATTTATCTTATTGTTTGTTGACTTCTCCATAGCAGCTATCGATGTCTTGTACTCGATAAATGCGTCCTAGTGATTCTTTACCTTCTCGTATATTCCTTTGAATTCGGGCGCCTTCTTGCCTCTAGCGTTGTACTCGGCCCATAATCCTTTCTTCCAAGTCTAGAACGCGCCAACCATCTTATGGAGAGCAAACTCCTTGACTTTGTTCTGTTGAAGCTCCGAGAGAGAATCTGGTAGGGTGAAATACTCCATGACCTCTCGCCAAAGGGCATCTTTAATTCTTGTATCGACTTAACTCACTTCTGGTTTTGGTTCGTTTGGATGAATCCATTCATGCATTGTGATTGGGACTCCGTCCATAACAACCACTCTGCATTGACGCACAAATGTCCTGGCATTGGCTTCAGGGTGAGTCGGTTCGCCATTATGTTTGAAAGCATCAAGATTGAGCTTTACGTTGCAGTCCAATATTTTGGCACCGCCTCGTACATTTCTAACAGATTTTCTCGACCCGGAGGGCTGATAATTCAAATAAGAAAGATTTGTTAATATGTATATATACAAATCAATTAATACACATGTAATGATCACCAGAGGCTAATATGTGTATATACCTCGTCGGACATTGTTTGTTCCGGATTCTGGAACATAAGTTGTTCTTCCTCGGCCTCACATCCATCACCGTAATCGTTCATATATTTTGAGCCGTCATCATCATGTGATTCACCAGGAAGGTCCGCTAGGTTTTCGAAGCAGCGTACCATGTCGAAGATGTCCTCTTCATGAGCTCTACCGGTATTGTCCATAGCTTAATAACTAATCCATAATAATATCGATAAATCAAATTAGTATTCAAATTAGCATGCATTCAAGAATCAAAATAACTGATAGTTAATTAATTGCATCACCGAATACATATATAGTAGTTCTTACAAAAGATCTCATGTGATAATCTCGGATAATTTTCAATACATCGGCTAATCCATCGATCTAGCTAATACATCATAATAAGACATATATAGTAGCTAATATAATGATCTACCTAGAACCCTAGCGCCCGGCGGATATCGGGACAGGCGGTGGATACCCAAAGAGAAGGAACCATCACAGGAGCATAACTCCAGTGAGACCCCGGAAGACCCCGGAACAATTTATACGTGGAGGACCTTTAGTACCGGTGCGTGGCTCGCACCGGTACTAAAGACCCTTTAGTACCGGTGCGAGCAACGCACCGGTACTAAAGGTCCTCCCCAAAAAGGCGCGGGGGCAGTGGACCTTTAGTACCGGTGCGTGCACCGCACCAGTACTAAAGGTTTTTTTAATTCATTATTAGTTATTATTTTCACAAAAACCCCTAAACTTTACAAAATCATAGAAAAAATGTATGACTCCAATGGAAATAAATAATGTATGAAAAAATACCCGAAAAATATAAAGAATATGTTTATGGCATTTCCATGCATGTTTGAACAACTTCAACTGTTGTATAAGACAATTTGATTAAATGGCATTTAAAATGTCATATCTCGAGTTTGAAAAGCATTACAAATAAACTCTAAAAAGGTTTTAACTTGGCATGACATCATAATTTCACCCACATAGCAACTTCTAAAGAGTTGAGAGGGTTACGGCAGAAACTGGATGCACTTCGTGTACAAATTGGACAATCTCATAAAAAGTATGTGGGTTTCCGACGAAAACTCATCTATTACAAAGGGATTTCATTTTTAATAACTTATTTTAACTCCATACTTTTTGTGTGTTCAATATGCACCATTCAAAGGCACATCATCATTTTTCAACCCTTTCTGACTTCATTTGATATTTTTCATGCATTTAATGATTTATTTTGAGCTAAATGACCCTGAATTTAAAAAGCAGTACAAATGAACTCTAAAAAGGTTGTAACTTGGCATGAAATCCTAATTTCACCCATATAGCAACTTCTAAAGAGTTGAGAGCGTTACGGCAAAAACTGGATGCACTTCGTGACAAATTGGACAATCTCATAAGAAGTATGAGGGTTCCAGACGAAAACTCATCTGTTACAAAGGGATTTCATTTTTAATAACATATTTTAACTATGTTCAATATGCACCATTCAAAGGCACATCATCATTTTTCAACCCTTTCTGACTTCATTTGATATTTTTCATGCATTTAATGATTTATTTTGAGCTAAATGACCCTGAATTTGAAAAGCATTACAAATGAACTCTAAGAAGGTTGTAACTTGGCATGACATCACAATTTCACCCACATAGCAATTTCTAAAGAGTTGCGAGGGTTACGGCAAAAACTGGATGCATTTCGTGTACAAATTGGATAATCTCATAAGAGGTATGAGGGTTTTGGACGAAAACTCATCTATTACAAAGGGATTTCATTTTTAATAACATATTTTAACTCCATACTTTTTGTGTGTTCAACAGGCACCATTCAAAGGCACATCATCATTTTTCAACCCTTTCTGACTTCATTTGATATTTTTCATGCATTTAATGATTTATTTTGAGCTAAATGACCCTGAATTTGAAAAGCATTACAAATGAACTCTAAGAAGGTTTTAACTTGGAATGACATCATAATTTCACCCACATAGCAACTTCTAAAGAGTTGAGAGGGTTACGACAAAAACTGGATGCACTTCATGTACAAATTGGACAATCTCATAAGAAGTATGAGGGTTTCCGACGAAAACTCATCTATACAAAGGGATTTCATTTTAAATAACATATTTTAACTCCATACCTTTTGTGTGTTCAATATGCACCATTCAAAGGCACATCATCATTTTTCAACCCTTTCTGACTTCATTTGATATTTTGCATGCATCTAAAGATTTATTTTGAGCCAAATGACCCTGAATTTGAAAAGCATTACAAATGAACTCTAAAAAGGTTGTAACTTGGCATGACATCATGATTTCACCCACATAGAAACTTTTAAAGAGTTGAGAGGGTTATGTCAAAAATTGGATGCACTTCGTGTACAAATTAGACAATCTCATAAGAAGTATGATGGTTTCGGACGAAAACTCGTCTATTACAAAGGGATTTCATTTTTAATAACTTATTTTAACTCCATACATTTTGTGTATTCAATATGCACCATTCAAAGGCACATCATCATTTTTCAACCCTTCCTGACTTCATTTGATATTTTTCCTGCATTTAATGATTTATTTTGAGCTAAATGACCCTGAATTTGAAAAGCATTACAAATGAACTCTAAGAAGGTTGTAACTTGGCATGACATCACAATTTCACCCACATAGCAATTTCTAAAGAGTTGCGAGGGTTACGGCAAAAACTGGATGCATTTCGTGTACAAATTGGATAATCTCATAAGAGGTATGAGGGTTTTGGACGAAAACTCATCTATTACAAAGGGATTTCCTTTTTAATAACATATTTTAACTCCATACTTTTTGTGTGTTCAACAGGCACCATTCAAAGGCACATCATCATTTTTCAACCCTTTCTGACTTCATTTGATATTTTTCATGCATTTAATGATTTATTTTGAGCTAAATGACCCTGAATTTGAAAAGCATTACAAATGAACTCTAAGAAGGTTTTAACTTGGAATGACATCATAATTTCACCCACATAGCAACTTCTAAAGAGTTGAGAGGGTTACGACAAAAACTGGATGCACTTCGTGTACAAATTGGACAATCTCATAAGAAGTATGAGGGTTTCCGACGAAAACTCATCTATACAAAGGGATTTCATTTTAAATAACATATTTTAACTCCATACCTTTTGTGTGTTCAATATGCACCATTCAAAGGCACATCATCATTTTTCAACCCTTTCTGACTTCATTTGATATTTTGCATGCATCTAAAGATTTATTTTGAGCCAAATGACCCTGAATTTGAAAAGCATTACAAATGAACTCTAAAAAGGTTGTAACTTGGCATGACATCATGATTTCACCCACATAGAAACTTTTAAAGAGTTGAGAGGGTTATGTCAAAAATTGGATGCACTTCGTGTACAAATTAGACAATCTCATAAGAAGTATGATGGTTTCGGACGAAAACTCGTCTATTACAAAGGGATTTCATTTTTAATAACTTATTTTAACTCCATACATTTTGTGTATTCAATATGCACCATTCAAAGGCACATCATCATTTTTCAACCCTTCCTGACTTCATTTGATATTTTTCCTGCATTTAATGATTTATTTTGAGCTAAATGACCCTGAATTTGAAAAGCATTACAAATGAACTCTAAGAAGGTTGTAACTTGGCATGACATCACAATTTCACCCACATAGCAATTTCTAAAGAGTTGCGAGGGTTACGGCAAAAACTGGATGCATTTCGTGTACAAATTGGATAATCTCATAAGAGGTATGAGGGTTTTGGACGAAAACTCATCTATTACAAAGGGATTTCCTTTTTAATAACATATTTTAACTCCATACTTTTTGTGTGTTCAACAGGCACCATTCAAAGGCACATCATCATTTTTCAACCCTTTCTGACTTCATTTGATATTTTTCATGCATTTAATGATTTATTTTGAGCTAAATGACCCTGAATTTGAAAAGCATTACAAATGAACTCTAAGAAGGTTTTAACTTGGAATGACATCATAATTTCACCCACATAGCAACTTCTAAAGAGTTGAGAGGGTTACGACAAAAACTGGATGCACTTCGTGTACAAATTGGACAATCTCATAAGAAGTATGAGGGTTTCCGACGAAAACTCATCTATACAAAGGGATTTCATTTTAAATAACATATTTTAACTCCATACCTTTTGTGTGTTCAATATGCACCATTCAAAGGCACATCATCATTTTTCAACCCTTTCTGACTTCATTTGATATTTTGCATGCATCTAAAGATTTATTTTGAGCCAAATGACCCTGAATTTGAAAAGCATTACAAATGAACTCTAAAAAGGTTGTAACTTGGCATGACATCATGATTTCACCCACATAGAAACTTTTAAAGAGTTGAGAGGGTTATGTCAAAAATTGGATGCACTTCGTGTACAAATTAGACAATCTCATAAGAAGTATGATGGTTTCGGACGAAAACTCGTCTATTACAAAGGGATTTCATTTTTAATAACTTATTTTAACTCCATACATTTTGTGTATTCAATATGCACCATTCAAAGGCACATCATCATTTTTCAACCCTTCCTGACTTCATTTGATATTTTTCCTGCATTTAATGATTTATTTTGAGCTAAATGACCCTGAATTTGAAAAGCATTACAAATGAACTCTAAGAAGGTTGTAACTTGGCATGACATCACAATTTCACCCACATAGCAATTTCTAAAGAGTTGCGAGGGTTACGGCAAAAACTGGATGCATTTCGTGTACAAATTGGATAATCTCATAAGAGGTATGAGGGTTTTGGACGAAAACTCATCTATTACAAAGGGATTTCCTTTTTAATAACATATTTTAACTCCATACTTTTTGTGTGTTCAACAGGCACCATTCAAAGGCACATCATCATTTTTCAACCCTTTCTGACTTCATTTGATATTTTTCATGCATTTAATGATTTATTTTGAGCTAAATGACCCTGAATTTGAAAAGCATTACAAATGAACTCTAAGAAGGTTTTAACTTGGAATGACATCATAATTTCACCCACATAGCAACTTCTAAAGAGTTGAGAGGGTTACGACAAAAACTGGATGCACTTCATGTACAAATTGGACAATCTCATAAGAAGTATGAGGGTTTCCGACGAAAACTCATCTATACAAAGGGATTTCATTTTAAATAACATATTTTAACTCCATACCTTTTGTGTGTTCAATATGCACCATTCAAAGGCACATCATCATTTTTCAACCCTTTCTGACTTCATTTGATATTTTGCATGCATCTAAAGATTTATTTTGAGCCAAATGACCCTGAATTTGAAAAGCATTACAAATGAACTCTAAAAAGGTTGTAACTTGGCATGACATCATGATTTCACCCACATAGAAACTTTTAAAGAGTTGAGAGGGTTATGTCAAAAATTGGATGCACTTCGTGTACAAATTAGACAATCTCATAAGAAGTATGATGGTTTCGGACGAAAACTCGTCTATTACAAAGGGATTTCATTTTTAATAACTTATTTTAACTCCATACATTTTGTGTATTCAATATGCACCATTCAAAGGCACATCATCATTTTTCAACCCTTCCTGACTTCATTTGATATTTTTCCTGCATTTAATGATTTATTTTGAGCTAAATGACCCTGAATTTGAAAAGCATTACAAATGAACTCTAAGAAGGTTGTAACTTGGCATGACATCACAATTTCACCCACATAGCAATTTCTAAAGAGTTGCGAGGGTTACGGCAAAAACTGGATGCATTTCGTGTACAAATTGGATAATCTCATAAGAGGTATGAGGGTTTTGGACGAAAACTCATCTATTACAAAGGGATTTCCTTTTTAATAACATATTTTAACTCCATACTTTTTGTGTGTTCAACAGGCACCATTCAAAGGCACATCATCATTTTTCAACCCTTTCTGACTTCATTTGATATTTTTCATGCATTTAATGATTTATTTTGAGCTAAATGACCCTGAATTTGAAAAGCATTACAAATGAACTCTAAGAAGGTTTTAACTTGGAATGACATCATAATTTCACCCACATAGCAACTTCTAAAGAGTTGAGAGGGTTACGACAAAAACTGGATGCACTTCGTGTACAAATTGGACAATCTCATAAGAAGTATGAGGGTTTCCGACGAAAACTCATCTATACAAAGGGATTTCATTTTAAATAACATATTTTAACTCCATACCTTTTGTGTGTTCAATATGCACCATTCAAAGGCACATCATCATTTTTCAACCCTTTCTGACTTCATTTGATATTTTGCATGCATCTAAAGATTTATTTTGAGCCAAATGACCCTGAATTTGAAAAGCATTACAAATGAACTCTAAAAAGGTTGTAACTTGGCATGACATCATGATTTCACCCACATAGAAACTTTTAAAGAGTTGAGAGGGTTATGTCAAAAATTGGATGCACTTCGTGTACAAATTAGACAATCTCATAAGAAGTATGATGGTTTCGGACGAAAACTCGTCTATTACAAAGGGATTTCATTTTTAATAACTTATTTTAACTCCATACATTTTGTGTATTCAATATGCACCATTCAAAGGCACATCATCATTTTTCAACCCTTCCTGACTTCATTTGATATTTTTCCTGCATTTAATGATTTATTTTGAGCTAAATGACCCTGAATTTGAAAAGCATTACAAATGAACTCTAAGAAGGTTGTAACTTGGCATGACATCACAATTTCACCCACATAGCAATTTCTAAAGAGTTGCGAGGGTTACGGCAAAAACTGGATGCATTTCGTGTACAAATTGGATAATCTCATAAGAGGTATGAGGGTTTTGGACGAAAACTCATCTATTACAAAGGGATTTCCTTTTTAATAACATATTTTAACTCCATACTTTTTGTGTGTTCAACAGGCACCATTCAAAGGCACATCATCATTTTTCAACCCTTTCTGACTTCATTTGATATTTTTCATGCATTTAATGATTTATTTTGAGCTAAATGACCCTGAATTTGAAAAGCATTACAAATGAACTCTAAGAAGGTTTTAACTTGGAATGACATCATAATTTCACCCACATAGCAACTTCTAAAGAGTTGAGAGGGTTACGACAAAAACTGGATGCACTTCATGTACAAATTGGACAATCTCATAAGAAGTATGAGGGTTTCCGACGAAAACTCATCTATACAAAGGGATTTCATTTTAAATAACATATTTTAACTCCATACCTTTTGTGTGTTCAATATGCACCATTCAAAGGCACATCATCATTTTTCAACCCTTTCTGACTTCATTTGATATTTTGCATGCATCTAAAGATTTATTTTGAGCCAAATGACCCTGAATTTGAAAAGCATTACAAATGAACTCTAAAAAGGTTGTAACTTGGCATGACATCATGATTTCACCCACATAGAAACTTTTAAAGAGTTGAGAGGGTTATGTCAAAAATTGGATGCACTTCGTGTACAAATTAGACAATCTCATAAGAAGTATGATGGTTTCGGACGAAAACTCGTCTATTACAAAGGGATTTCATTTTTAATAACTTATTTTAACTCCATACATTTTGTGTATTCAATATGCACCATTCAAAGGCACATCATCATTTTTCAACCCTTCCTGACTTCATTTGATATTTTTCCTGCATTTAATGATTTATTTTGAGCTAAATGACCCTGAATTTGAAAAGCATTACAAATGAACTCTAAGAAGGTTGTAACTTGGCATGACATCACAATTTCACCCACATAGCAATTTCTAAAGAGTTGCGAGGGTTACGGCAAAAACTGGATGCATTTCGTGTACAAATTGGATAATCTCATAAGAGGTATGAGGGTTTTGGACGAAAACTCATCTATTACAAAGGGATTTCCTTTTTAATAACATATTTTAACTCCATACTTTTTGTGTGTTCAACAGGCACCATTCAAAGGCACATCATCATTTTTCAACCCTTTCTGACTTCATTTGATATTTTTCATGCATTTAATGATTTATTTTGAGCTAAATGACCCTGAATTTGAAAAGCATTACAAATGAACTCTAAGAAGGTTTTAACTTGGAATGACATCATAATTTCACCCACATAGCAACTTCTAAAGAGTTGAGAGGGTTACGACAAAAACTGGATGCACTTCGTGTACAAATTGGACAATCTCATAAGAAGTATGAGGGTTTCCGACGAAAACTCATCTATACAAAGGGATTTCATTTTAAATAACATATTTTAACTCCATACCTTTTGTGTGTTCAATATGCACCATTCAAAGGCACATCATCATTTTTCAACCCTTTCTGACTTCATTTGATATTTTGCATGCATCTAAAGATTTATTTTGAGCCAAATGACCCTGAATTTGAAAAGCATTACAAATGAACTCTAAAAAGGTTGTAACTTGGCATGACATCATGATTTCACCCACATAGAAACTTTTAAAGAGTTGAGAGGGTTATGTCAAAAATTGGATGCACTTCGTGTACAAATTAGACAATCTCATAAGAAGTATGATGGTTTCGGACGAAAACTCGTCTATTACAAAGGGATTTCATTTTTAATAACTTATTTTAACTCCATACATTTTGTGTATTCAATATGCACCATTCAAAGGCACATCATCATTTTTCAACCCTTCCTGACTTCATTTGATATTTTTCATGCATTTAATGATTTATTTTGAGCTAAATGACCCTGAATTTGAAAAGCAGTACAAATGAACTCTAAAAAGGTTGTAACTTGGCATGACATCATAATTTCACCTACATAGCAACTTCTAAAGAGTTGAGGAGCTGTACAAAGTGGATGCACTTCGTGTAAAAACTGTTACAAAGATACCATGCTAGGAAATGCATGCATGTCCTTCACATATATAGAAAGTGATGACGGTAAAGCCGGTCACATCCCAGATTGGGATATCGCGGTGTAAGACTTTTTTTGCGTGTTTGTCCCTTGCTAATGATTGCGCCATAACCATGGATAATCTTCATCATTTAACAGGATGCTTGGATCAGTCTTCACTCTGAAGGGAGGGATTTCGTGAAACTTTTCATAATCTTCTGACATGTCTGTCTTGTCCTCCACTCCCACAATGTTTCTTTTCCCTGAAAGAACTATGTGGCGCTTTGGCTCATCGTATGATGTATTCGCTTCCTTATCTTTTTTTCTCCTCGGTTTGCAAGACATGTCCTTCACATAGAAAACCCAAGCCACGTCATTGGCTAGGACGAATGAGTCGTCTGTGTATCCAAGATTGTTAAGATCCACTGTTGTCATTCCGTACTACAGGTCTACCTGTACCCCTGCCTCCAGTATATTTGACCCATGTGCACCGAAACAAAGGGACCTTAAGATCAGGTCCATAGTCAAGTTCCCATATCTCCTCTATGTAACCATAATATGTGTCTTCAAAGTTGGTTGCATCATGGCGGACACTGCTGTTTTGGTTGGTGCTCTTTTTATCTTGGGCGATCGTGTAAAATGTATTCCCATTTATCTCGTACCCTTTGAAAGTCGTTATAGTCGAACTTGGTGTCTTGGCCAACCAATACAGTTCATCTAGAACATCGTTGTCATTGATGAGCTTTGTTTGCAACCAACCGACAAAAGTCTCCATGTGTTTACGTTCAATCCAAGGGTTAGACTGCTTTGGGTTCTTGGACCGTACAATATCCTTGTGTTCCTCCATATATGGAGTCACCAAGGTGGAATTTTGTAGAACTGTGTAGTGTGCTTGAGTGAAATAATGCCCATCCATATTTACTGCTTCTTTCTTTCCTAATGTGCCATTTGCACCCAGTCTCCCCTCATGCCGCGATTCAGGAAGACCAATTGGCTTAATGTCAGGAAAAAAGTCAACACAAAACTCAATAACCTCCTATGTTCCATATCCCTTCGCAATGCTTCCTTTTGGCCTAGCACGGTTATGATCGTGTTTCTTTAAGACTCCCATGAACCTCTCGAAAGGGAACATATTGTGTAGAAATACATGACCCAGAATGTTAATCTCTTCGACTAGGTGAACTAGAACGTGCGTCATAATATTGAAGAAGGATGGAGGGAACACCAACTCGAAACTAACAAGACATTGGGCCAGGTCATTCTGTAACCTTCGTAGGATTTCTGGATCGATTACTTTCCGAGAAACTGCATTGAGGAATGCGCATAGCTTCACAATGGCTAATCGAACATTTTCCGGTAGAAGTCCCCTAAGTGCAACCGGAAGTAATTGCGTCATAATCACGTGGCAGTCATGAGACTTTAGATTTTGAATTTTTTTCTCTACCATATTTATTATTCCCTTTATATTCAACGAGAAGCCAGACGGGACCTTGATACCGAGCAGGCATTCAAAAAAGATTTCCTTCTCTTCTTTCATAACAGCGTAGCTGGCAGGACCTTGATACTGCTTTGTAGGCATGCCGTCTTTTTTGTTAATTCTTTGCTTGTCCTCCCGTGCATCCGGTGTATCTTTTGTCTTTCCATACACGCTGAAGCAGCCTATCAAGTTCACACAAAGATTCTTCGTCACATGCATCACGTCGATTGCATTGTGGACCTTTAGGGCTTTCCAATATTCAAGTTCCCTATATATTTATTCTTCCACACGGGTGCGTGTCCGTTGGCGTCTTTCGGAACAAATTTTCCGCCATGACCCTTTCCAAACATTACCTGTAAATCCTTGACCATATCAAATATATATTCACCAGTACGGAGGCCAGGCTTCTTCCGGTTATCTGGCTCACCTTTGAAATGGTTGCCTGCCGTTCTTAAGATATGCTTGATTGGTAGAAATCGACGATGTCCCAGGTACCCATTCTTCTTACATTTATCCAAATATATACTTTCAGTATCATCTAAACAGTGAGTGCATGCATTGTATCCCTTGTTTGTATGTCCTGAAAGGTTATTAAGAGCAGGCCAATCATTGATGGTTACAAACAGCAACGCTCGTAGGGCAATTTCCTTCCATGTGTGCGCATCCCACACACGTAGACCTATTTTTTTCCACAACTGTAGCGACCCGACTCTAAACGAGTCAAGCCTCTGTGTTTTCTGTGTCATCCCTGGATCAGTATGCTGGCACACAAAGTACATCAATGTATATATCAAAGTGCAATCACATGTAAATAACGTAAAACTGATATATACCTTAAAGTTTCAGCGGAAGCGGTCAATGGGAGTGGAGTCCCAATAACACAAATGGCAAGTTGAGTGCGGACTGTAACCCTGAATCATTCTCTTACTCATCAAGAAGTGTATCTGCAACATGAGACGTTGCAGCCGTGTAGGTCAGTACATTGAATGTACCGGCAAGATCACCATAGATGGAACAGAAGATAAAAAGTAATCTATATGCAGTTGGGCTTTATGGCTCCATGTCTAAGTTTTTTCATAAGAGCTGATTTTATTTTCTTTTCCTACAACAAAGGAATATCAGGAATTTTTCTACAGAGTTTCCTATCATGACATGGTTCCGCCAACCAATGTCTAGTATTCCCACAAGTAACTTGAGTTGCCCACAATTAGTTATCAGTCCAGTGTTGAGAGTTCAGAGATAGATCCAAGTCTAGAAGCTCAAATTGTCCGTAATCGGGGACACGGCTAATCAATTAGGTTTAACTCTACAGAGTGTTGTGTACTTTACCCACAAGATTCTTTCCTTCCTGGTAAATTCTCGCACTACCTGATGTTTGAGAACAGGACGAAAGAAACATGGTCTTTTAGAGTGTTTCCCTGAGCTACTGACAGTGCCCATCCCATCCTAACGTCGACCACATCTCATAGCACTGTCTATTCAGAGTCACTACAAGGATCAACCAAGCCAGAGACCATACTGACTTGTGGCTACACAGGTAAGCTTTCGGGCATGAAGTATTCATCCTTCTCTTTGAGTCTGGGTGAAGCTTTCCGCGTGAATACTGGCGCATCTCTAGTACCACCTTGGTCATCCACTGGTTTCTCTAGGGTGCCGTTCCAACCATCCTTCACCCAGTAGTGTGTAGTGAAAACTTGTTTCTCAAGTCTCGAAGTCTTGAGGTCTTGAAGATGCAGGACTTGAAGAAGCCTTCATGAAGTCATCGTTTTGACGTGGAGTCCTCCTTCTCACACCACTCACAATCACTCATACCAGACCCCGTCTACTTTAGCATAGCATTGAGATAACTAACATTCCTGGGGCTTTAGTAACAAGTGGTGGGTTCCTACCTCATGCATACTACTCAACTACAAGAATTTCAATAACACTACGGGAGGGATTTGTGGAAATTATGTCACTACAATGCAAATAAAACATGGGTATGAAAAAGATGGTCAAAGTGAACTTGCCTATAGTGTTGATGAAGAAAAGATATCGCTCTCAGAAATAACTTGATAGACTATTCGTCACTCTCCGATGAAAATCTATACAATCAAACATAGCATTCATATAAGCAACCATACTATCAATCAATGCTAACACTCAATAGGAAAACACACAACTAAAGTCAATAAGGTTGTGATGAAGGAAATACTTAAGACAAAATCAAATAAAAAAACTGCATCAATACAACTAAGGGGGGGGATGAAGGAAATACTCAAGACAAAAATCTAAATCACAAAACTACATCAACAGGACAGGGGTTGGTTTACCAGTACAAACAACTGTTTTAAACCAAACAAAAACAAGGTAACCTATATTAATATTATTTTAGTAACTACTTACTTAGCAAAAAGAATTACTTTTGAAGAACAACTAGGAGTCATGAAAACAACATTCTAACCAACCTAGGTTTTACACATACAACGTAACCACATGGAAACCACTAAAACCAAAAACCAAAGTAAACATTCATAGCAACTAGGCCAGTGAGAAATAAAAGTATTAGCTCATCTAAACTTTTGGAAAAAGTTTCTATTAAAACTAAATTGTTTTATAACACATTACCTAATGAAAACTAATATAGTTTTCCTACCATAATAGAGCAAACTAAACTATTTTTATTAACAAAAAATTCTTGAAAGAAAATAATTCACTAAAACTTTTCTTAGAAAACAGAATTTAATTTATATAAAACTTTGTTGGAATAAATTATCACTAACTAGTTTGTTTTATCAATCTAAACCTAATTGAAAAGGAGTTGTGATTCCTATAACAATAAAGAAATGAACTAAGCAAATTTTATATTTTTATTCACGGTAAGTCAAACACTAAATGTTTAAGCAACAGAACCTACTAAACAAATTAAAACTAAATCTAATTTGAACTAACCAATACTAAGTAAATAAACCTATTTTAAAACACTAGGCAGATTATGTTAATAGCTAAAACACTAAACAAATACATCCTAAAAATCCTCAAACTAAGCAAGCTGATAGTCCTAACTAATACCAAGCAGTAGCAAAAAGATTCATCTCAAAATCTATTTTTAAACTCTAGTTATTCAGATTTGAGTATTTTGAGAAAATTTGATGAAATTCAAATTTTAAGGTTCAAATTTAAAATCTAAGACTACAGGGTGAAACTACAAGAAATAAGTGAACTAATGCAAAAAGAATTAACAAAAAACATTAAATGGTTCAAAAGATATAAGGAAAATAAAATCAGAACCTATTCTGTTTTCTAAAACAAAACAGAAGTAGAAACACTAAACTAACGGACAGGGGGGTCTACGTGGCGCTTTCCTATTGGTCTAGGGAGTGTGCGTACAGGAGCAATTGAGCGGACGTCTGAATCTTAACAAAAAATGGTTCGGGGTTTAAGACGTTCTAATCTAGATCGTAGGAATTAGATCCGACGGCTAAGAGAGAGTGGGGGGCTCGCAGAGGGGAGGTTGCCGGCGGTGGTGGACTCCGGCGATGGCGACAGCTCCGGCGTGACGCGTCCGAGCGTTCCCATGGTCCTCCGGAGACGGCAAGGACTCCAGGCGATGGCGGAAGACCTCCGGCGTCCGTTGGTGTCGTCGGTTGATGCAGGGAACGACGGTGGCGAGCTCCTCGAGCTTGGGATGATGGCGGCCTAGGGAATCTCCGGTGAGGTAGTTGGCGTGGGGGTTCTGGCGGGGTAGGGGCATGGGAGAAGGGGGCTGGGAGGTGTGTCTGAGTGTGGTGAGGTCGTCGGAGACCTCGGAGGGACTCGGGGAGGAGTGTGGCGACGGGCACGAGGGAAAAGGTGCGGCAGCGACAGAGAGCTCTGGTGAGCTATTCCGGCGAAGGGAGGGGCTAGGACGAGGGGGAAAAGGGGGGAATGGGGTGCGGAGAGGGGCCGACTACTTATAGGGCCGCGGGTGGGGTGAGGGAAGGAAGGAGAGAGAGATCCGGCTAGGGATGGCCAGCGAGGTTTCGGGATGGGATGGAGGAGGGAGGCAACCGTGCAGTGTCTTCGGTCGGATGGTGGGGCCAAGCGTCAGTGAGAGGGGAGCGGCGTTAGTGTGTCGGTCGTCCGATAAGAAAGGAAAGTCAACACGGGTTTTTAGGCAGGTGGGCCGACCGGGTCTTTAAGGCGTTAAATATTTTTCCTATTTTCAATTTTCAGCACAGTAAAAACCTCTTTATGACTTTGATATAATACCAAATATAGTAAAATTTTATATCAAAATTATCATAATAATAAATGCCATGAATTGGACATTTTTATTCTGTCATTTGCACACTTTGAAAAAATAATATTTTCAGAAGATGCCTATTTGGATTTTAAATCCTTTTGCAAATATTATTTTTTCAAATAACCCCTGGTTTTTATTGCTCAAATAAATCACCAAGAAGTCCTTGGTTGGGAGTGTCATGTTACTCCTCTCAAATTTGTCAAGGGGTTTTGAATACTTTGAAAATTTGAATAGGAACCAAATATGAAATGGATTCCTAGAATAATTCAGAGGCACTTTCAAATCCTTCATTTCAACCTCCAACTCATATTTCATAAAATTTGAAGAAGTCATATTATCTTCTCTCATGAAAATCATTTAGTTGCATAAAGTTGTTGGATTTGAAATATTTCCAAATGAAATTCAAATCATTCTCAATTCCCTTTTCATTCCTTTGAATGGAAGAAGTCATGTCATCTTCACTCTGGGTTTTGTGATGAAATGAATTTGAATTCCTGATGATCAAAATGCAGAGTGAAAGTTTTGGGAAAGTCATTTCACTCCCTCTCATTTACACTTTCAAAAGTTTCAAAATCACTCACTTTCAATCACTCAATCAACTAAGCAATCAACCAAGCAATTTTATTATAACATTCCAAAATTTGGGATGTTGCAACAACTGTAGAAGTTCATCAACTAGTGGCCTTAGGTATACATCAATGTCGTTGTCGGGTTGCTTAGGGCCTTGGAGCATGTTGGGGAACGTAGTAGTAATTCAAAAAAATTCCTACAATCACAAAGATCTATCCATGGAGAAACCAGCAACGAGTGGGGAGATATTGCATCTTCATACCTTTGAAGATCGCTAAGCGGAAGCGTTACAAGAACGTGGTTGGTGCAGTCATACTCGTAGCGATTCAGATCACGGTGGACTCCGATCTTAGCACCAAACAACGGTGCCTCCGCGTTCAACACACGTGCAGCCCGGTGACGTCTCCTACGCCTTGATACAGCAAGGAAGGAGGAGAGGTTGAGGGAGAGCTCCGGCAGCACGACATCGTGGTGACGGTGGAGCTGCATGGACTCCGGCAGGGCTTCGCCAAGCCCTACGGAGAACGAGGAGAAGGAGAGGTAGGTCTGCGCCGGAAGGGAGAGAGAACCGTGTATCTGACAGCCCCAAAACCTCACATATATATAGGGGGAAGGAGGAGGGAGGGCTGCACCCTAGGGTTCCCACCCTAGGTTGGTGCGGCAGCCTGCACGAGGCCATTTGGCCGGCGGCCAGGGCAGGGAGGGGTGGAGGCGCCCTAGTGTGGGCCTTAGGGCCCATCCACGCCTAGGGTTTGCCCCCCTCCACCCTTGCTGCGCCTTGGGATGGGGTGGGGGGCGCACCAGCCCACCTAGGGGCTGGTTCCCTCCCACTCTTGGCCCATGGAACCTTCCGAGGCTGGTGGCCCCTCCCGCTGGACCCTCGGATCCCTTCCGGGGGTCCCGGTACGTTACCGGTGACGCCCGGCACTCTACCGGTAACCAAATCCTCACTTCCTATATATCAATCCTCGTCTCCGGACCATTCCGGAGCTCCTTGTGACGTCTGGGATCTCATCTAGGACTCCGAACAACCTTCGGTAACCACGTACACTATTTCCCTATAACCCTAGCGTCATCGAACCTTAAGTGTGTAGATCCTACGGGTTCGGGAGACACGTAAACATGACCGAGACACTCTTCGATCAATAACCAACAGCAGGATCTGGATACCCAAGTTGGATCCCACATGCTCCACGATGATCTCATCGGATGAACCACGATGTTAGGGATTCAGATAATCCCGTATGCAATTCCCTTTGTCTACGGGTATGATACTTGCCCGAGATTTGATCGTCGGTATCCCTTTACCTTGTTCAATCTGATTACCGGCAAGTCTCTTTACTCTTTTCGTAACACATCATCCCGTGGCTAACTCCTTAGTCACATTGAGCTCATTATGATGATGTCTTACCGAGTGGGCCTAGAGATACCTCTGCGTCACACGGAGTGACAAATCCCAGTCTCGATTCATGCCAACCCAACAGACACTTTCGGAGATACCCGTATTGTACCTTTATAGACACCCAGTTACGTTGTGATTTTTGGCACACCCAAACCATTCCTACGGTATCCGGGAGTTGCAATTTCTCATGGTCTAAGGAAATGATTCTTGACATCAGAAAAGTTTTAGCAGACGAACTACACGATCTTGTGCTATGCTTAGGATTGGGTCTTGTCCATCACATCATTATCCTAATGATGTGTTCCCGTTATCAACGACATCCTATGTCCATGGTCATGAAACCGTGACCATCTATTGATCAACGGGCTAGCCAACTAGAGTCTCACTAAGGACATGTTGTGGTCTATGTACTCACACATGTATTACGGTTTCTGGTTAACACAATTATAGCATGAACAATAGACAATTATCATGAACAAGGAAATACAATAATAACCATTTTATTATTGCCTCTAAGGCATATTTCCAATAGTCTCCCACTTGCACTAGAGTCAATAATCTATTTACATTTTGATGAATCGAACACCCATAGCATTCTGGTGTTGATCATGGTTTGCTTGTAAGAGAGGTTTTTTAGTCAACAGATCTGTGACATTCAGATCCGTATGCACTTTACAAATATCTATATCTCCCTCCTGAATGTAATCACGGATGGAGTTGAAGCGGCGCTTGATGTGTCTTGTCTTCTTGTGAAACCTGGGATCCTTCGCAAGGGCAATAGCTCCAGTGTTGTCACAGAGTAGAGTCATCGGTCCCGACGCATTGGGAATCACTCCTAGGTCGGTGATGAACTCGTTCATCTAGACTCCATCCTTTGCTGCTTCCGAAGCAGCTATGTACTCCGCTTCACGTGTAGATGCCGCCGTGATGCTTTGCTTGCTGCTGCACACGCTGACTGCCCCTCCGTTCAAAACATACACATATCTGGTTTGCGACTTGGAGTCGTCCGGATCTGTGTCGAAGCTAGCATCGGCGTAACCCTTTACGGCGAGCTCTTCGGCACCTCCATATACGAGAAACATCTCCTTTGTCCTTTTCAGGAACTTCAGGATATTCTTGACTGCTGTCTAGTGTTCCGCTCCGGGATCACTTTGGTACCTCCCTACCAATCTTGTGGCAAGGTTCACATCAGGTCTGGTACACAGCATGGCATACATAATAGAGCCTATGGCTGAAGCATAGGGGATGACACTCATCTCTTCTCTATCCTTTGCCGTGGTCGGGCATTGAGTCGTACTCAATCTCACACCTCGCAACACAGGCAAGAACCCCTTATTGGACTGATCCATATTGAACTTCTTCAATACTTTATCAAGGTATGTGCTTTGTGAAAGACCTATGAGGAGTCTCGATCTATCTCTATAGACCTCGATACCTAATATGTAAGCAGCTTCTCCAAGGCCCTTCATTGAAAAACACTTATTCAAGTAGGCCTTTACACTTTCCAAGAGTTCTATATCATTTCCCATTATCAGTATGTCATCCACATATAATATCAAAAATGCTACAGAGCTCCCACTCACTTTCTGGTAAATACAGGGTTCTCCATAAACCTATACAAACCCAAATGCTTTAATCACCTCATTAAAGCAAATGTTCCAACTCTGAGATGCTTGCACCAGCCCATAGATGGAGCGCTGGAGCTTGCATACTTTGTTAGCATCTTTAGGATAGACAAAACCTTCCGGCTGCATCATATACAGTTCTTCCTTGAGGAAGCCATTAAGGAATGCCGTTTTGACGTCCATTTGCCAGATCTCATAATCATAAAATGCGGCAATTACTAACATGATTCGGACAGACTTCAGAATCACTACGGGTGAGATGTCTCATCGTATTCAACTCCTTGAACTTGTCGGTAACCCTTAGCGACAAGCTGAGCCTTATGGACAGTCACATTACCATCCGCGTCAGTCTTCTTCTTAAAGATCCATTTATTTTCAATGGCTCGCTTATCATCAGGCAAGTCCACCAAAGTCCATACTTTGTTCTCATACATGGATCCTATCTTGTATTTTATGGCTTCAAGCCATTTGTTGGAATCCGGGCCCGCCATCGCTTCTTCATAATTCGAAGGTTCACCGTTGTCCAACAACATGATCTCTAGGACAGGATTGTCGTACCACTCTGGTGCGGAACATTTCCTAGTGGACCTTCGAGTAGCAACTTGATCTGAAGTTTCATGATCATCATCATTAACTTCCAATCTAGCCGGTGTAGGCTCCACAGAAACAACTTCCTGTGCTGCGCCACTCTCCGGTTCGAGTGGAGGTACAATTATCTCATCAAGTTCTATTTTCCTCCCACTTACTTCTTTCGAGAGAAACTCTTTCTCGAGAAAGGATCCATTCTTGGCAACAAAGACTGCCTTCGGATCCGAGGTAGAAGGTATAACCAATAGTCTCTTTGGGATGTCCTATGAAGACGCACTTTTTCGCATTGGGTTCGAGCTTCTCGGATTGAAGTTGCTTCACATAAGCATCGCATCCCCAAATATTTAGAAATGACAGCTTAGGTTTCTTTCCAAACCATAATTCATATGGTGTGGTCTCAACGGATTTTGACGGTGCCCTATTTAAAGTGGATGTGGCAGTCTCTAATCCATATCCCCAAAATGATAGCGGTAAGTCAGTAAGAGACATCATAGATCGCACCATATCCAATAGAGTGCGATTACGATATTTAGACACACCATTTCGCTGAGGTGTGCCAGGCGGCGTGAGTTGTGAAACAATTCCACATTGTCTTAGGTGCGTGCCAAACTCGTGACTTAAATATTCTCCGCCACGATCAGATCGTAGGCACTTTATTTTCCTTTCACGTTGATTCTCTACCTCACTTGTGTTTCATCAAGTACACATACCCATATCTGCCCAAGTCATCAGTGAGGGTGAGAATATAACGGTAGCCACCGCGAGCCTCGACGCTCATTGGACCGCATACATCGGTATGTATTATTTCCAATAAGTCAGTAGCTCGCTCCATTGTTCCGGAGAACGGGGTCTTGGTCATCTTACCCATGAGGCATGGTTCACACGTGTCAAATGATTCGAAATCAAGAGACTCCAAAAGTCCATCAACATGGAGCTTCTTCATGCATTTGACACGAATATGACCAAGGCGGCAGTGCCACATGTAAGTGGGACTATCGTTATCAACTTTACACTTTTTGGTACTCACACTATGGACATGTGTAACATCACGTTCGAGATTCATCAAAAATAAACCATTGACCAGCAGGGCATGACCATAAAACATTTCTCTCATATAAATAAAACAACCATTGTTCTCAGATTTAAATGAGTAGCCATCTCGAATCAAACAAGATCCAGATACAATGTTCATGCTCAAAGCTGGTACTAAATAACAATTATTGAGGTTTGACACTAATCCTGAAGGTAGATGTAGAGGTAGCGTACCGATGGTGATCACATCGACCTTGGAACCATTCCCGACGCGCATCATCACCTCGTCCTTTGCTAGCCTCCGCTTATTCTGCAGCTCTTGCTTGGAGTTACAAATGTGAGCAACCGCACCAGTATCAAATACCCAGGAGCTACTACGAGCACTGGTTAGGTACACATCAATAACAAGTATATCACCTATAGCTTTAACGTTGCCGGCCTTCTTATCTGCTAAGTATTTGGGCAGTTCCGCTTCCAGTGACCGGTACCCTTGCAATAAAAGCACTCAGTCTCAGGCTTGGGTCCATGCTTGTTCTTCTTCCCGGCAACTTGCTTACCGGGTGCAGCAACAGCTTTGTCGTACTTTTTGAAGTTCTTCTTACCCTTGGCTTTCTTGAAACTAGTGGTCTTGTTCACCATCAACACTTGATGCTCCTTTTTGATCTCGATCTCCGCTGATTTCAGCATCGAGTAAACTCAGGAATGGACTTCTCCATACCCTGCATGTTGTAGTTCATCACAAAGCTCTTGTAGCTAGGTGGAAGCGACTGGAGGATTCTATCAATGATCGAGTCATCCAGGAGATTAACTCCCAGCTGAGTCAAGCGGTTGTGCAACCCAGACATTTTGAGTATGTGCTCACTGACAGAACTATTCTCCTCCATCTTACAGCTGAAGAACTTGTCAGAGACGTCATATCTCTCGACCCGGGCATGAGCTTGGAAAACCAGTTTCAGCTCTTGGAACATCTCATATGCTCCGTGTTGCTCAAAACGCTTTTGGAGCCCCGGTTCTAAACTGTAAAGCATGCCGCACTGAACGAGGGAGTAATCATCGCAGCGTGCCTGCCAAGCGTTCATAACGTCTTGTTCCGCTGGGAGAATGGGTGCATCACCTAGAGGTGCATCTAGGACATACAATCTCTTGGAAGCTATGAGGATGATCCTCAAGCCATGGACCCAGTCCGCATAGTTGCTTCCATCATCTTTCAGCTTGGTTTTCTCTACGAACGCGTTGAAATTGAGGGTGACGTTTGCGTTGGCCATTGGATCTACAATATAGATTGTAAAGACATTTTAGACTAAGTTCATGATAATTAAGTTCACATAATCAAATTATTTAATGAACCCCCACTTAGAGAGACATCTCTCTAGTCCTCCAAGTGACACATGTTCCATGGCAACTAGCCCGTGTTCGATCATCACGTGAGACGGACTAGTCATCCATGATGAACATCTCTATGTTGATCGTATCTTCTATATGACTCATGTTCGACCTTTCGGTCTTCTGTGTTCCGAGGCCATGTCGGTACATGCTAGGATCGTCAAGTCAACCTACGTCTTTCCGTGTGTAAATCTGGCTTACACCCGTTGTATGCGAACGTTAGGACCTATCACACCCGATCATCACGTGGTGCTTCGGAACAACGATCCTTAGCGACGGTGCACAGTTAGGGTGAACACTTCTCTTGAAATTTTATTGAGAGATCATCTTATTTACTACCGTCGTTCTAAGCAAATAAGATGTAAACATGATAACCATCACATGCAATCAATATAGTGAAATGATATGGTCAATATCATCTTGCTCCTTTGATCTCCATCTTCAGGGCAGCATGATCATCACTGTCACCGGCATGACACCATGATCTCCATCATCATGATCTCCATCATCGTGTCTTCATGAAGTTGTCTCGCCAACTATTACTTCTACTACTACGGCTAACGTTTAGCAATAAAGTAAAGTAATTACATGGCATTTATGACTGACACGCAGGTCATACAATAAAATAATACAACTCCTATGGCTCCTGCCGGTAGTCATACTCATCGACATGCAAGTCGTGAATCCTATTACAAGAACATGATCAATTTCGGGACCCCGATCCTAAGTCATATGATTCCACACTTTAACAAGTCACATCGCTTTGTGGCCTCACACACGGTAAACTCCACGGTTGCCACCTTACCTTCGCCGGGACCGTTTGCATCTTTTGGCACATGGATGTAATCATGTCGCTGGCAATCACACAACAAAGAACCCGGGCCGACATGACTAGTCATAAACCCAAGTGGTACATCCATACGGAAACAGGCATACGTAACCCAGCAATGCAGGTGTCGATCTCAAGCGAGTGATGTCGAGTCATAGCGAGCTACAAGGACTCTGTTACACCGCGAGACATTTCCCCGAAGGGACAGACACAGCAGCAAAGAAGGATACGTGCCGGTCAACCAATGTGTCCGGAGCAGTAGCAAGCTACCATGGCTCAGTGGAAGCACAAAGGGGCAGTTTCCCGTAAAGAGTACTACTAAAGGCACATGACTAGGTGTCAGATCCCATACATACCATCGCACGTCACACGTACGCGCGACATACCCGATATGCATAGATACAACTATGGAATCACAACATAACCATACATTGATACAACTTTTATTTAGAAGACTCAGAAGAGTCTAGCATGTTATGTTCATACAAACAAGGGTCACATGACCCATCACACAAGTCATACAAACATATTCTTACAAGCCAGCGGAAACTTAAACTATCCGAGTACGGACAGTGAAATGGAAAAGAAGGCACATGGCCTGACTATCTAGAGCCCGCCGCATGGGCAAGATCGTAGCTGGGACACCAGCTATTCGGCGTCATCGAGGTCTAGATAGAACCCACCTGATGGGTCCTGGTTCTGTTCTGCAACATTTATTAAGCAAGGGTGAGTACAAACGTACTCAGCATGTCTTTAAAATAGACCTAATCTATTATGCTCATGTTTCAATAAAGGGGGAGGTGGAGTTCATGCAGAATGCCAGCTTTGACCTGTGGCTAACCTACACTAGTCAAAGTTATTCTCTTGTTGACATTTTATTATCGCACACGAGTCCACTATCTCCACATCAATACACCACCATGGATTACTTCCGTCACCTACGGGAGTTCCATCCACGGTACTCACTCGTGTCTTGATATTTTTATCAGTATCCTGTTTGATTATTTATGAACAGCATAAGATCTCCAAGTAGTCCATAATCGAGGACGCTGCTATTCGAATAGTTTCATAACCCTGCAGGGGTGTACTTCTTCACACACGCTCTCCCCACTTATCGATGTGTGCCATAAAACCATGCACCTCGGCAACCTTCAAGCGGAAGCCCAGCGAGGGAGTCGGCCACGACTGTTAATCACTAAAGACCACTAGTCCAGGCTACTGCCTATTTGAGACTGAACCCGCACGGAAGTCCGGCCGATGTTGTCGCAACGGCCCCAAACGATGTGTGCAGGGTTCCCAAGTCCACCGTTCGGGTGACCCTTGGTACACCGTGCCACTGCCTACCGCGTCGTAACCCAACCCGAGGGTCAGCTCTACGCACGGCCTCCAGCATACTATAAACACCAGAAACTACTTGCAATACCTGGACCAAGGACTAAGCAACTGATAAGTCGAGCGGGGTCATATTTCAGGGCCCATCATGTGGTAGTATCTAATCTTGGATCACAAATACGGAACTCAGTTCCTAAGAACGGTCCCGATGAGACAACCCGCTACATACTCCTACATAGCCCCTCATCGCTACCTTTTACCAAATCATGTTCATTTGATCATATCACATTAGGGTCACATGGTTTCACTCTGGTTCGTCACCCAAATGAATCAGACCTGACACAACTCTAAGCATAGCAAGCATGGCAGGCAAGTAAGGTAAGCACATCACGACACAAGCATCTACCAGGTATGCTAGGTTGCAAGGTTTAGCTATTTACAGTGACAAAATCAGGTCATGCAGAGAACTGGTTACTTCTACCGTATATGACTGCATGTGATCATCGTCCTAATGCAATGAATAAGAGTAAGAGCAAGAGAATGGGTGTTTTCAAAATGATCAATGCGGTTCCTTGCCTTGGGGAGTTGCGGAGGAGTACTCTCCTTTGTCGGGATACGGAGTAGTATCGTCCGGATTCGGACCTACCGCAATGCAGATAAGAACAATCAATACAAGCAAATGCGACAATATGATGCATGATCATGGCATAGTGGTATGCATGAATGAGCAAATGTAATTAGTGATCATATCAATTTGAAATGAATTTGAATATAGGTTCAAAGTTGTTCTCATTTCAAATTCCATATATTAACCTATTGTTAAATGTCCATGATCACCTATTTAGGTTGCTCTAACATGCATGAGAATATCACCATTGGATTCATTGTATTATTCTGATAATTTTTCATATATAAATTATTTTCATCTGACTTACAAATTATTTTATATGATTTTTCAAAGTTTTAAATTTTTTCTGGAATTATTTTTAAATAAGAAATTGAATTATGACATCAGCATAATGTCATGATGACATCAGCTAGTCAGCTAGCCCGGCTCAGGGTCAAACCTGACATGTGGGGTCCACATGTCAATGACTGGTTAAACTAACTAACTAATTAAAACTAATTCTGTTTGAATTAACTAATTGGGCCCACCTGTCAGTGTCTTATTAGTTAACAGATTAAGTTAAATTAATTACAGGATTAACCTAAAACTAATTAGGTCTAGGGCCTAACCTGTCATTGACTCACAAAGTCAAGCAAGGGCCCACCTGAGGTCAAACTCGCCGGAGTTGGCCGGCGGCTCAACGCCGGTGACCATCAGGGACGGCGGCGGCCATCAGGTTTCGCCTACAGGCGGCTCTGTGGCACGCTGAGACCACCGGCGTGTAGCCCGTGCACGTCCGCATCAATCCAAGGCCACAGGAGGTCACGGGGTCGCCGGAGCTCGCCGGAAATGAGCTCGTGGTGGCGGCTGGAGCTCGGGCTCAAACTAAAATGCGACACAGGGCACGGGGTTTTGCGGTGATGGGCTCTACGAGCTCCTGGGAACTCCAGGAGTTCAACCATACACGCGCACGTGATCTTGGAGGGCTCTACAGACGGCGGCGACCATCGACGGCGGCGGGAGGTTCTTGGGTCCGGCGATCCGACTAGCTAAAGTGCGCTAGAGAGAGGGGAAACACGGGGAGGAGGAAGAGGGGCTCACGGGGAAGCTGCAGGGGGGCTCAGAAGGCTCGGGGACGACCAGGGATGGGAGGAACGGCGATGAGCTCCGGCAGGTCCCGAGGTTGAAGATGACCGCGGCAACAGCTTCGGGGGCTCCTAGGCTCTTCTGGTTCCATAGAGGGGACGAGGTCGTCGCGGCGGTTCTATTGGCGGGCTCGGAGGGGAGAATGGGTGGGCAGAACGGCGGCTACGGCGAGCGGCGTCAACGGCGATGCTCTGCAGAGAAAGGGGAAAATAGAAACGAGAGAGAGAGCGGTGACGGGAGAGGGGGAGAAGACTCAGGGCGGCCACGAGACGTGCTCAGGAGGGCGCCACGGCAGCCAGGCGAGCAAGGAGGAGTTGGAGGCCTCGCCGGCGCCGCGCGGCACTTCGCCCCTACCTACTGGCAGAGGTTGAAGATGACCGCTTGGCCCTGGTGGGCTGGGCCATCCCTTCCCTGGGCCAGGTAAGCCTCTTCTGGCTTTTTTTAAATTCTGGTTTTTCTGTTTTCTAACATTTGTTTTATTTCTTTGCAGATCCAAATAACCTTTCCAATATTTCCAAAACATTTATATATTAAAATTTGAATATTTCAAACTTGTATAGAAAGTTTCAGATTATTTTGAAAAGAGTGATAATGATAATGTTTTTTTATTTATCATTTTCAAAGGCTTAAATCAATGATTTAAATTATTTGAGATGTTCAAATAATTGAAATGGTCCCTGGTATATCCATGCTCTCAATTATCAGACACAGGGAACATATTTTATGGGCATTTTGGATTTGTTGAAATTTCATATATCTTGAATTTCTTTAATTCATTAATGCTTGGGGTTTCCTTTCTTTCTCCCCATTTCATATTGGTGCAATGATGATGATGATGATGCAAACACAATGACAACCTAAGACACTTGCTAGGGTTGTGACAACTCACCCCCACTCAAAAGAATCTCGTCCCGAGATTTGAAGTCACCGAAAGAGCCCGGGGTACTCTACCCGGAAATGATCTTCTCTTTCCCATGTCGTCTCCTTCTTGGAATGATGTGACCATTGAACGTTGAGAAACTTGATGTTCCGTCGTCGAGTGGCACGCTCAGCTTGATCAAGAATACGAACAAGGTATTCTTGATATGTAAGGTTATCTTGGAGGTCAAGCGTTTCATGGTCCACTTCTCAGACAGGGTCTGAAAAGCAACGCCTGAGTTGTGAGACGTGGAAGACATCATGAACTTTGGAAAGATGCGCCGGAAGTTCCAATTGGTAGGCAACCTCTCCTTGTTTAGTAAGAATGCGAAAAGGTCCAATGTAATGAGGAGCCAACTTGCCTTTGATACCGAATCGATGTGTACCCTTCAGAGGTGTAACCCGAAGGTAAGCCTTCTCGTCAACCTCATAAGTCACAGCCTTATGATGGCGATCATATTGGCTCTTTTGACGAGATTGGGCTGTTTTTAACTTTTCACGAATAATGCGAACTTGGCCTTCTGCATCCTGGATCATATCCGGGCCAAAGAGTTGCCTCTCTCCGGTTTCTAACCAGTTAAGAGGTGTTCAACACCTTCGTCCAGAGAGAACTTCAAAAGGGGCTTTGCCCAAGCTTGATTGATAGCTATTGTTATAAGCAAATTCGGCAAATGGAAGGCATTTCTCCCAATTCATACCAAAAGATATAACACAAGCTCGGAGCATGTATTCGAGGATTTGATTGACTCGCTCAACTTGACCACTTTATTGCGGGTGGAAAGCAGTGCTAAAAGATAGATGAGTCCCCATAGCGTTTTGAAAACTTCCCCAAAATCGAGAAGTAAAAATACTTCCGCGGTCTGAGTTAATTTCCAAAGGAACACCATGAAGAGAAACTATTCGAGATACATACAACTCTGCTAGCTCACTAGCAGTTATGCTCTCTCGAACAGGAAGAAAATGAGCCACTTTGGAAAGACGATCAATGACTACAAAGATAGCATTATTCCCTCTCTTGGTCCTGGGAAACCCGGTGATGAAATCCATACTGACCTTATCCCATTTCCATTCAGGAATAGCTAAAGGTTGAAGGGTGCCAGCAGGCCTTTGATGTTCTCCTTTCACACGACGACAAATATCGCAGTCTCCAACGAACTGAGCAATTTCTCTCTTCATCCTAGTTCACCAGAACCTCTGGCGTAGGTCCTGATACATCTTTGTTCTACCGGAATGAATTGTGAGAGGAGAATCATGAGCCTCCTTAAGAATCAACTGCCACAGATGTTGGTTCTTAGGAACCACCAAACGGTTCTGAAAGAACACTACACCTTGATCATCAGTGGAGAAGTCCTTAGCGAGACCGCTAACGAGATTCTCTTTGATCCGGGAAATACCCTTATCTCTCTTTTGGCCAGTTATGATTTGATCCTTAAGAGTAGGTTTCGCCACCAAGTTGGATAGGAATCCTTGAGGAACAATGTGAAGATTCAACTTCCGAAATTCCTCATGGAGAAGTGGTTGACCTTGTTGTAGCATCAGGTTGTTACAATAAGACTTACGACTTAGTGCATCAGCCATAACATTGGCTTTCCTCGGGGTGTAAGTTATCCCTAAGTCGTAGTCCAAGATCAATTCTACCCACCGTCTTTGCCTGAGATTCAAATCCGGCTGGGTGAAGATATATTTTAGACTTTGGTGATCCGTGTAAATTTCACAACGATTACCCAGAAGATAACGTCGCCATGTTTTCAATGCATGGACTACAGCTGCAAGCTCAAGATCATGTGTGGGATAATTATCCTCATGTGGACGCAAGTGTCGAGATGCGTATGCAATCACATGTCAATCTTGCATAAGGATGCAACCTAATCCTTGTCGCGAGGCGTCGCAATAGATAACGAAGTCCTTTGAGAAATCTGGTGGCACCAAAACGGGAGCAGAGGTCAGACGTCTTTTCAACTGCTGAAAACTATGCTTGCATTGTGGGGTCCACTCGAACTTCTTATCTTTCTTGAGGAGTTCAGTCAGAGGTTTTGCAACTTTGGAGAAATTTTTGACAAAGCGGTGACAATAGCTCGCTAAGCCAAGGAAACTTCATACTTGCTTAACCGATTCAGGTTGAGTCCATTCAAGGATGGCCTGAACTCTCTCGGGATTGACAGCAATTCCTTTACCAGAGATTACGTGGCCTAGATAGGTCACTTCTGGCAACCAAAATTCACACTTGGAGAATTTGGCATACAGACGATGCTCTCGAAGTTTCTTCAATACTAGCCTTAGATGCTCGGCATGTTCCTGTTCATTCTTCGAGTAGATGAGAATATCGTCGAGGTAAACCACGACAAATTTATCTAAATACTCCATGAAGATTGAATTCATCAAGCGAGAGAAAGTGGCTGGAGAATTGGTTAAACCGAAGGACATGACGGTGTACTCGTATTGGCAATAACGGGTGACAAAAACCATCTTTGGAATGTCCCTGTTTCTCATTCTGATCTGATGGTATCCCAACCTCAAATCCATTTTGGAAAAGATAGAGGATCCAGCAAGTTGATCATACAAGTCGTTGATCCTGGGGAGCGGATACTTTTCTTAATGGTGACCATATTCACTAGCCAATAATCCACAACCATCCGTTCCGATCCATCCTTCTTCTTTACAAAGAGGAGGGGACAAGCCCAAGGAGATGAACTAGGACGGATGAAACCATTCTTCAAAGCTTCATCGAGTTGAATTTTAAGCTCGGCTAGTTCTAAGGGTGCCATCTTATACGGTCTTCTGGCTATTGGGACAGTCCCTGGAATGAGTTCTATCACAAACTCAACATCTCTGACAGGTGGAATACCTGGAAATTCTTCTAGAAAGACATCCGGAAAATCACGAACTACCAGAATCTCTAACTTAGGAAGAGGGCTTGCATTGAGCGAATAGAGTTGGCGCTTGGCTGTTCGAGTAGAGACATTAACTGTCTTACCCGAGGGATGTGTAAGTTGAACATTCCTAGAATGAGTATCAATCTTGGCGTAATGAGCTAACATCCAGTCCATACCCAAAATGATATTGATGTCCGAAGACATGAGAGCTATCAAAGATGCTAGAAAGACTAATCTATCCACTAGGATCTCATTTCCATGGCTCACTCTAGAAGTTTGCCATTTTGAACCAGGAGTCCGAACTACTAGAGGAGTTGGCATATCATAAAAAGACACGTTATGCAACTGTGCATATCTTTCTGAGATGAATGAATGAGATGCTCCAGTATCAAACAGAATAGATGCTGGATGGCTATTGACAAGGAGCGTACCTAGAAGAACATCAGGGTCTTCCACAACTTCTTTAGCAGATACATAATTAACTCGGCCACGGGAAGGAGTTGGCTTCACGAAGATGGGATTTCCCGGGTTTCCACGTCCAGCCGGCTTGATATTGTTCTGAGGACACTCACGAGAATAATGTCCTGGCGCTCCACATTTATAACAAACCACAGGGGGACGGGAGCAATGTTGGCGATTGGACCTCCAAATGTTCTCATCGGAGGGTTAGGTTGAATTGGGCGAGGTGCCTGAAAGGATGGCCTCGCAGTATATCTCGGTGGCAGAGCAGCATTTGGCACCCACACTCGGCGCTTATTGGAGCCAGAACCCGATGCGGAGCTGAAGTCACGATTATGCTTCCTAGTTGCCTCATAATCTGTCTGTCCAGTCTCGGCATTGATAGCCTTGTTGACGAGGGCTTGGAAAGTGGCGCACTCATGAAGGCACAGATCACGATGTAGCTCTGGACTAAGTCCCTTGCGGAACCTAGCTTGCTTCTTAGCATCAGTTGACACTTCCTCCGGGGCATAACGATCGAGATTACCAAACTCTCGGCTGTAGGCATCCACGGTCAGTCTACCTTGGGTGAATGCATAGAATTCCTCCCTCTTGCGTTCCATGAGCCCTTCCGGGATGTGATGGGTACGGAAAGCCTCGCTGAAGTCTGCCCAAGTTGGTGCGAGGCCTATGAGTCGCATAGCTTCATAATTTTCCCTCCACAGATTGGCGGGTCCTTCCAGAAAGTATGTTGCAAAGGTCACCTTGTTGGCCTCTGAGACATTTGCAGCCCGAATCTTGCGTGTCATACTGGTCAGCCAGTCATCCGCATCAAGCGGGTTAACCGAATGATGGAACTTTGGCGGACATAGCTTAATGAAGTCATGGAGGGTCACACTCTCAACACGGTCATTGCGGGGAGCGCGGGCAGCGTTTTTCTCAATCCTTTCCACCAGCCTGTTGGTCTCCCTTTTGTTCCGCTCACCTTCTAACATCACCTCTGCGAGAGAAGGTGCACGGGGCAGGTCCTCTTGCCTTGGTTGGCTTCCTTTCCCCTGTTCGGGGGCATGCACAGGGGTATTCCTAGTCGCAGCCACCATTCTGGGAAACAATCCACAGCTTAGACATCAGGGCAACAACTCTAAGGAAATGATAGGGAATGTACTGGACAACATGGCATGCAAGGGAATTAAAACCCTGATTAACATGGTAACATCAACTATTATACAAACCATGATTCATACACACCATGACATAGTTCAGTACAAGCCAAAGCTGGATTACAACCTATGGAGAGATGACACAACTCATCGGAGGTATTGCAAACTTCCTATACATTATCTATCTACACCTCCGGAACTCAACTCCCGACTCCATCATATCTCACAAGACACACATGACTGTGATGATATGACTACTACCATACTAGTGCTAACATCCACGCACTCAAGCATCGCCATAGAATGCCTCATATAGGTTACCTCCATGGCCCGAGAGCTGAACCTGAGGATCTGGAAACACTCTAGCCTGTGATCCTTGGAAACCAAAAGGACACGGATGTGGCCTTGGTCCCCTTGCTGGTGGCAACAGCGGTCCTCGAAGTGGTGTGATGCCTCCAACACCGGGCCAGTCTACGCGTGCTGGAAAGTGAGTCCGCGATGGGTTCAACATCTCCAAATCTCCATAACCCGTCTGCACGACAGGTGCTAACTGAGTCAAAGCTGTCCAAAGACGTGCACGTGTAGCATAAAGTTCCATGCGAAGAGCACGTGCATCTCGATCCCTGTTCTCCAACATCTGAGCAGTCACCTGCAGCCTAAGGTCTTCATGGGAATGATCATAGTAGGCTGCACTGAAGTAGCTTTCCTCTCCTCCCTGAGAAGCAGGAATATAACAAAACTCCGTGTTCTGAAGCAGTCCATGGTGAAACCACATGATAGTCAGCATGGTGAAAGCAGCCTTCTGAACTGCCATATCAATGGTCACACCTAATCCATAGGTCCGGTGAAGCGGCTCTACAGCTCCAGGATAAGGCGGATAGATCCTAACGGTACACAGATACTGAATCTGGTCGAAGTCTCGATAATGTTCCTCCACTGTGTACTCCGGGTACGAGTGATATCCAGCTTCCATCATGACTCTAACCAACATGGCCGTGTGACCTAGTACATCAATGCAGCTAGTCAGACGGACCACCTGACGGGAGGGACGAGGGGGCATCTGAAACAAAGAAGGATGCAAAGACATCAGAGATTCTAGAGGAAAATGGACAGCATAACAGCTGTAATTGCTCAACAAAGATTTTGAGACAATTGCAAAAGATCGGAAATGCATAACCACTCGACTATCAGGACTCAACCCTCTTCTCCATATGATTGTCACACCAACAATACTCAAATACTAGTCTATACTTGCAGTCAAACTAGCTAGCGGTCCATGGCTAGTAACTCGTCATCCTAAGCATTAGAGAAGAAGCCTAGTTCTTAACCCCATAGATTAGATGAGAACGACCCAGACAATTCCCCTACTTTTCTATAGTGTTTCTAGACTCAACTTCGGCCGGTTTGGCTTGGTAGTCCTACAATCAGTTAGGCTCTGATACCAACGCTGTCGGGACCCCGATCCTAAGTCATATGATTCCACACTGTAACAAGTCACATCGCTTTGCGGCCTCACGCACGGTAAACTCCATGGCTGCCACCTTACCTTGGCCGGGACCGTTTGCGTCTTTTGGCACACGGATGTAATCATGTCGCTGGCAATCACACGACAAAAAACCCGGGCCGACATGACTAGTCATAAACCCATGTGGTACATCCGTACGGAAATAGGCATACGTAACCCAGCAATGCAGGTGTCGATCTCAAGCGAGTGATGTCGAGTCGTAGTGAGCTACAAGGACTCTGTTACACCACGAGACATTTCCCCGAAGGGACAAACACAGCAGCAAAGAAGGATACATGCCGGTCAACCAATGTGTCCGGAGCAGTAGCAAGCTACCAGGGTTCAGTGGAAGCACAAAGGGGCAGTTTCCCGTAAAGAGTACTACTAAAGGCACACGACTAGGTGTCGGATCCCATACATACCGTTGCACGTCACACGTACGCACGACATGCCCAATATGCATAGATACAACTATGGCATCATAACATAACCATACATTGATACAACTTTCATTTAGAAGACTCGGAAGAGTCTAGCATGTTATGTTCATACAAACAGGGGTCACATGACCCATCACACAAGTCATACAAACATATTCTTACAAGCCAGCGGAAACTTAAACTATCCGACTACGGACAGTGAAATGGAAAAGAAGGCACATGGCCTGACTATCTACAGCCCGCCACATGGGCAAGATCGTAGCTGGGACACCAGCTATTCGGCGTCATCGAGGTCTAGATAGAACCCACCTGATGGGTCCTGGTTCTCTTCTGCAACATTTATTAAGCAAGGATGAGTACAAACGTACTCAGCAAGTCTTTAAAATAGACCTAATCTATTATGCTCATGTTTCAATAAAGGGGGAGGTGGAGTTCATGCAGAATGCCAACTTTGACCTGTGGGTCCTGGTTCTCTTCTGCAACATTTATTAAGCAAGGATGAGTACAAACGTACTCAGCAAGTCTTTAAAATAGACCTAATCTATTATGCTCATGTTTCAATAAAGGGGGAGGTGGAGTTCATGCAGAATGCCAACTTTGACCTGTGGCTAACCTACACTAGTCAAAGTTATTCTCTTGTTGACATTTTATTATCGCACACGAGTCCACAATCTCCACATCAATACACAACCATGGATTACTTCCGTCACCTACGGGAGTTCCATCCACGATACTCACTCTTGTCTTGATATTTTTATCAGTATCCAGTTTGATTATTTATGAACAGCATAAGATCTCCATGTAGTCCATAACCGAGGACGCGGCCATTCGAATAGTTTCATAACCCTGCAGAGGTGTACTTCTTCACACACGCTCTCCCCACTTATTGATGTGTGCCATAAAACCATGCACCTCGGCAACCTTCAAGCGGAAGCCCAGCGAGGGAGTCGGCCACGACCGTCAAACACTAAAGACCACTAGTCCAGGCTACCGGCTATTTGAGACTGAACCCGCACGGAAGTCCAGCCGAAGTTTCCGCAACGGCACCAAACGATGTGTGCAGGGTTCCCAATTCCACCGTTCGGGTGACCCTTGGTACACCGTGCCACTGCCTACCGCGTCGTAACCCACCCCGAGGGTCAGCACTACGCACGACCTCCAGCATACTATAAACACCAGAAACTACTTGCAATACCTGGACAAAGAACTAAGCAACTGATAAGTCGAGTGGGGTCGTATTTCAGGGCCCAGCATGTGGTAGTATCTAATCTTGGATCACAAACACCGAACTCAGTTCCTAAGAACGGTCCCGATGAGATAACCCGCTACGTACTCCTACATAGCCCCTCATCGCTACCTTTTACCAAATCGTGTTCATTTGATCATATCACATTAGGGTCACATGGTTTCACTCCGGTTCATCACCCAGATGACTCAGACCTGACACAACTCTAAGCATAGCAAGCATGGCAGGCAAGTAAGGTAAGCACATCACGGCACAAGCATCTACCAGGTATGCTAGGTTGCAAGGTTTAGCTATTTACAGTGACAAAATCAGGTCATGCAGAGAACTAGGTACTTCTACTGTATATGACTGACATGTGGTCATCGTCCTAATGCAATGAATAAGAGCTGGAGCGAGAGAATAGGTGTTATCGGAATGACCAATGGGTTTCTTGCCTTGCGGAGATGTGGAGGAGTACTCTCCTTCGTCGGGATACGGAGTAGTATCATCCGGATTCAGACCTACCGCAATGCAGATAAGAACAATCAATACAAGCAAACGTGACAATATGATGCATGATCATGGCATAGTGGTATGCATGAATGAGTAAATGTAATTAGTGATCATTTCAATTTGAAATGAACTTGAATATAGGTTCAAAGTTGTTCTCATTTCAAATTCCATATATTAACCTATTGTTAAATGTCCATGATCACCTATTTAGGTTGCTCTAACATGCATGAGAATAGCACCATTGGATTCATTGGATTTTTCTGATAACTTTTCATATATAAATTATTTTCATCTGACTTACAGATTATTTTGTATGATTTTTCAAAGTTTTAAATTTTTTCTGGAATTATTTTTAAATAAGAAATTGAATTATGACATCAGCATGATGGCATGGTGACATCAGCTGGTCAACTGACCCGGCTCAGGGTCAAACCTGACATGTTGGGTCCACATGTCAGTGAGTGGTCAAATTAACTAACTAATTAAAACTAATTCTGTTTTAATTAACTAATTGGGCCCACCTGTCAGTGTCTTATTAGTTAACAGATTAAGTTAAATTAATTATAGGATTAACCTAAAACTAATTAGGTCTGGGGCCCCATCTGTCATTGACTCACAGAGTCAAGCCATGGACCACCTTAGGTCAAACTCGCCGGAGTTGGCCGGCGGCTCGACACCGGTGACCATCAAGGACGGCAGCGTCCATCGAGTTTCGCCTACAGGCGGCTATTTGGCGTGCTGAGACCACGTGCGTGTAGGCCGTGCACGTCCGCATCCATCTGAGGCAAAAGGAGGTCACAGGGTCGCCGGAGCTCGCCGGAAACAAGGTCGTGGCGGCGGCCGGAGCTCGGGGTCGGACTAAAATGCGACACAGGTCACGGGGCGATGCGGCGATGGGCTCTAGGAGCTCCTGGGAACTCCAGGAGTTCAACCATACATGCGCACGTGATCTTAGAGGGCTCTACGCACAGCGGCGACCATCAACGGCGGCGGGAGGTTCTCGGGTCCGGCGATCCGACTAGCTAGAGCGCGCTAGAGAGAGGGGGAACACGGGGGGGATGAGGTCGTCGCGGCGGCTCTATTGGCGGGCTCGGAGGGGAGAATGGGTGGGCAGAACGGCGGCTACGGCGAGCGGCGTCGACGGCGATGCTCTGCAGAGAAAGGGGAAAATAGAAACGAGAGAGAGAGCGGCGACGGGAGAGGGGGAGAAGACTCGGGGCGGCCACGCGACGTGCTCGGGAGAGCGCCACGGCAGCCAGGCGAGCAAGAAGGAGGTGGAGGCCTCGCCGGTGCCGCGCGACACTTCGCCTCTACCTACTGGCAGAGGTGGAAGATGACCGCTTGGCCCTGGTGGGCTGGGCCATCCTTTCCTTGGGCCAGGTAAGCCTCTTCTCGCTTCTTTTTTTTAATTCTGGTTTTTCTGTTTTCTAACATTTGTTTTATTTCTTTGTAGATCCAAATAACCTTTCCAATATTTCCAAAACTTTTATATATTCAAATTTGAATATTTCAAACTTGTATAGAAAGTTTCAGATTATTTTGAAAACAGTGATAATGATAATGTTTTTTTATTTATCATTTTTAGAGGCTTAAATCAGTGATTTAAATTATTTGAGATGTTCAAATAATTGAAATGGTCCCTGGTATATCCATGCTCTCAATTATCAGACATAGGGAACATTTTTGATGGGCATTTTGGATTTGTTGAAATTTCATATATCTTGAATTTCTTTAATTCATTAATGCTTGGGGTTTGCTTTCTTTCTCCCCATTTCATATTGGTGCAATGATGATGATGATCATGCAAACACAATGACAACCTAAGACACTTGCTAGGGTTGTGACAATCAATCTCATACATCACAATGCATCACATCACATCCTTTGGCCATATCACATCACAAGGCCTATGCTGCAAAAATAAGTTAGAGGTCCTCTAATTTGTAGTTGCAAGTTTTTACGTAGCTGCTATAGGTTTCTAGCAAGAATATTTCTTACCTACGCCAAAACTACAACATGATATGCCAATTGATATTTACCCTTCATAAGGACCCTTTTCATCGAATCCAATCCAAGTAAGGTAGGAGAGACAGACACCCGCTTGCCACCTTATGCAACTAGTGCATGTCAGGTGGTGGAACCGGTCTCACGTAAGCGTACGTGTAAGGTTGGTCCGGGCTGCGACATCCCACAATACCTCCGAATCAAGATAAGACTAGTAGTGGTAAGCAAATTAACAAGATCGACGTCCACAACTGCTTTGTGTTCTAGTCATGCATAGATTCTACGCATAGACCTAGCTCATGATGCCACTGTTGGGGAACGTTGTAGTAAATCAAAAAAAATTCCTACGATCACCAAGATCTATCCATGGAGAAGCCGGAAACGAGTGTGGAGAGATTGCATCTTCATACCTTTGAAGACCGCTAAGCGGAAGCGTTACAAGAACGCGATTGGTGGAGTCGTACTCGTAGCGATTCAGATCGCGGTGGACTCCGATCTTAGCACCAAACAACGGTGCCTCCGCGTTCAACACACGTGCAGCCCGGTGACATCTCCTACGCCTTGATCCATCAAGGAAGGAGGAGAGGTTGAGGGAGAGCTTCGGCAGCATGACGGCGTGGTGACGGTGGAGCTGCGTGAACTCCGGCAGGGCTTCGCCAAGCGCTACGGAGAACGAGGAGAAGGAGAGGTAGGGCTGCGCCAGAAGGGAGAGAGAACCGTGTATCCGATAGCCCCAAAACCTCACATATATATAGGGGGAAGGAGGAGGGACGTCTGCACCCTAGGGTTCCCACCCTAGGGTGGTGTGGCAGCCTCCAGGAGGCCATCTGGCCGGCGGCCAGGGCAGGGAGGGGTGGAGGCGCCCTAGGGTGGGCCTTAGGGCCCATCCACGCCTAGGGTTTGCCCCCCTCCAACCTTGATGCGCCTTGGGCTGGGGTGGGAGGCGCACCAGCCCACCTAGGGGCTGGTTCCCGCGCACTCTTGGCCCATGGAACCTTTCGGGGCCGGTGGCCCCTCCCGGTGGTCCCGGTACGTTACCGGTGACGCCCGGAACTCTTCCGGAAACCAAATCCTCACTTCCTGTATATCAATCTTCATCACCGGACCATTCCGGAGCTCCTCGTGACGTCCGTGATCTCATCCGGGACTCCGAACAACCTTCGCTAACCACGTACACTATTTCCCTATAACCCTAGCGTCATCGAACCTTAAGTGTGTAGACCCTACGGGTTCGGGAGACACATAGACATGACCGAGACACTCTCTGATCAATAACCAGCACCGGGATCTGGATACCCATGTTGGCTCCCACATGCTCCATGATGATCTGATCGGATGAACCACGATGTCGGGGGTTCAGACGATCCCGTATGCAATTCCCTTTGTCTACCGGTATGATACTTGCCCGAGATTCGATCGTCGGTATGATTCCCTTTGTCCAATTCTCTTTGGCTGATGGGCGCGGAGCCCTGCCGAAGGCGGACGCGGGGTCCGCCGGCTGATGGGCGCGGAGCCCTGCGCAAGGCGGACGCGTGGTCCGCCGGCTGATGGGCGTGGAGCCGTACCGAAGGCGGCCGTGAGGTCCGCCGGCTGTTGGGCACGGAGCCCTTGCCGAAGGCGGACGCGGGGTCGGGCGGAGGGTCTTTGCTTTTGTTGAAGTAGACGATGGCGTCGAGGACGCCAGGCATGGACATAGGGTCCGCCGGCAAGTGGGCACGGAGCCCTGCCGAATGCGGACACGGGGTTCGCCGGCTGATGGGCGCGGAGCCGTGCCGAGGGCGGACGCGGGGTCCGTCGGCTGATGGGCGCGGAGCCCTGCCGAAGGCGGACGCGGGGTCCACCCGCTGATGGGCGCGGAGCCTTGCCAAAGGCGGACGCGAGGTCCGCCGACTGATGGGCGCGGACCCCTGCCGAAGGCGGACGCGGGGTCCGCCGGCTGATGGGCGCGGAGCCCTGCCGAAGGCGCACGCGTGGTCCGCCGGCTGATGGGCGCGGAGCCCTGCCGAAGGCGGACGCGTGGTCCACCGGCTGATGGGCGTGGAGCCGTACCGAAGGCGGACGTGAGGTCCGCCGGCTGTTGGGCACGGAGCCCTTGCCGAAGGCGGACGCGTAGTCCGCTGGCTGATTGGCGCGGAGCCTTGCCGAATGCGGACACGGGGTTCGCCGGCTGATGGGCGCGGAGCCGTGCCGAGGGCGGACGCGGGGTCCGTCGGCTGATGGGCGCGGAGCCGTGCCGAGGGCGGACGCGTGGTTCGCCGTCGGATGGGCGCGGAGCCCTACCGAAGGCGGACGCGTGGTCCGCCGGCGGATGGGCGCATAGCCCTGCCGAAGGCGGACGCGGGGTTCGCCATCTTATGGGCGCGGAGGCTTGCCAAAGGCGGAGGCGAGGTCCACCGGCTGATGGGTGCGGAGCCCTGCGGAAGGCGGACGCGGGGTCCGCCGGCTGATGGCCGCGGAGCCCTGCCGAAGGCGGACGCGTGGTCCCCCGGCTGATGGGCGTGGAGCCGTACCGAAGGCGGACGTGAGGTCCGCCGGCTGTTGGGCACGGAGCCCTTGCCGAAGGCGGACGCGTAGTCCGCTGGCTGATTGGCGCGGAGCCCTGCCGAATGCGGACACGGGGTTTGCCGGCTGATGGGCGCCGAGCCGTGCCGAGGGCGGACGCGGGGTCCGTCGGCTGATGGGCGCGTAGCCGTGCCGAGGGCGGACGCGTGGTTTGCCGTCGGATGGGCGCGGAGCCCTGCCAAAGGCGGACGCGTGGTCCGCCGGCGGATTGGCGCGGAGCCCTGCCGAAGGCGGTCGCGGGGTCCGCCCGCTGATGGGCGCGGAGCCTTGCCAAAGACGGACGCGAGGTCCGCCGGCTGATGGGCGCGGAGCCCTGCCGAAGGCGGAAGCGGGGTCCGCCGGCTGATGGGTGCGGAGCCGTGCCGAGGGCGGACGCGGGGTCCGCCGGCTGATGGGTGCGGAGCCCTACCGAAGGCGGACGCGTGGTCCGCCTGCTGATGGGCGCGGAGCCATGCCGAGGGCGGACGCGGGGTCCGTCGGCTGATGGGCGCGGAGCCGTGCTGAGGGCGGACGCGTGGGTCCGCCGGCTGATGGGCACGGAGCCCTTGCCGAAGGCGGTGGCGGGGTCCGCCGGGTGATGGGCGCGGAGCCGTGCCGAGGGCGGACGCAGCGTCCGCCCACTGATGGGCGCGGAGCCCTTGCCGAAGGCGGACGCGGGGTCCGCCCGCTGATGGGCGCGGAGCCGTGCCGAGGGCGGACACGTGGTCCGCCGGCTGATGGGCGCGGAGCCCTGCCCAAGGCGGACGCGTGGTCCGCGGGCTGATGGGCGCGGAGCCTTGCCGAAAGGCAGACATGGGGTCCGCCGGCTGGTGGGCGCGGAGCCCTGCCAAAGGCGGACGCGAGGTCCGCCGGCTGATGGGCGCGGAGCCCTGCCGAAGGCGGACGCTGGGTCCGCCGGCTGATGGGCGCGGAGCCCTGCCGAAGGCGGACGCTGGGTCCGCCGGCTGATCGGCGCGGAGCCCTGCCCAAGGCGGACGCGTGGTCCGTCGGCTAATGGGCGCGGAGCCTTGCCGAAGGCGGACGCGTGGTCCGCCGGTTGATGGGCGTGGAGCCGTACCGAAGGCGGACGTCAGGTCCGCCGGCTGTTGGGCACGGAGCCCTGCCGAAGGCGGACGCGGGGTTCGCCGGCTGATGGGCGCGGAGCCGTGCCGAGGGCGGACGCGGGGTCCGCCGGCTGATGGGCGCGGAGCCGTGCCGAGGGCGGACGCGTGGTCCGCCGGCGGATGGGCGCGGAGCCCCTGCCGAAGGCGGACGCGTGGTCCGCCGGCTGATGGGCGCGGAGCCCTGCCGAAGGCGGACGCGTGGTCCACCGGCTGATGGGCGCGGAGCCGTGCCGAGGGCGGACGCGGGGTCCGTCGGCTGATGGGCGCGGAGCCGTGCCGAGGGCGGACGCGTGGTTCGCCGTCGGATGGGCGCGGGGCCCTGCCGAAGGCGGACGCGTGGTCCGCCGGCGGATGGTTGCGGAGCCCTGCCGAAGGCGGACGCGGGGTCCGCCGGCAGATGAGCGCGGAGCCCTGCCAAAGGCGGACGCAAGGTCCGCCGGCTGATGGGCGCGGAGCCCTGCCGAAGGCGGACGCGGGGTCCGGCGGCTGAGGGGCGCGGAGCCCTGCCGAAGGCGGACGCGGGGTCCGCCGGCTGACGGGCGCGGACCCCTACCGAAGGCGGACGCGTGGTCCGCCGGCTGATGGGCGCGGAGCCCTGCCGAAGGCGGACGCGTGGTCCACCGGCTGATGGACGTGGAGCCGTACCGAAGGCGCACGTCAGGTCCGCCGGCTGTTGGGCACGGAGCCCTTGCCGAAGGCGGACGCGTCGTCCGCTGGCTGATTGGCGCGGAGCCCTGCCGAAGGCGGACGGGTGGTCCGCCGGCTGATGGGCGCGGTGCCCTGCCGAAGGCGGACGCGTGGTCCGCCGGCTGATGGGCGCGGAGCCATGCCGAGGGCGGACGCGGGGTCCGCCGGCTGATGGGCGCGGAGCCGTGCCGAGGGCGGACGCGTGGTTCGCCGGCGGATGGGCGCGGAGCCGTGCCGAGGGCGGACGCGGGGTCCGCCGGCTGATGGGCGCGGAGCCGTGCCGAGGGCGGACGCGTGGTTCGCCGGCGGATCGGCGCGGAGCCCTGGCGAAGGCGGACGCGTGGTCCGCCGGCGGATGGGCGCGGAGCACTTGCCGAAGGCGGACGCGGTGTCCGCCGGCTGATGGGCGCGGAGCCCTTGCCGAAGGCGGACGCGGGGTCCGCCCGCCGATGGGCGCGGAGCCGTGCCGAGGGCGGACACGTGGTCCACCGGCTGATGGGCGCGGAGCCCTGCCGAAGGCGGACGCGGGGTCCGCCGGCTGATGGGTGCGGAGCCCTGCCCAAGGCGGACGCGTGGTCCGCCGGCTGATGGGTGCGGAGCCCTCCCGAAGGAGGACGCGTGGTCCGCCGGCTGATGGGCGCGGAGCCGTGCCGAGGGCGGACGCGGGGTCCGTCGGCTGATGGGCGCGGAGCCGTGCCGAGGGCGGACGCGTGGTTCGCCGTCAGATGGGCGCGGAGCCCTGCCGAAGGCGGACGCATGGTCCGCCGGCGGATGGGCGCGGAGCCCTGCCGAAGGCGGACGCGGGGTCTGCTAGCTGATGGGCGCGGAGCCCTGCCGAAGGCGGACGGGTGGTCCGTCGGCTGATGGGCGCGGAGCCCTGGCGAAGGCGGACGCGTGGTCCGCCGGCTGATGGGCGCGGAGCCGTGCCGAGGGCGGACGCGGGGTCCGCCGGCTGATGGGCGCGGAGCCGTGCCGAGGGCGGACGCGTGGTTCGCCGGCGGATGGGCGCGGAGCCGTGCCGAGGGCGGACGCGTGGTTCGCCGGCGGATCGGCGCGGAGCCCTGCCGAAGGCGGACGCGTGGTCCGCCGGCGGATGGGCGCGGAGCCCTTGCCGAAGGTGGACGCGGTGTCCGCCGGCTGATGGGCGTGGAGCCCATGCCGAAGGCGGACGCGGGGTCCGCCCGCCGATGGGCGCGGAGCCGTGCCGAGGGCGGACACGTGGTCCACCGGCTGATGGGCGCGGAGCCCTGCCGAAGGCGGACGCGGGGTCCGCCGGCTGATGGGTGCGGAGCCCTGCCCAAGGCGGACGCGTGGTCCGCCGGCTGATGGGTGCGGAGCCCTACCGAAGGCGGATGCGTGGTCCGCCGGCTGATGGGCCAAGTGGAGCCGGCCGAGTGGAGCCGGCTGACTACAATGTCGTCTGGAGGAGCCGGCCAAGTGGAGTCGGCCGGCTATAGTGTCGTCTGGAGGAGCCGGCCAAGTGGAGCCGGCCAGCTACGATGTTGTTAGCTTGCTTCTTCGTTTGCCTTGTTAGTCTTGGCATACCGGGGTGGCTTTCCCGATGCTTTGAAATGTTGAATCGTCTCCTTGAGCCTACCCGGGTGTAATCCCCCCGTCAGTAGTCTCCGAGCCTTCGGTCGACTCGCAGAGTCGGGCGGAGGGTTTTCGCAGTTTGTTGTCGTTGTTTTTCTTGTTGCAGAAGTTGTCGGTGACGATCGATCGCGGGTCGGGCGGCGACGCGGCTTGCTTCCAGCGGGGGTCCGCCGGCTGATGGGCGCGGAGCCGGGCCGAGGGCGGACGCAGGGTCCGCCGCCTGATGGGCACGGAGCCCTTGCCGAAGGCGGTGGCGGGGTCCGCCGGCTGATGGGCGCGGAGCCGTGCCGAGGGCGGACGCAGCATCCGCCGACTGATGGGCGCGGAGCCCTTGCCGAAGGCGGACGCACGGACCGCCGGCTGATGGGCGCGGAGCCGTGCCGAGGGCGGATACGTGGTCCGCCGGCTGATGGGCGTGGAGCCCTGGCCAAAGCGGACGCGTGGTCCGCTGGCTGATGGGCGCGGAGCCTTGCCGAAAGGCAGACATGGGGTCCGCCGGCTGGTGGGCGCGGAGCCCTGCCAAAGGCGGACGCGAGGTCCGCCGGCTGATGGGCGCGGAGCCCTGCCCAAGGCGGACGCGTGGTCCGCCGGCTGATGGGCGCGGAGCCTTGCCGAAGGCGGGCGCGTGGTCCGTCGGTTGATGGGCGTGGAGCTGTACCGAAGGCGGACGTGAGGTCCGCCGGCTGTTGGGCACGGAGCCCTGCCGAGGGCGGACGCGGGGTTCGCCGGCTGATGGGCGCGGAGCCGTGCCGAGGGCGGACGCGGGGTCCGCCGGCTGAAGTGCGCGGAGCCGTGCCGAGGGCGGACGCGTGGTTCGCCGGCGGATGGGCGCGGAGCCCTGCCGAAGGCAGACGCGTGGTCCGCCGGCGGATGGGCGCGGAGCCCTTGCCGAAGGCGGACGCGGCGTCCACCCACTGATGGGCGCAGAGCCGTGCCGAGGGCGGACACGTGGTCCACCGGCTGATGGGCGCGGAGCCCTGCCGAAGGCGGACGCGGGGTCCGCCGGCTGATGGGCGCGGAGCCCTGCGCAAGGCGGACGCGTGGTCCGCCGGCTGATGGGCGCGGAGCCCTGCCGAAGGCGGACGCGTGGTCCTCCGGCTGATGGGCGTGGAGCCGTACCGAAGGCGGCCGTGAGGTCCGCCGGCTGTTGGGCACGGAGCCCTTGCCGAAGGCGGACGCGTCGTTCGCTGGCTGATGGGCGCGGAGCCCTGCCGAAGGCGGACGGGTGGTCCGTCGGCTGATGGGTGCGGAGCCCTGCCGAAGGCGGACGCGTGGTCCGCCAGCTGATGGGCACGGAGCCCTGCCCAAGGCAGACGCGAGGTCCGCCGGCTGATGGGCGCGGTGCCCTTGCCGAAAGGCAGACACGGGGTTTTCGCAGTTTGTTGTCGTTGTTTTTGTTGTTGCAGAAGTTGTCGGTGACGATCGATCGCGGGTCGGGGGGCGACGCGGCTTGCTTCCAGCGGGGGCGCGCCAGCGCACCTGCTGGGTGTAGCCTCCGAGCCTCCGGGCGACTCGCCGAGTCGGGCGGAGGGTCTTTGCTATTTTTGAAGTAGACGATGGCGTCGAGGACGCCAGGCATGGACGTAGGGTTCGCCGGCAAGTGGGCACGGAACCCTGCCGAAGGCGGACGCGGGGTCCGCCGGCTGATGGGCGCGGAGCCCCGCCGAAGGCGGACGCGTGGTCCGCCGGCTGATGGGCGAGGACCCCTGCCAAAGGCGGATGCGAAGTCCTCCGGCTGATGGGTGCGGTGCCCTTGCCAAAAGGCAGACACGGGGTTTTCGCAGTTTGTTGTCGTTGTTTTTGTTGTTGCAGAAGTTGTCGGTGACGATCGATCGCGGGTCGGGGGCGACGCGGCTTGCTTCCAGCGGGGGCACGCCAGCGCACCTGCTGGGAGTAGCCTCCGAGCCCTGCCGAGGGCGCACCGGCGGAGCCCTGCCGAAGGCGGACGCGTGGTCCGCCGGCTGACGGGCGCGGAGCCCTGCCGAAGGCGGACGCGTGGTCCGCCGGCTGACGGGCGCGGAGCCCTGCCGAAGGCGGACGCGTGGTCCGCCGGCTGCTGGGCGTGGAGCCCTGCCGAAGGCGGACGCGTGGTCCGCCGGCTGATGGGCGCGGAGCCGTGCCGAAGGCGGACGCTGGGTCCGCCGGCTGATGGGCGCGGAGCCCTGCCCAAGGCTGATTGGCGCGGAGCCCTGCCAAAGGCGGACGGGTGGTCCGCCGGCTGATGGGCGCGGAGCCCTGCCGAAGGCAGACGCGTGGTCCGCCGGTTGATGGGCGCGGAGCCGTGCCGAGGGCGGACGCGGGGTCCGCCGGCTGATGGGCGCGGAGCCGTGCCGAGGGCGGACGCGTGGTTCGCCGGGGGATGGGCGCGGAGCCGTGCCGAGGGCGGACGCGGGGTCCGCCGGCTGATGGGCGCGGAGCCGTGCCGAGGGCGGACGCGTGGTTCGCCGGCGGATGGGCGCGGAGCCCTGCCGAAGGCGGACGCGGGGTCCGCCGGCTGATGGGCGCGGAGCCGTTGCCGAAGGCGGACGCGGGGTTCGCCTGCCGATGGGTGCGGAGCCGTGCCCAGGGCGGACACGTGGTCCACCGGCTGATGGGCGCGGAGCCCTGCCGAAGGCCGACGCGGGGTCCGCCGGCTGATGGGCGCGGAGCCCTGCCCAAGGCGGACGCGTGGTCCGCAGCTGATGGGTGCGGAGCCCTACCGAAGGCGGACGCGTGGTCCGCCGGCTGATGGGCGCGGAGCCGTGCCGAGGGCGGACGCGGGGTCCGTCGGCTGATGGGCGCGGAGCCGTGCCGAGGGCGGACGCGTGGTTCGCCGTCGGATGTGCGCGGAGCCCTGCCGAAGGCGGACGCGTGGTCCGCCGGCGGATGGTCGCGGAGCCCTGCCGAAGGCGGACGCGGGGTCCGCCGGCAGATGGGCGCGGTGCCCTGCCAAAGGCGGACGCAAGGTCCGCCGGCTGATGGGCGCGGAGCCCTGCCGAAGGCGGACGCGGGGTCCGTCGGCTGAGGGGCGCGGAGCCCTGCCGAAGGCGGACGCGGGGTCCGCCGGCTGACGGGCGCGGAGCCCTGCCGAAGGCGGACGCGGGGTCCGCCGGCTGACGGGCACGGAGCCCTGCCGAAGGCGGACGCGTGGTCCGCCGGCTGATGGGCGCGGAGCCCTGCCGAAGGCGGACGCGTGGTCCCCCGGCTGATGGGCGTGGAGCCGTACCGAAGGCGGACGTCAGGTCCGCCGGCTGTTGGGCACGGAGCCCTTGCCGAAGGCGGACGCGTCGTCCGCTGGCTGATTGGCGCGGAGCCCTACCGAAGGCGGACGGGTGGTCCGTCGGCTGATGGGCGCGGAGCCCTGCCGAAGGCGGACGCGTGGTCCGCCGGCTTATGGGCGCGGAGCCCTGCCCAAGGCAGACGCGAGGTCCGCCGGCTGATGGGCGCGGTGCCCTTGCCGAAAGGCAGACACGGGGTTTTCGCAGTTTGTTGTCGTTGTTTTTGTTGTTGCAGAAGTTGTCGGTGACGATCGATCGCGGGTCGGGGGGTGACGCGGCTTGCTTCCAGCGGGGGCGCGCCAGCGCACCTTCTGGGTGTAGCCTCCGAGCCTCCGGGCGACTCGCCGAGTCGGGCGGAGGGTCTTTGCTATTTTTGAAGTAGACGATGGCGTCGAGGACGCCAGGCATGGACGTAGGGTTCGCCGGCAAGTGGGCACGGAACCCTGCCGAAGGCGGACGCGGGGTCCGCCGGCTGATGGGCGCGGAGCCCCGCCGAAGGCGGACGCGTGGTCCGCCGGCTGATGGGCGAGGACCCCTGCAAAGGCGGACGCGAGGTGCTCTGGCTGATGGGCGCGGTGCCCTTGCCAAAAGGCAGACACGGGGTTTTCGCAGTTTGTTGTCGTTGTTTTTGTTGTTACAGAAGTTGTCGGTGACGATCGATCGCGGGTCGGGGCGACGCGGCTTGCTTCCAGCGGGGGCACGCCAGCGCACCTGCTGGGTGTAGCCTCCGAGCCTCCGGGTGACTCGACGACTCTGGCGGAGGGTCTTTGCTATTTTTGAAGTAGACGATGGCGTCGAGGACGCCAGGCATGGACGCAGGGTCCGCCGGCAAGTGGGCGCGGAGCCCTGCCGAAGGCGGACGCGTGGTCCGCCGGCTGATGGGCGCAGAGCCCTGCCCAAGGCGGACGCGAGGTCCGCCGGCTGATGGGCGAGGACCCCTGCCAAAGGCGGACGCGAGGTCCTCCGGCTGATGGGCGTGGTGCCCTTGCCAAAAGGCAGACACGGGGTTTTCGCAGTTTGTTGTCGTTGTTTTTGTTGTTGCAGAAGGTGTCGGTGACGATCGATCACGGGTCGGGGGGCGACGCGGCTTGCTTCCAGCGGGGGCGCGCCAGCGCACCTGCTGGGTGTAGCCTCCGAGCCTCCGGGCGACTCGACGACTCTGGCGGAGGGTCTTTGCTATTTTTGAAGTTGACTATGGCGTCGAGGACGCCAGGCATGGACGCAGGGTCCGCCGGCAAGTGGGCGCGGAGCCCTGCCGAAGGCGGACGCGGGGTCTGCCGGCTGATGGGCGCGGAGCCCCGCCGAAGGCGGACGCGTGGTCCGCTGGCTGATCGGCGAGGACCCCTGCCAAAGGCGGACGCGAGGTCCTCCGGCTGATGGGCGCGGTGCCCTTGCCAAAAGGCAGACACGGGGTTTTCTCAGTTTGTTGTCGTTGTTTTTGTTGTTGCAGAAGTTGTCGGTGACGATCGATCGCGGGTCGGGGGCGACGCGGCTTGCTTCCAGCGGGGGCGTGCCAGCACACCTGCTGGGTGTAGCCTCCGGGCGACTCGCCGACTCTGGCGGAGGGTCTTTGCTATTGTTGAAGTAGACGATGGCGTCGAGGACGCCAGGCATGGACGCAGGGTCCGCCGGCAAGTGGGCACGGAGCCCTGCCGAAGGCGGACGCGGGGTTCGCCGGCTGATGGGCGCGGAGCCGTGTCGAGGGCGGACGCGGGGTCCGCCGGCTGATGGGCGCGGAGCCGTGCCGAGGGCGGACGCAGGGTCTGCCGGCTGATGGGCACGGAGCCCTTGCCGAAGGCGGTGGCGGGGTCCGCCGGCTGATGGGCGCGCAGCCGTGCCGAGGGCGGACGCAGCGTCCGCCGACTGATGGGCGCGGAGCCCTTGCCGAAGGCGGACGCGCGGTCCGCCGGCTGATGGGCGCGAAGCCGTGCCGAGGGCGGACACGTGGTCCGCCCGCTGATGGGCGCGGAGCCCTGCCCAAGGCGGACGCGTGGTCCGCCGGCTGATGGGCGCAGAGCCTTGCCGAAAGGCAGACATGGGGTCCGCCGGCTGGTGGGCGCGGAGCCCTGCCAAGGCGGACGCGAGGTCCGCCGGCTGATGGGCGCCGAGCCCTGCCGAAGGCGGACGCGGGGTCCGCCGGCTGATGGGCGCGGAGCCATGCCCAAGGCGGACGCGTGGTCCGCCGGCTGATGGGCGCGGAGCCTTGCCGAAGGCGGACGCGTGGTCCGCCGATTGATGGGCGTGGAGCCGTACCGATGGCGGACGTGAGGTCCGCCGGCTGTTGGGCACGGAGCCCTGCCGAAGGCGGACGCGGGGTTCGCCGGCTGATGGGCGCGGAGCCGTGCCGAGGGCGGACGCAGGATCCGCCGGCTGATGGGCGCAGAGCCGTGCCGAGGGCGGACGCGTGGTTCGCCGGCGGATGGGCGCGGAGCCCTGCCGAAGGCGGACGCGTGGTCCGCCGGCTGATGGGTGCGGAGCCCTGCCGAAGGCGGACGCGTGGTCCGCCGACTGATGGGCGCGGAGCCCTGCCGAAGGCGGACGCGTGGTCCACCGGCTGATGGACGTGGAGCCGTACCGAAGGCGAACGTCAGGTCCGCCGACTGTTGGGCACGGAGCCCTTGCCGAAGGCGGACGCGTCGTCCGCTGGCTGATTGGCGCGGAGCCCTGCCGAAGGCGGACGGGTGGTCCACCGGCTGATGGGCGCGGAGCCCTGCCGAAGGCGGACGCGTGGTCCGCCGGCTGATGGGCGCGGAGCCGTGCCGAGGGCGGACGCGTGGTTCGCCGGCAGATGGGCGCGGAGCCCTGCCGAAGGCGGACGCGTGGTCCGCCGGCGGATGGGCGCGGAGCCCTTGCCGAAGGCGGACGCGGGGTCCGCCGGCTGATGGGCGCGGAGCCGTTACCGAAGGCGGACGCGGGGTCCGCCTGCCGATGGGCGCGGAGCCGTGCCGAGGGCGGACACGTGGTCCACCGGCTGATGGGCGCGGAGCCCTGCCGAAGGCGGACGCGGGGTCCGCCCGCTGATGGGCGCGGAGCCCTGCCCAAGGCGGACGCGTGGTCCGCCGGCTGATGGGTGCGGAGCCCTACCGAAGGCGGACGCGTGGTCCGCCGGCTGATGGGCGCGGAGCCGTGCCGAGGGCGGACGCGGGGTCCGTCGGCTGATGGGCGCGGAGCCGTGCCGAGGGCGGACGCGTGGTTCGCCGTCGGATCGGCGCGGAGCCCTGCCGAAGGCGGACGCGTGGTCCGCCGGCGGATGGGCGCGGAGCCCTGCCGAAGGCGGACGCGGGGTCTGCTAGCTGATGGGCGCGGAGCCCTGCCAAAGGCGGACGCAAGGTCCGCCGGCTGATGGGCGCGGAGCCCTGCCAAAGGCGGACGCGGGGTCCGTCGGCTGAGGGGCGCGGAGCCCTACCGAAGGCGGACGCGGGGTCCGCCGGCTGACGGGCGCGGAGCCCTGCCAAAGGCAGACGCGTGGTCCGCCGGCTGATGGGCGCGGAGCCTTGCCGAAGGCGGACGCGTGGTCCACCGGCTGATGGGCGTGGAGCCGTACCGAAGGCGGACGTCAGGTCCGCCGGCTGTTGGGCACGGAGCCCTTGCCGAAGGCGGACGCGTCGTCCGCTGGCTGATTTGCGCGGAGCCCTGCCGAAGGCGGACGGGTGGTCCGCCGGCTGATGGGCGCGGAGCCCTGCCGAAGGCGGACGCGTGGTCCGCCGGCTGATGGGCGCGGAGCCCTGCCAAAGGCGGACGCGAGGTCCGCCGGCTGATGGGCGCGGTGCCCTTGCCGAAAGGCAGACACGGGGTTTTCGCAGTTTGTTGTCGTTGTTTTTGTTGTTGCAGAAGTTGTCGGTGACGATCGATCACGGGTCGGGGGGCGACGCGGCTTGCTTCCAGCGGGGGCGCGGAGGGTCTTTGCTATTGTTGAAGTAGACGATGGCGTCGAGGACGCCAGGCATGGACGCAGGGTCCGCCGGCAAGTGGGCATGGAGCCCTGCCGAAGGCGGACGCGGGGTTCGCCGGCTGATGGGCGCGGAGCCGTGCCGAGGGCGGACGCGGGGTCCGCCGGCTGATGGGCGCGGAGCCGTGCCGAGGGCGGACGCAGGGTCCGCCGGCTGATGGGCCCGGAGCCCTTGCCGAAGGCGGTGGCGGGGTCCGCCGGCTGATGGGCGCGGAGCCGTGCCGAGGGCAGACGCAGCGTCCGCCGACTGATGGACGCGGAGCCCTTGCCGAAGGCGGACGCGCGGTCCGCCGGCTGATGGGCGCGAAGCCGTGCCGAGGGCGGACACGTGGTCCGCCGGCTGATGGGCGCGGAGCCCTGCCCAAGGCGGACGCGTGGTCCGCGGGCTGATGGGCGCGGAGCCTTGCCGAAAGGCAGACATGGGGTCCGCCGGCTGGTGGGCGCGGAGCCCTGCCAAAGGCGGACGCGAGGTCCGCCGGCTGATGGGCGCAGAGCCCTGCCGAAGGCGGACGCGGGGTCCGCCGGCTGATGGGCGCGGAGCCCTGCCCAAGGCGGACGCGTGGTCCGCCGGCTGATGGGCGTGGAGCCGTACCGAAGGCGGACGTGAGGTCCGCCGGCTGTTGGGCACGGAGCCCTGCCGAAGGCGGACGCGGGGTTCGCCGGCTGATGGGCGCGGAGCCGTGCCGAGGGCGGACGCGGGGTCCGCCGGCTGATGGGCGCGTAGCTGTGCCGAGGGCGGACGCGTGGTTCGCCGGCGGATGGGGGCGGAGCCCTGCCGAAGGCGGATGCGTGGTCCGCCGGCGGATGGGCGCGGAGCCCTTGCCGAAGGCGGACGCGGGGTCCGCCGGCTGATGGGCGCGGAGCCCTTGCCGAAGGCGGACGCGGGGTCTGCCCGCCGATGGGCGCGGAGCCGTGCCGAGGGCGGACACGTGGTCCACCGGCTGATGGGCGCGGAGCCCTGCCGAAGACGGACGCGGGGTCCCCCGGCTGATGGGCGCGGAGCCCTACCGAAGGCGGACGCGTGGTCCGCCGGCTGATGGGCGCGGAGCCGTGACGAGGGCAGACGCGGGGTCCGTCGGCTGATGGGCGCGAAGCCGTGCCGAGGGCGGACGCGTGGTTCGCCGTCGGATGGGCGTGGAGCCCTGCCGAAGGCGGACGCGTGGTCCGCGGCGGATGGGCTCGGAGCCCTGCCGAAGGCGGACGCGGGGTCCGCCGGCTGATGGGCGAGGACCCCTGCCAAAGGCGGACGCGAGGTCCTCCGGCTGATGGGCGCGGTGCCCTTGCCAAAAGGCAGACACGGGGTTTTCGCAGTTTGTTGTCGTTGTTTTTGTTGTTGCAGAAGTTGTCGGTGACGATCGATCGCGGGTCGGGGGGCGACGCGGCTTGCTTCCAGCGGGGGCGCGCCAGCGCACCTGCTGGGTGTAGCCTCCGGGCGACTCGCCGACTCTGGCGGAGGGTCTTTGCTATTGTTGAAGTAGACGATGGCGTCGAGGACGCCAGGCATGGACGCAGGGTCCGCCGGCAAGTGGGCACGGAGCCCTGCCGAAGGCGGACGCGGGGTTCGCCGGCTGATGGGCGCGGAGCCGTGCGGAGGGCGGACGCTGGGTCCGCCGGCTGATGGGCGCGGAGCCGTGCCGAGGGCGGACGCGTGGTTCGCCGGCGGATGGGCGCGGAGCCCTGCCGAAGGCGGATGCGTGGTCCGCCGGCGGATGGGCGCGGAGCCCTTGACGAAGGCGAACGCGGGGTCCGCCGGCTGATGGACGCGGAGCGCTTGCCGAAGGCGGACGCGGGGTCCGCCCGCCGATGGGCGCGGAGCCGTGCCGAGGGCGGACACGTGGTTCACCGGCTGATGTGCGCGGAGCCCTGCAGAAGGCGGACGCGGGGTCCGCCGGCTGATGGGCGCGGAGCCCTGCCAAAGGCGGACGCGTGGTCCGCCGGCTGATGGGCGTGGAGCCCTTGCCGAAGGCGGACGCGTGGTCCGCCGGCTGATGGGCGTGGAGCCCTTGCCGAAGGCGGACGCAAGGTCCGCCGGCTGATGGGCGCGGAGCCCTTGCCGAAGGCGGACGCGGGGTCCGCCCGCCGATGTGCGCGGAGCCGTGCCGAGGGCGGACACGTGGTCCACCGGCTGATGGGCCCGGAGCCCTGCCGAAGGCGGACGCGGGGTCCGCCGGCTGATGGGCGCGGAGCCCCGCCGAAGGCGGACGCGTGGTCCGCCGGCTGATGGGCGCGGAGCCCTGCCGAAGGCGGACGCGGGGTCCGCCGGCTGATGGGTGCGGAGCCGTGCCCAAGGCGGACGCGTGGTCCGCCGGCGGATGGGCGCGGAGCCCTACCGAAGGCGGACGCGTGGTCCGCCGGCTGATGGGCGCGGAGCCGTGCCGAGGGCGGACGCGGGGTCCGCCGGCTGATGGGCGCGGAGCCCTGCCGAGGGCGGACGCGTGGATCGCCGGCGGATGGGCGCGGAGCCGTGCCGAAGGCGGACGCGGGGTCCACCGGCTGATGGGCGTGGAGCCGTACCGAAGGCGGACGTGAGGTCCGCCGGCTGTTGGGCACGGAGCCCTTGCCGAAGGCGGACGCGTCGTCCGCTGGCTGATTTGCGCGGAGCCCTGCCGAAGGCGGACGGGTGGTCCGCCGGCTGATGGGCGCGGAGCCCTGCCGAAGGCGGACGCATGGTCCACCGGCTGATGGGCGCGGAGCCCTGCCAAAGGCGGACGCGAGGTCCGCCGGCTGATGGGCGCGGTGCCCTTGCCGAAAGGCAGACACGGGGTTTTCGCAGTTTGTTGTCGTTGTTTTTGTTGTTGCAGAAGTTGTCGGTGACGATCGATCACGGGTCGGGGGGCGACGCGGCTTGCTTCCAGCGGGGGCGCGGAGGGTCTTTGCTATTGTTGAAGTAGACGATGGCGTCGAGGACGCCAGGCATGGACGCAGGGTCCGCCGGCAAGTGGGCATGGAGCCCTGCCGAAGGCGGACGCGGGGTTCGCCGGCTGATGGGCGCGGAGCCGTGCCGAGGGCGGACGCGGGGTCCGCCGGCTGATGGGCGCGGAGCCGTGCCGAGGGCGGACGCAGGGTCCGCCGGCTGATGGGCCCGGAGCCCTTGCCGAAGGCGGTGGCGGGGTCCAATGGCTGATGGGCGCGGAGCCGTGCCGAGGGCGGACGCAGCGTCCGCCGACTGATAGACGCGGAGCCCTTGCCGAAGGCGGACGCGCGGTCCGCCGGCTGATGGGCGCGAAGCCGTGCCGAGGGCGGACACGTGGTCTGCCGGCTGATGGGCGCAGAGCCCTGCCCAAGGCGGACGCGTGGTCCGCGGGCTGATGGGCGTGGAGCCCTTGCCGAAGGCGGACGCGTGGTCCGCCGGCTGATGGGCGTGGAGCCCTTGCCGAAGGCGGACGCAAGGTCCGCCGGCTGATGGGCGCGGAGCCCTTGCCGAAGGCGGATGCGGGGTCCGCCCGCCGATGTGCGCGGAGCCGTGCCGAGGGCGGACACGTGGTCCACCGGCTGATGGGCGCGGAGCCCTGCCGAAGGCGGACGCGGGGTCCGCCGGCTGATGGGCGCGGAGCCCTGCCCAAGGCGGACGCGTGGTCCGCCGGCTGATGTGTGCGGAGCCCTACCGAAGGCGGACGCGTGGTCCGCCGGCTGATGGGCGCGGAGCCGTGCCGAGGGCGGACGCGGGGTCCGCCGGCTGATGGGCGCGGAGCCCTGCCGAGGGCGGACGCGTGGATCGCCGGCGGATGGGCGCGGAGCCGTGCCGAAGGCGGACGCGATGTCCGCCGGCTGACGGGCGCGGAGCCCTGCCGAAGGCGGACGCGTGGTCCACCGGCTGATGGGCGTGGAGCCGTACCGAAGGCGGACGTGAGGTCCACCGGCTGATGGGCGCGGAGCCGTGCCGAGGGCGGACGCGGGGTCCGCCGGCTGATGGGCGCGGAGCCCTGCCGAGGGCGGACGCGTGGATCGCCGGCGGATGGGCGCGGAGCCGTGCCGAAGGCGGACGCGGGGTCCGCCGGGTGATGGGCGCGGAGCCCCGCCGAAGGCGGACGCGTGGTCCGCCGGCTGATGGGCGCGGAGCCCTGCCGAAGGCGGACGCGGGGTCCGCCGGCTGATGGGTGCGGAGCCCTGCCCAAGGCGGACGCGTGGTCCGCCGGCTGATGGGTGCGGAGCCCTACCGAAGGCGGACGCGTGGTCCGCCGGCTGATGGGCGCGGAGCCGTGCCGAGGGCGGACGCGGGGTCCGCCGGCTGATGGGCGCGGAGCCGTGCCGAAGGCGGACGCGGGGTCCACCGGCTGATGGGCGCGGAGCCCCACCGAAGGCGGACGCGTGGTCCGCCGGCTGTTGGGCACGGAGCCGTGCCGAGGGCGGACGCGTCGTCCGCTGGCTGATTTGCGCGGAGCCGTGCCGAGGGCGGACGCGTGGATCGCCGGCGGATGGGCGCGGAGCCGTGCCGAAGGCGGACGCGGGTACCGCCGGGTGATGGGCGCGGAGCCCCGCCGAAGGCGGACGCGTGGTCCGCCGGCTGATGGGCGCGGAGCCCTGCCGAAGGCGGACGCGTGGTCCGCCGGCTGATGGGCGTGGAGCCGTGCCGAAGGCGGACGCGATGTCCGCCGGCTGACGGGCGCGGAGCCCTGCCGAAGGCGGACGCGTGGTCCACTGGCTGATGGGCGTGGAGCCGTACCGAAGGCGGACGTGAGGTCCGCCGGCTGTTGGGCACGGAGCCCTTGCCGAAGGCGGACGCGTCGTCCGCTGGCTGATTTGCGCGGAGCCCTGCCGAAGGCGGACGGGTGGTCCGCCGGCTGATGGGCGCGGAGCCCTGCCGAAGGCGGACGCGTGGTCCGCCGGCTGATGGGCGCGGAGCCCTGCCAAAGGCGGACGCGAGGTACGCCGGCTGATGGGCGCGGTGCCCTTGCCGAAAGGCAGACACGGGGTTTTCGTAGTTTGTTGTCGTTGTTTTTGTTGTTGCAGAAGTTGTCGGTGACGATCGATCACGGGTCGGGGGGCGACGCGGCTTGCTTCCAGCGGGGGCGCGGAGGGTCTTTGCTATTGTTGAAGTAGACGATGGCGTCGAGGACGCCAGGCATGGACGCAGGGTCCGCCGGCAAGTGGGCATGGAGCCCTGCCGAAGGCGGACGCGGGGTTCGCCGGCGGATGGGCGCGGAGCCGTGCCGAGGGCGGACGCGGGGTCCGCCGGCCGATGGGCGCGGAGCCGTGCCGAGGGCGGACGCAGGGTCCGCCGGCTGATGGGCCCGGAGCCCTTGCCGAAGGCGGTGGCGGGGTCCGCCGGCTGATGGGCGCGGAGCCGTGCCGAGGGCGGACGCAGCGTCCGCCGACTGATGGACGCGGAGCCCTTGCCGAAGGCGGACGCGCGGTCCGCCGGCTGATGGGCGCGAAGCCGTGCCGAGGGCGGACACGTGGTCCGCCGGCTGATGGGCGCGGAGCCCTGCCCAAGGCAGACGCGTGGTCCGCGGGCTGATGGGCGCGGAGCCTTGCCGAAAGGCAGACATGGGGTCCGCCGGCTGGTGGGCGCGGAGCCCTGCCAAAGGCGGACGCGAGGTCCGCCGGCTGATGGGCGAAGAGCCCTGCCGAAGGCGGACGCGGGGTCCGCCGGCTGATGGGCGCGGAGCCCTGCCCAAGGCGGACGCGTGGTCCGCCGGCTGACGGGCGAGGACCCCTGCCAAAGGCGGACGCGTGGTCTGCCGGCTGATGGGCGCGGAGCCCTGCCGAAGGCGGACGCGGGGTCTGCCGGCTGATGGGCGCGGAGCCCTGTCCAAGGCGGACGCGTGGTCCGCCGGCTGATGGGCGCGGAGCCTTGCCGAAGGCGGACGCGTGGTCCGCCGGTTGATGGGCGTGGAGCCGTACCGAAGGAGGACGTGAGGTCCGCCGGCTGTTGGGCACGGAGCCCTGCCAAAGGCGGACGCGGGGTTCGCCGGCTGATGGGCGCGGAGCCGTGCCGAGGGCGGACGCGGGGTCCGCCGGCTGATGGGCGCGGAGCCGTGCCGAGGGCAGACGCGTGGTTCGTCGGCAGATGGGCACGGAGCCCTGCCGAAGGCGGACGCAGGGTCCGCCCGCAGATGGGCGCGGAGCCCTTGCCGAAGGCGGACGTGGGGTCCGCCCGCCGATGGGCGCGGAGCCGTGCCGAGGGCGGACACGTGGTCCACCGGCTGATGGGCGCGGAGCCCTGCAGAAGGCGGACGCGGGGTCCGCCGGCTGATGGGCGCGGAGCCCTGCCCAAGGCGGACGCGTGGTCCGCCGGCTGATGGGCGCGGGGCCCTACCGAAGGCGGACGCGTGGTCTGCCGGCTGATGGGCGTGGAGCCGTACCGAAGGCGGCCGTGAGGTCCGCCGGCTGTTGGGCACGGAGCCCTTGCCGAAGGCGGACGCGGGGTCGGGCGGAGGGTCTTTGCTATTGTTGAAGTAGACGATGGCGTCGAGGACGCCAGGCATGGACACAGGGTCCGCCGGCAAGTGGGCACGGAGCGCTGCCGAATGCGGACACGGGGTTCGCCGGCTGATGGGCGCGGAGCCGTGCCGAGGGCGGACGCGGGGTCCGTCGGCTGATGGGCGCGGAGCCGTGCCGAGGGCGGACGCGTGGTTCGCCGTCGGATGGGCGCGGAGCCCTGCCGAAGGCGGACGCGTGGTCCGCCGGCGGATGGGCGCGGAGCCCTGCCGAAGGCGGACGCGGGGTCCGCCGGCTGATGGGCGCGGAGCCCTGCCGAAGGCCGACGCGGGGTCCGCCGGCTGATGGGCGCGGAGCCCTTGCCGAAGGGGGATGCGGGGTCCGCCGGCTGATGGGCGCGGAGCCGTGTCGAGGGCGGACACGTGGTCCGCCGGCTGATGGGCGCGGAGCCCTGCCAAAGGCGGACGTGTGGTCCGCCGGCTGATGGGCGCGGAGCCCTGCCAAAGGCGGACACGGGGTTTTCGTAGTTTGTTGTCGTTGTTTTTGTTGTTGCAGAAGTTGTCGGTGACGATCGATCGCGGGTCGGGGGGCGACGCGGCTTGCTTCCAGCGGGGGCGCGCCAGCGCACCTGCTGGGTGTAGCCTCCGAGCCTCTGGGCGACTCGCCGAGTCGGGCGGAGGGTCTTTGCTATTGTTGAAGTAGACGATGGCGTCGAGGACGCCAGGCATGGACGCAGGGTCCGCCCGCCGATGGGCGCGGAGCCGTGCCGAGGGCGGACACGTGGTCCACCGGCTGATGGGCGCGGAGCCCTGCCGAAGGCGGACGCGGGGTCCGCCGGCTGATGGGTGCGGAGCCCTGCCCAAGGTGGATGCGTGGTTCGCCGGCGGATGGGCGCGGAGCCCTGCCGAAGGCGGACGCGTGGTCTGCCGGCGGATAGGCGCGGAGCCCTTGCCGAAGGCGGATGTGGGGTCCGCCGGCTGATGGGCGCGGAGCCCTTGCCGAAGGCGGACGCGGGGTCCGCCCGCCGATGGGTGCGGAGCCGTGCCGAGGGCGGACACGTGGTCCACCGGCTGATGGGCGCGGAGCCCTGCCGAAGGCGGACGCGGGGTCCGCCGGCTGATGGGTGCGAAGCCCTGCCCAAGGCGGACGCGTGGTCCGCCGGCTGATGGGTGCGGAGCCCTACCGAAGGCGGACGCGTGGTCCGCCGGCTGATGGGCGCGGAGCCGTGCCGAGGGCGGACGCGGGGTCCGCCGGCTGATGGGCGCGGAGCCCTGCCGAAGGAGGACGCGGGGTCCGCCGGCTGATGGGCGCGGAGCCCTGCCGAAGGCGGACGCGGGGTCCGCCGGCTGATGGGCGCGGAACCCTGCCGAAGGCGGACGCGGGGTCCGCCGGCTGATGGGTGCGGAGCCCTGCCCAAGGCGGACGCGTGGTTTGCGGGCGGATGGGCGCGGAGCCCTGCCGAAGGCGGACGCGTGGTCGGCCGGCGGATGGCCGCGGAGCCCTTGCCGAAGGAGGATGCGGGGTCCGCCGGCTGATGGGCGCGGAGCCCTGCCGAAGGCGGACGCGTGGTCCGCCGGCTGATGGGCGTGGAGCCGTGCCGAAGGCGGACGCGATGTCCGCCGGCTGACGGGCGCGGAGCCCTGCCGAAGGCGGACGCGTGGTCCACCGGCTGATGGGCGTGGAGCCGTACCGAAGGCGGACGTGAGGTCCGCCGGCTGTTGGGCACGGAGCCCTTGCCGAAGGCGGACGCGTCGTCCGCTGGCTGATTTGCGCGGAGCCCTGCCGAAGGCGGACGGGTGGTCCGCCGGCTGATGGGCGCGGAGCCCTGCCGAAGGCGGACGCGTGGTCCGCCGGCTGATGGGCGCGGAGCCCTGCCAAAGGCGGACGCGAGGTCCGCCGGCTGATGGGCGCGGTGCCCTTGCCGAAAGGCAGACACGTGGTCCGCCGGCTGATGGGCGTGGAGCCGTACCGAAGGCGGACGTGAGGTCTGCCGGCTGTTGGGCACGGAGCCCTTGCCGAAGGCGGACGCGGGGTCCGCCGGCAGAGTGGCGCGGAGCCCTACCGAAGGCGGACGCGGGGTCCGCCCGCCGATGGGCGCGGAGCCGTGCCGAAGGCGGACGCGTGGTCCGTCAGCTGATGGGCGCGGAGCCCTGCCGAAGGCGGACGCGGGGTCCGCCGGCTGATGGGTGCGGAGCCCTGCCCAAGCCGGACGCGTGGTCCGCCGGCTGATGGGGGCGGAGCCCTACCGAAGGCGGACGCGTGGTCCGCCGGCTGATGGGCGCGGAGCCGTGCCGAGGGCGGACGCGGGGTCCGCCGGCTGATGGGCGCGGAGACCTGCCGAAGGCGGACGCGCGGTCCGCCGGCTGATGGGCGCGGAGCCCTGCCGAAGGCGGACGCGCGGTCCGCCGCCTGATGGGCGCGGAGCCGTGCCGAAGGCGGACGCGTGGTCCGCCGGCTGTTGGGCACGGAGCCCTTGCCGAAGGCGGATGCGGGTTCCACCGGCTGATGGGCGCGGAGCGCTGGCGACGGTGGACGCGAGGTCCGCCGGCTGATGGGCGCGGTGCCCTTGCCGAAAGGGAGACACGGGGTTTTCGCAGTTTGTTGTCGTTGTTTTTGTTGTTGCAGAAGTTGTCGGTGGCGATCGATCGCGGGTCGGGGGACGACGCGGCTTGCTTCCAACGGGGGCGCGACAGCGCACCTGCTGGGTGTAGCCTCCGAGCCTCCGGGCGACTCGCCGAGTCGGGCGGAGGGTCTTTTCTATTGTTGAAGTAGACGATGGCGTCGAGGACGCAAGGCATGGACACAGGGTCCACCGGCAAGTGGGCACGGAGCCCTGCCCAAGGCAGACGCGTGGTTCGCCGGCGGATGGGCGCGGAGCCCTTGCCGAAGGCGGACGCGGGGTCCGCCGGCTGATGGGCGTGGAGCCCTTGCCGAAGGCGGACGCGGGGTCCGCCGGCTGATGGGCGCGGAGCCCTGCCGAAGGCGGACGCGGGGTCCGCCGGCTGATGGGCGCGGAGCCCTGCCCAAGGCGGACCCGTGGTCCGCCGGCTGATGGGCGCGGAGCCCTGCCGAAGGCAGACGCGTGGTCCGCCGGCTGATTGGCGTGGAGCCGTACCGAAGGCGGACGTGAGGTCCGCCGGCTGTTGGGCACGGAGCCCTTGCCGAAGGCGCGGGGTCCGCCGGCAGATTGGCGCGGAGCCCTACCGAAGGAGGACGTGTGGTCCGCCGGCTGATGGGCGCGGAGCCCTGCCGAAGGCGGACGCGTGGTCCGTCGGCTGATGGGCGCGGAGCCCGGCCAAAGGCGGACCCGAGGTCCGCCGGCTGATGGGCGCGGTGCCCTTGCCGAAAGGCAGACACGGGGTTTTCGCAGTTTGTTGTCGTTGTTTTTGTTGTTGCAAAAGTTGTCGGTGACGATCGATCGCGGGTCGGGGGGCGACGCGGCTTGCTTCCAGCGGGGGCGCGCCAGCGCACCTGCTGGGCGTAGCCTCCGAGCTTCTGGGCGACTCGCCGAGTCGGGCGGAGGGTCTTTGCTATTGTTGAAGTAGACGATGGCGTCGAGGACGCCAGGCATGGACGCAGGATCCACCGGCAAGTGGGCACGGAGCCCTTCCGAAGGCGGACGCGGGGTTCGCCGGCTGATGGGCGCGGAGCCGTGCCGAGGGCGGACGCTTGGTCCGCCGGCTGATGGGCGCGGAGCCGTGCCGAGGGCGGACGCGTGGATCGCCGGCGGATGGGCGCGGAGCCGTGCCGAAGGCAGACGCGGGGTCCGTCGGGTGATGGGCGCGGAGCCCCGCCGAAGGCGGACGCGTGGTCCGCCGGCTGATGGGCGCGGAGCCCTGCCGACGGCGGACGCGTGGTCCGCCGGCTGATGGGCGTGGAGCCGTGCCGAAGGCGGACGCGATGTCCGCCGGCTGTTGGGCGCGGAGCCCTTGCCGAAGGCGGATGCGGGTTCCACCGGCTGATTGGCGCGGAGCCCTGCCGAAGGCGGACGCGTGGTCCGCCGGCTGATGGGCGCGGACCCCTGCCGACGGCGGACGCGAGGTCCGCCGGCTGATGGGCGCGGTGCCCTTGCCGAAAGGCAGACACGGGGTTTTCGCAGTTTGTTGTCGTTGTTTTTGTTGTTGCAAAAGTTGTCGGTGACGATCGATCGCGGGTCGGGGGGCGACGCGGCTTGCTTCCAGCGGGGGCGCGCCAGCGCACCTGCTGGGCGTAGCCTCCGAGCTTCTGGGCGACTCGCCGAGTCGGGCGGAGGGTCTTTGCTATTGTTGAAGTAGACGATGGCGTCGAGGACGCCAGGCATGGACGCAGGATCCACCGGCAAGTGGGCACGGAGCCCTTCCGAAGGCGGACGCGGGGTTCGCCGGCTGATGGGCGCGGAGCCGTGCCGAGGGCGGACGCTTGGTCCGCCGGCTGATGGGCGCGGAGCCGTGCCGAGGGCGGACGCGTGGATCGCCGGCGGATGGGCGCGGAGCCGTGCCGAAGGCAGACGCGGGGTCCGTCGGGTGATGGGCGCGGAGCCCCGCCGAAGGCGGACGCGTGGTCCGCCGGCTGATGGGCGCGGAGCCCTGCCGACGGCGGACGCGTGGTCCGCCGGCTGATGGGCGTGGAGCCGTGCCGAAGGCGGACGCGATGTCCGCCGGCTGTTGGGCGCGGAGCCCTTGCCGAAGGCGGATGCGGGTTCCACCGGCTGATTGGCGCGGAGCCCTGCCGAAGGCGGACGCGTGGTCCGCCGGCTGATGGGCGCGGACCCCTGCCGACGGCGGACGCGAGGTCCGCCGGCTGATGGGCGCGGTGCCCTTGCCGAAAGGCAGACACGGGGTTTTCGCAGTTTGTTGTCGTTGTTTTTGTTGTTGCAGAAGTTGTCGGTGACGATCGATCGCGGGTCGGGGGGCGACGCGGCTTGCTTCCAGCGGGGGCGCGACAGCGCACCTGCTGGGTGTAGCCTCCGAGCCTCCGGGCGACTCGCCGAGTCGGGCGGAGGGTCTTTGCTATTGTTGAAGTAGACGATGGCGTCGAGGACGCAAGGCATGGACACAGGGTCCACCGGCAAGTGGGCACGGAGCCCTGCCGAAGGCGGACGCATGGTCCGCCGGCAGATGGGCGTGGAGCCATGCCGAAGGCGGACGCGAGGTCCTCCGGCTGATGGGCGCGGAGCCCTTGCCGAAGGCGGACGCGGGGTCCGCCGTCTGATGGGCGCGGAGCCGTGCTGAGGGCGGACACGTGGTCCGCCGGCTGACGGGCGCGGAGGCCTGCCAAAGGCGGACGCGTGGTCTGCCGGTTGATGGGCGCGGAGCCTTGCCGAAAGGCAGACACGGGGTCCGCCGGCTGGTGGGTGCGAAGCCCTGCCGAAGGCGGACGCGGGGTTCGCCGGCCGATGGGCGCGGAGCCCTGCCGAAGGCGGACGCGGGGTCCGCCGGCCGATGGGCGCGGAGCCGTGCCGAGGGCGGACGCATGGTTCGCCGGCGGATGGGCGCGGAGCCCTTGCCGAAGGCGGACGCGGGGTCTGCCGGCTGATGGGCGCGGAGCCCTTGCCGAAGGCGGACGCGGGGTCCGCCCGCTGATGGGCGCGAAGCCGTGTCGAGGGCGGACACGTGGTCCCCTGGCTGATGGGCGCGGAGCCCTGCCGAAGGCGGACGCGGGGTCCGCCGGCTGATGGATGCGAAGCCCTGCCGAAGGCGGACGCGTGGTCCGCCAGCTGATGGGCGCGGAGCCCTGCCGAAGGCGGACGAGGGGTCCGCCGGGTGATGGGCGCGGAGCCCCGCCGAAGGCGGACGCGTGGTCCGCCGGCTGATGGGCGCAGAGCCCTGCCGAAGACGGACGCGTGGTCCGCCGGCTGATGGGCGTGGAGCCATGCCGAAGGCGGACGCGAGGTCCGCCGGCTGATGGGCGAGGAGCCCTTGCCGTAGGCGGACGCGGGGTCCGCCGGCTGATGGGCGTGGAGCCCTGCCGAAGGCGGACGCGTGGTCCGCCGGCGGGTGGGCGCGGAGCCCTGCCGAAGGCGGACGCGGGGTCCGCCGACTGATGGGCGCGGAGCCCTTGCCGAAGGAGGACGCGGGGTCCGCCGGCTGATGGGCGCGGAGCCGTCCCGAGGGCGGACACGTGGTCCGCCGGCTGACGGGCGCGGAGCCCTGCCAAAGGCGGACGCATGGTCTACCGGCTGATGGGCGCGGAGCCCTGCCGAAAGGCAGACACGGGGTCCGCCAGCTGGTGGGTGCGGAGCCCTGCCGAAGGCGGACGCGGGGTTCGCTGGCCGATGGGCGCGGAGCCCTGCCGAAGGCGGACGCGGGGTCCGCCGGCCGATGGGCGCGGAGCCGTGCCGAGGGCGGACGCGTGGTTCGCCGGCGGATGGGCGCGGAGCCCTTGCCGAAGGCGTACGCGGGGTCTGCCGGCTGATGGGCGCGGAGCCCTTGCCGAAGGCGGACGCGGGGTCCGCCCGCTGATGGGCGCGGAGCCGTGTCGAGGGCGGACACGTGGTCCCCTGGCTGATGGGCGCGGAGCCGTGCCGAGGGCGGACGCTTGGTCCGCCGGCTGATGGGCGCGGAGCCGTGCCGAGGGCGGACGCGTGGATCGCCGGCGGATGGGCGCGGAGCCCTGCCGAAGGCGGACGCGGGGTCCGCCAGGTGATGGGCGCGGAGCCCCGCCGAAGGCGGACGCGTGGTCCGCCGGCTGATGGGCGCGGAGCCCTGCCGAAGGCGGACGCGTGGTCCGCCGGCTGATGGGCGTGGAGCCGTGCCGAAGGCGGACGCGATGTCCGCCGGCTGTTGGGCGCGGAGCCCTTGCCGAAGGCGGATGCGGGTTCCACCGGCTGATTGGCGCGGAGCCCTGCCGAAGGCGGACGCGTGGTCCGCCGGCTGATGGGCGCGGAGCCCTGCCGACGGCGGACGCGAGGTCCGCGCGGCTGATGGGCGCGGTGCCCTTGCCGAAAGGCAGACACGGGGTTTTCGCAGTTTGTTGTCGTTGTTTTTGTTGTTGCAGAAGTTGTCGGTGACGATCGATCGCGGGTCGGGGGGCGACGCGGCTTGCTTCCAGCGGGGGCGCGACAGCGCACCTGCTGGGTGTAGCCTCCGAGCCTCCGGGCGACTCGCCGAGCCGGGCGGAGGGTCTTTGCTATTGTTAAAGTAGACGATGGCGTCGAGGACGCAAGGCATGGACACAGGGTCCACCGGCAAGTGGGCACGGAGCCCTGCCGAAGGCGGACGCATGGTCCGCCGGCAGATGGGCGTGGAGCCATGCCGAAGGCGGACGCGAGGTCCTCCGGCTGATGGGCGCGGAGCCCTTGCCATAGGCGGACGCGGGGTCCGCCGGCTGATGGGCGCGGAGCCCTGCCGAAGGCGGACGCGTGGTCCGCCGGTGGATGGGCGCGGAGCCCTGCCGAAGGCGGACGCGGGGTCCGCCGGCTGATGGGCGCGGAGCCCTTGCCGAAGGCGGACGCGGTGTCCGCCGTCTGATGGGCGCGGAGCCGTGCTGAGGGCGGACACGTGGTCCGCCGGCTGACGGGCGCGGAGGCCTGCCAAAGGCGGACGCGTGGTCTGCCGGCTGATGGGCGCGGAGCCCTGCCGAAAGGCAGACACGGGGTCCGCCGGCTGGTGGGTGCGAAGCCCTGCCGAAGGCGGACGCGGGGTTCGCCGGCCGATGGGCGCGGAGCCCTGCCGAAGGCGGACGCGGGGTCCGCCGGCCGATGGGCGCGGAGCCGTGCCGAGGGCGGACGCGTGGTTCGCCGGCGGATGGGCGCGGAGCCCTTGCCGAAGGCGGATGCGGGGTCTGCCGGCTGATGGGCGCGGAGCCCTTGCCGAAGGCGGACGCGGGGTCCGCCCGTTGATGGGCGCGAAGCCGTGTCGAGGGCGGACACGTGGTCCCCTGGCTGATGGGCGCGGAGCCCTGCCGAAGGCGGACGCGGGGTCCGCCGGCTGATGGATGCGAAGCCCTGCCGAAGGCGGACGCGTGGTCCGCCGGCTGATGGGCGCGGAGCCCTGCCGAAGGCGGACGCGGGGTCCGCCGGGTGATGGGCGCGGAGCCCTGCCGAAGGCGGACGCGTGGTCCGCCGGCTGATGGGCGTGGAGCCATGCCGAAGGCGGACGCGAGGTCCGCCGGCTGATGGGCGAGGAGCCCTTGCCGTAGGCGGACGCGTGGTCCGCCGGCGGGTGGGCGCGGAGCCCTGCCGAAGGCGGACGCGGGGTCCGCCGGCTGATGGGCGCGGAGCCCTTGCCGAAGGAGGACGCGGGGTCCGCCGGCTGATGGGCGCGGAGCCGTTCCGAGGGCGGACACGTGGTCCGCCGGCTGACGGGCGCGGAGCCCTGCCAAAGGCGGACGCGTGGTCTACCGGCTGATGGGCGCGGAGCCCTGCCGAAAGGCAGACACGGGGTCCGCCAGCTGGTGGGTGCGGAGCCCTGCCGAAGGCGGACGCGGGGTTCGCTGGCCGATGGGCGCGGAGTCCTGCCGAAGGCGGACGCGGGGTCCGCCGGCCGATGGGCGCGGAGCCGTGTCGAGGGCGGACGCGTGGTTCGCCGGCGGATGGGCGCGGAGCCCTTGCCGAAGGCGGACGCGGGGTCTGCCGGCTGATGGGCGCGGAGCCCTTGCCGAAGGCGGACGCGGGGTCCGCCCGCTGATGGGCGCGGAGCCGTGTCGAGGGCGGACACGTGGTCCCCTAGCTGATGGGCGCGGAGCCCTGCCGAAGGCGGACGCGGGGTCCGCCGGCTGATGCATGCGAAGCCCTGCCGAAGGCGGACGCGTGGTCCGCCGGCTGATGGGCGCGGAGCCCTGCCGAAGGCGGACGCGGGGTCCGCCGGGTGATGGGCGCAGAGCCCCGCCGAAGGCGGACGCGTGGTCCGCCGGCTGATGGGCGCAGAGCCCTGCCGAAGGCGGACGGGTGGTCCGTCGGCTGATGGGCGTGGAGCCGTGCCGAAGGCGGACGCGATGTCCGCCGGCTGTTGGGCGCGGAGCCCTTGCCGAAGGCGGATGCGGGTTCCACCGGCTGATTGGCGCGGAGCCCTGCCGAAGGCGGACGCGTGGTCCGCCGGCTGATGGGCGCGGAGCCCTGCCGACGGCGGACGCGAGGTCCGCCGGCTGATGGGCGCGGTGCCTTTGCCGAAAGGCAGACACGGGGTTTTCGCAGTTTGTTAGTTGTCGGTGACGATCGATCGCGGGTCGGGGGCGACGCGGCTTGCTTCCTGCGGGGGCGCGCCAGCGCACCTGCTGGGTGTAGCCTCCGAGCCTCCGGTCGACTCGCCGAGTCGGGCGGAGGGTCTTTGCTATTGTTGAAGTAGACGATGGCGTTGACGACGCCAGGCATGGACACAGGGTCCGCCGGCAAGTGGGCACGGAGCCCTGCCGAATGCGGACACGGGGTCCGCCGGCTGATGGGCGCGGAGCCGTGCTGAGTGCGGACGCGGGGTCCGCCGGCTGATGGGCGCGGAGCCGTGCCGAGGCCGGACGTGTGGTCCACCGGCTGATGGGCGCGGAGCCCTGCCGAAGGCGGACGCGGGGTCCGCCGGCTGATGGATGCGGAGCCCTACCGAAGGCGGACGCGTGGTCCGCCGGCTGATGGGCGCGGAGCCCTGCCGAAGGCGGACGCGTGGTCCGCCGGCTGATTGGCGTGGAGCCGTACCGAAGGCGGACGTGAGGTCCGCCGGCTGTTGGGCACGGAGCCCTTGCCGAAGGCGGACGCGGGGTCCGCCGGCAGATTGGCGCGGAGACCTGCCGAAGGCGGACGTGTGGTCCGCCGGCTGATGGGCGCGGAGCCCTGCCGAAGGCGGACACGTGGTCCACCGGCTGATGGGCGTGGAGCCCGTCCAAAGGCGGACACGAGGTCCGCCGGCTGATGGGCGTGGTGCCCTTGCCGAAAGGCAGACACGGGGTTTCCGCAGTTTGTTGTCATTGTTTTTGTTGTTGCAAAAGTTGTCGGTGACGATCGATCGCGGGTCGGGGGGCGACGCGGCTTGCTTCCAGCGGGGGCACGCCAGCGCACCTGCTGGGTGTAGCCTCCGAGCCTCCGGGCGAATCGCCGAGTCAGGCGGAGGGTCTTTGCTATTGTTGAAGTAGACGATGGCGTCGAGGACACCAAGCATGGACGCAGGGTCTGCCGGCAAGTGGGCACGGAGCCCTGCCGAAGGTGGACGCGGGGTTCGCCGGCTGATGGGCGCGGAGCCGTGCCGAGGGCGGACGCGGGGTCTGCTGGCTGATGGGCGCGGAGCCATGCCGAGGGCGGACGCCGGGTCCGCCGGCTGATGGGCACGGAGCCCTTGCCGAAGGCGGACTCGGGGTCCGCCGGCAAATGGGCGCGGGGCCGTGCCGAGGGCGGACGCCGGGTCCGCCGGCTGATGGGCGCGGAGCCCTGGCGAAGGCGGACGCGTGGTCCACTGACTGATGGGCACGGAGCCCTGCCGAAGGCGGACGTGTGGTCCGCCGGCTGATGGGGTGAGCAGCGGAGTGGTTGGGGGCAGGCCACCACTGTATCCGTGCGGACGCTGACCCCTGACGGGACGGGGGCCACTGTTGCCACGTAAAGCGTGTCGGGGGAATCCGATGCTGGGCCGGCTGGAGGAAGGAGCCGGGCGGCGAGGCCCCAGCCGGCCCGCGCACCGAAACCGGCGAAGGAGTAGTTGGCACACCCGGGACGGGGGGCGCAGCCGGCAGAGCGTGGCCGAGCCGACTAAGCGGAGCCGGCCGAGTGGAGCCGGCCACCTATAGGGCCGTCTGGAGGAGCCGGCCAAGGGGAGCCAGCCGGGTGCAGCCAACAACTTCTGCAACAACAAAAACAATGACGCGTGGTCCGCCGGTTGATAGGCACGGAGCCCTGCCAAAAGGCAGACACGGGGTCCGCCGGATGGTGGGCGCGGAGCCCTGCCGAAGGCGGACGCGAGGTCCGCCGGTTGATGGGCGAGGAGCCCTTGCCGAAGGCAGACGCGTGGCCGCCGGCTGATGGACGCGGAGCCCTGCCGAAAGGCAGACACGGGGTCCGCCGGCTGGTGGGCGCGGAGCCCTGCCGAAGGCGGACGCGTGGTCCGCCGGCTGATGGGCGCGGAGCCCTACCGAAGGCGGACAAGGGGTCCGCCAGCTGATGGGCGCAAGGCCCTGCCGAAGGCGGACGCGTGGTCCGCCGGCTGATGGGCGCGGAGCCGTGCCGAAGGCGGACGCGAGTCCGCCGGCTGATTGGCGCGGAGCCCTTGCAGAAGGCAGACGGGGGGTCCGCCTGCTGATGGGCACGGAGCCCTGCTGAAGGCGGACGCGTGGTCCGCCTACTGATGGGCGCGGAGCCCTGCCAAAGGCGGACGCGTGGTCCGCCGGCTGATGGGCGCGGAGCCCTGCCGAAGGCGGACGCGAGGTCCGTCGGCTGATGGGCGCGGTGCCCTTGCCAAGTGGAGCCGCCCGGCTACAGTGCCGTCTGGAAGAGCCGGCCAAGTGGAGCCGGCCAGCTATGATGTTGTTAGCTTGCTTCTTGGTTTGCCTTGTTGGTCTTGGCATACCGGGGTGGCTTTCCCGATGCTTTCAAATGTTGAATCGTCTCCTTGAGCCTACCCGGGTGTAATCCCCCCATCAGTAGCCTCCGAGCCTTCGGTCGACTCGCGGAGTCGGGCGGAGGGTTTCCGCAGTTTGTTGTCATTGTTTTTGTTGTTGCAAAAGTTGTCGGTGACGATCGATCGCGGGTCGGGGGGCGACGCGGCTTGTTTCCAGCGGGGGCGCGCCAGCGCACCTGCTGGGTGTAGCCTCCGAGCCTCCGGGCGACTCGCCGAGTCAGGCGGAGGGTCTTTGCTATTGTTGAAGTAGACGATGGCGTCGAGGACGCCAAGCATGGACGCAGGGTCTGCCGGCAAGTGGGCACGGAGCCCTGCCAAAGGTGGACACGGGGTTCGCCGGCTGATGGGCGCGGAGCCGTGCCGAGGGCGGACGCGGGGTCTGCTGGCTGATGGGCGCGGAGCCATGCCGAGGGCGGACGCCGGGTCCGCCGGCTGATGGGCGCGGAGCCCTTGCCGAAGGCGGACGCGGGGTCCGTCGGCAGATGGGCGCGGGGCCGTGCCGAGGGCGGACGCCGGGTCCGCCGGCTGATGGGTGCGGAGCCCTGGCGAAGGCGGACGCGTGGTCCACTGACTGATGGGCGCGGAGCCCTGCCGAAGGCGGACGCGTGGTCCGCCGGCTGATGGGGTGAGCAGCGGAGTGGTTGGGGGCAGGCCACCACTGTATCCGTGCGGACGCTGACCCCCGACGGGACGGGGGCCACTGTTGCCACGTAAAGCCTGTCGTGGGAATCCGATGCTGGGCCGGCTGGAGGAAGGAGCCGGGCGGCGAGGCCCGAGCCGGCCCGCGCACCGAAACAGGCGAAGGAGTAGTTGGCACACCCGGGACGGGGGGTGCAGCCGGCAGAGCGTGGCCGAGCCGACTAAGCGGAGCCGGCCGAGTGGAGCCGGCCGCCTATAGCGCCGTTTGGAGGAGCCGACCAAGGGGAGCCGGCCGAGTGCAGCCGACAACTTCTGCAACAACAAAAACAATGACGCGTGGTCCGCCGGTTGATAGGCACGGAGCCCTGCCGAAAGGCAGACATGGGGTCTGCCGGATGGTGGGCGCGGAGCCCTGCCGAAGGCGGACGCGAGGTCCGCCGGTTGATGGGCGAGGAGCCCTCGCGGAAGGCGGACGCGTGGTCCGCCGACTGATGGACGCGGAGCCCTGCCGAAAGGCAGACACGGGGTCCGCCGGCTGGTGGGCGCGGAGCCCTGCCGAAGGCGGACGCGTGGTCCGCCGGCTGATGGGCGCGGAGCCGTGCCGAAAGCGGACGCGAGGTCCGCCGGCTGATCGGCGCGGAGCCCTTGCCGAAGGCGGACGGGGGGTCCGCCGGCTGATGGGCACGGAGCCCTGCCGAAGGCGGACGCGTGGTCCGCCTACTGATGGTTGCGAAGCCCTACCGAAGGCGGACGCGTGGTCCGCCGGCTGATGGACGCGGAGCCCTGCCGAAGGCGAACGCGAGGTCCGCCTGCTGATGGGCGCGGTCCCCTTGCCAAGTGGAGCCGCCCGGCTACAGTGCCGTCTGGAAGAGCCGGCCAAGTGGAGCCGGCCACCTATGATGTTGTTAGCTTGCTTCTTGGTTTGCCTTGTTGGTCTTGCCATACCGGGGTGGCTTTCCCGATGCTTTAAAATGTTGAATCGTCTCCTTGAGCCTACCCGGGTGTAATCCCCCATCAGTAGCCTCCGAGCCTTCGGTCGACTCGCAGAGTCGGGCGGTGGGTTTCCGCAGTTTGTTGTCATTGTTTTTGTTGTTGCAAAAGTTGTCGGTGACGATCGATCGCGGGTCGGGGGGCGACGCGGCTTGCTTCCAGCGGGGGCGCGCCAGCGCACCTGCTGGGTGTAGCCTCCGAGCCTCCGGGCGACTCACCGAGTCAGGCGGAGGGTCTTTGCTCTTGTTGAAGTAGACGATGGCGTCGAGGACGCCAAGCATGGACGCAGGGTCTGCCGGCAAGTGGGCACGGAGCCCTGCCCAAGGTGGACGCGGGGTTCGCCGGCTGATGGGCGCGGAGCCGTGTCGAGGGCGGACGCGGGGTCTGCCGGGTGATGGGCGCGGAGCCCTTACCGAAGGCGGACGCGGGGTCCGTCGGCTGATAGGGCGCGGAGTCGTGCCGAGGGCGGACACGTGGTCCGTCGGCTGATGGGCGCGGAGGCATGCCGAGGGCAGACGCAGGGTCCGCCGACTGATGGGCGCGGAGCCCTTGCTGAAGGCGGACGCGGGGTCCGCCGGCTGATGGGCGCGGAGCCGTGCCGAGGGCGGACACGTGGTCCGCCGGCTGATGGGCGCGGAGCCCTGCCAAAGGCGGACGCGTGGTCCGCCGGCTGATGGGCGCGGAGCCCTACCGAAGGCGGACGCGTGGTCCGCCGGCTGATGGGCGCGGAGCCCTGCCGAAAAGCAGACACGGGGTTCGCCGACTGGTGGGCATGGAGCCCTGCCAAAGGCGGACGCGAGGTCCGCCGGCTGATGGGCGCGGAGCCCTTGCCGAAGGCGGACGCATGGTCCGCCGGCTGATGGACGCGAAGCCCTGCCGAAAGGCAGACACGGGGTCCGCCGGCATGTGGGCGCGGAGCCCTGCCTAAGGCGGACGCATGGTCCGCCGGCTGATGTGCGCAGAACCGTGCGGAAGGCGGACGCGGGGTCCGCCGGCTGATGGGCGGGGAGCCCTGCCAAAGGCGGACGCGTGGTCCGCCGGCTGATGGGCGCGGAGCCCTGCCGAAAGGCAGACACGGGGTCCGCCGGCTGGTGGGCGCGGAGCCCTGCCGAAGGCGGACGCGTGGTCCGCCGGCTGATGGGCACGGAGCCCTGCAGAAGGCGGACGCGGGGTCCGCCGGCTGATGGGCGCGGTGCCCTTGCCGAAAGGCAGACACGGGGTTTTCACAGTTTGTTGTCGTTGTTTTTGTTGTTGCAGAAGTTGTCGGTGACGATCGATCGCGGGTCGGGCGGCGACGCGTCTTGCTTCCAGCGGGGGCGCGCTAGCGCACCTGCTGGGTGTAGCCTCCGAGCCTCCGGGCGACTCGCCGAGTCGGGCGGAGGGTCTTTCCTATTGTTAAAGTAGACAATGGCGTCGAGGACGCCAGGCATGGACGCAGGGTCCGCCGACAAGTGGGCACGGAGCCCTGCCGAAGGCGGACGCGGGGTTCGCCGGTTGATGGGCGCGGACCCGTGCCGAGGGCGGACGCGGGGTCCGTCGGCTGATGGGCGCGGAGCCGTGCCGAGGGCGGACGCCGGGTCCGCCGGCTGATGGGCGCGGAGCCCTTGCCGAAGGCGGCCGCGGGGTCTGCCGGCTGATGGGCGCGGAGCCGTGGCGAGGGCGGACGCTGGGTCCGCCGGCTAATGGGTGCGGAGCCCTTACCGAAGGCAGACGCGGGATCCGCCGCCTGATAGGGCGCGGAGCCGTGCCGAGGGCGGACGTTGGGTCCGCCGGCTGATGGGCGCGGAGCCCTTACCGAAGGCGGACGCGGGGTCCGCCGGCTGATAGGGCGCGGAGCCGTGCCGAGGGTGGACACGTGGTCCGCCGGCTGATGGGCGCGGTGCCCTTGCCGAAAGGCAGACACGGAGTTTTCGCAGTTTGTTGTCGTTGTTTTTGTTGTTGCAGAAGTTGTCGGTGACGATCGATTGCGGGTCGGGGGGCGACGTGTCTTGCTTCCAGCGGGGGCGCACTGGCGCACCTGCTGGGTGTAGCCTCCGAGCCTCTGGGCGACTCGCCGAGTCGGACGGAGGGTCTTTGCTATTGTTGAAGTAGACGATGGCGTCGAGGACGCCAGTCATGGACGCAGGGTCCGCCGGCAAGTGGGCACGGAGCTCTGCCGAAGGCGGACGCGAGGTCCGCCGGCTGATGGGCGCGGTGCCCTTGCGATGTGGAGCCGCCCGGCTACAGTGCCATCTGGAAGAGCCGACCAAGTGGAGCCGGCCAGCTATGATGTTGTTAGCTTGCTTCTTGGTTTGCCTTGTTGGTCTTGGCATACCGAGGTGGCTTTCCCGATGCTTTAAAATGTTGAATTGTCTCCTTGAGCCTACCCGGGTGTAATCCCCCCATCAGTAGCCTCCGAGCCTTCGGTCGACTCGCAGAGTCGGGCGGAGGGTTTCCGCAGTTTGTTGTCATTGTTTTTGTTGTTGCAAAAGTTGTCGGTGACGATCGATCGCGGGTCGGGGGGCGATGCGGCTTGCTTCCAGCGGGGGCGCGCCAGCGCACCTGCTGGTTGTAGCCTCCGAGCCTCCGGGCGACTCGCCGAGTCGGGCGGAGGATCATTGCTATTGTTGAAGTAGACGATGGCGTCGAGGACGCCAAGCATGGACACACGGTCTGCCGGCAGGTGGGCACGGAGCCCTGCCGAAGGTGGACGCGGGGTTCGCCGGCTGATGGGCGCGGAGCCGTGCCGAGGGCGGACGCAGGGTCTGCGGGCTGATGGGCGCGGAGCCGTGCCGAGGGTGGACGGCGGGTCCGCCGGCTGATGGGCGCGGAGCCCTTGCCGAAGGCGGAGGCGGGGTCCGCCGGCTGATGGGCGCGGAGCCGTGCCGAGGACGGATGCAGGGTCCGCCGGCTGATGGGCGCGGAGCCCTTACCGAAGGCGGACGCGGGGTCCGCCGGCTGATAGGGCACGGAGCCATGCCGAGGGCGGACACGTGGTCCGCCGGCTGATGGGCGCGGAGCCGTGCCGAGGGCAGACGCAGGGTCCGCCGACTGATGGGCGCGGAGCCCTTGCCGAAGCGGACGCGGGGCCGCCGGCTGATGGGCGCGGAGCCCTGCCAAAGGCGGACGCGTGGTCTGCCGGCTGATGGGCGCGGAGCCCTGCCGAAGGCGGACGCGTGGTCCGCCGGCTGATGGGCGTGGAGCCGTGCCGAAGGCGGATGCGAGGTCCGCCGGCTGATGGGCGCGGAGCCCTTGCCGAAGGCGGACGCGGGGTCAGCCGTCTGATGGGCGCGGAGCCGTGCCGAGGGCTGACACGTGGTCTGCCGGCTGATGGGCGCGGGGCCGTGCCGAGGGCGGACGCTAGGTCCGCCGGCTGATGGGCGCGGAGCCCTGGCGAGGGCGGACGCGTGGTGCACCGACTGATGGGCGCGGAGCCCTGCCGAAGGCGGACGCGTGGTCCGCCGGCTGATGGGGTGAGCAGCGGAGTGGTTGGGGGCAGGCCACCACTGTATCCATGCGGACGCTGACCCCTGACGGGACGGGGGCCACTGTTGCCACGTAAAGCCTGTCGGGGGAATCCGATGCTGGGCCGGCTGGAGGAAGGAGCCGGGCGGCGAGGCCCCAGCCGGCCCGCCCACCGAAACCGGCGAAGGAGTAGTTGGCACACCCGGGACGGGAGGGGGGGCACAGCCGGCAGAGCGTGGCCGAGCCGACTAAGCGGAGCCGGCCGAGTGGAGCCGGCCGCCTATAGCGCCGTCTGGAGGAGCCGGCCAAGGGGAGCCGGCCGAGTGCAGCCGACAACTTCTGCAACAACAAAAACAACGACGCGTGGTCCGCCGGTTGATGGGCGCGGAGCCCTGCCGAAAGGCAGACACGGGGTCCATCGGATGGTGGGCGCGGAGCCCTGCCGAAGGCGGACGCGAGGTCCGCCGGCTGATGGGCGAGGATCCATTGCCGAAGGCGGACGCGTGGTCCGCCGGTTGATCGGCACGGAGCCCTTGCCGAAGGCGAACGTGGGGTCCGCCGGCTGATGAGCACGGAGCCCTGCCGAAGGCGGACGCGTGGTCCGCCTACTGATGGGCGCGGAGCCCTGCCGAAGGCGGACGCGTGGTCCACCAGCTGATGGGCGCGGAGCCCTGCCGAAGGCGGACGCGTGGTCCGCCGGCAGATGGGCGCGGTGCCGTGCCGAAGGCAGACGCGAGGTCCGCCGGCTGATCGGCGCGGAGCCCTTGCCGAAGGCGGACGTGGGGTCCGCCTACTGATGGGCGCGGAGCCCTCCCGAATGCGGACGCGTGGTCCGCCAGCTGATGGACACGGAGCCCTGCCGAAGGCGGACGCGAGGTCCGCCGGCTGATGGGCGCGGTGCCCTTGCCGAAAGGCAGACACGGGGTCCTCCGGCTGGTGGGCGTGGAGCCCTACCGAAGGCGTACGCGTGGTCCGTCGGGCGGATGGGCACGGAGCCCTGCCGAAGGCGGACGCGTGGTCCGCCGGATGATGGGCGCGGAGCCCTGCCGAAGGCGGACGGGAGGTTCGGCGGCTGATGGGCGCGGTGCCATTGCCGAAAGGCAGACACGGGGTCCTCTGGCTGGTGGGCGTGGAGCCCTACCGAAGGCGGACGCGTGGTCCGTCGGCAGATGGGCGCGGAGCCCTGCCGAAGGCGGACGGGTGGTCCGCCGGCTGATGGGCGCGGAGCCCTGCCGAAGGCGGACGCGAGGTGCGCCGGCTCATGGGCGCGGTGCCCTTGCCGAAAGGCAGACACGGGGTCCGCCGGCTGGTCGGCGTGGAGCGCTGCCGAAGGCGGACGCGTGGTCCGCCGGCGGATGGGCGCAGAGGCCTGCCGAAGGCGGACGCGTGGTCCGCCGGCGGATGGGCGCGGAGCCTTGCCGAAGGCGGACGCGGGGTCCGCCGGCTGATGGGCGTGGAGCCCTTTCCGAAGGCGGACGCGTGGTCCGCCGGCTGATGGGCGCGGAGCCCTGCCGACGGCGGACGCGAGGTCCGCCGGCTGATGGGCGCGGAGCCGTGCCGAGGGCGGACGCGGGGTCTGCGGGCTGATGGGCGCGGAGCTGTGCCGAGGGTGGACGCCGGGTCCGCCGGCTGATGGGCGCGGAGCCCTTGCCGAAGGCGGACGCGGGGTCCGCCGGCTGATGGGCGCGGAGCCGTGCCGAGGGCGGATGCAAGGTCCGCCGGCTGATGGGCGCGGAGCCCTTACCGAAGGCGGACGCGGGGTCCGTCGGCTGATAGGGCGCGGAGCCATGCCGAGGGCGGACACGTGGTCCGCCGGCTGATGGGCGCGGAGCCGTGCCGAGGGCCGACGCAGGGTCCGCCGACTGATGGGCGCGGAGCCCTTGCCGAAGGCGGACGCGGGGTCCGCCGGCCGATGGGCGCGGCGCCGTGCCGAGGGCGGACCCGTGGTCCGCCGGCTGATGGGCGCGGAGCCCTGCCAGAGGCGGACGCGTGGTCCGCCGGCTGATGGGCGCGGAGCCCTGCCGAAGGCGGACGCGTGGTCCGCCGGCTGATGGGCGTGGAGCCGTGCCGAAGGTGGACGCGAGGTCCGCCGGCTGATGGGCGCGGAGCCCTTGCCGAAGGCGGACGCGGGGTCAGCCGTTTGATGGGCCCGGAGCCGTGCCGAGGGCGGACACATGGTCTGCCGGCTGATGGGCGCGGGGCCGTGCCGAGGGCGGACGCCGGGTCCGCCGGCTGATGGGCGCGGAGCCCTAGCGAAGGCGGACGCGAGGTCCGCCGGCTGATGGGCGCGGAGCCCTTGCCGAAGGCGGACGCGGGGTTAGCCGTCTGATGGGCGCAGAGCCGTGCCGAGGGCGGACACGTGGTCTGCCGGCTGATGGGCGCGGGGCCGTGCCGAGGGCGGACGCCGGGTCCGCCGGCTGATGGGCGCGGGGCCGTGCCGAGGGCGGACGCCGGGTCCGCCGGCTGATGGGCGCGGAGCCCTGCCGAAGGCGGACGCGTGGTCCACCGACTGATGGGCGCGGAGCCCTGCCGAAGGCGGACGCGTGGTCTGCCGGCTGATGGGGTGAGCAGCGGAGTGGTTGGGGGCAGGCCACCACTGTATCCATGCGGACGCTGACCCCTGACGGGACGGGGGCCACTATTGCCACGTAAAGCCTGTCGGGGGAATCCGATGCTGGGCCGGCTGGAGGAAGGAGCCGGGCGGCGAGGCCCCAGCCGGCCCGCCCACCGAAACCGGCGAAGGAGTAGTTGGCACACCCGGGACGGGGGGGCGCAGCCGGCAGAGCGTGGCCGAGCCGACTAAGCGGAGCTGGCCGAGTGGAGCCGGCCGCCTATAGCGCCGTCTGGAGGAGCCGGCCAAGGGGAGCCGGCCGAGTGCAGCCGACAACTTCTGCAACAACAAAAACAACGACGCGTGGTCCGCCGGTTGATGGGCGCGGAGCCGTAGCGAAAGGCAGACACGGGGTCCGCCGGATGGTGGGCGCGGAGCCCTGCCGAAGGCGGACGCGAGGTCCGCCGGCTGATGGGTGAGGATCCCTTGCCGAAGGCGGACGGGTGGTCCGCCGGTTGATGGACGCGGAGCCCTGCCGAAAGGCAGACACGGGGTCCGCCGGCTGGTGGGCGCGGAGCCCTGCCGAAGGCGGACGCCTGGTCCGCCGGCTGATGGGCGCGGAGCCCTACCGAAGGCGGACGCGGGGTCCGCCGGCTGATGGGCGCGGAGCCCTGCCAAAGGCGGACGCGTGGTCCGCCGGCTGATGGGCGCGGAGCCGTGCCGAAGGCGGACGCGAGGTCGGCCGGCTGATCGGCGCGGAGCCCTTGCCGAAGGCGGACGTGGGGTCCGCCGGCTGATGAGCACGGAGCCCTGCCGAAGGCGGACGCGTGGTCCGCCTACTGATGGGCACGGAGCCCTGCCGAAGGCGGACGCGTGGTCCACCAGCTAATGGGCGCGGAGCCCTGCCGAAGGCGGACGCGAGGTCCGCCGGCTGATGGGTGCGGTGCCCTTGCCGAAAGGCAGACACGGGGTCCTCCGGCTGGTGGGCGTGGAGCCCTACCGAAGGCGGACGCGTGGTCCGTCGGCGGATGGGCACGGAGCCCTGCCGAAGGCGGACGGGTGGTCCGCCGGCTGATGGGCGCGGAGCCCTGCCGTAGGCGGACGCGAGGTCCGGCGGCTGATGGGCGCGGTGCCCTTGCCGAAAGGCAGACACGGGGTCCTCTGGCTGGTGGGCATGGAGCCCTACCGAAGGCGGACGCGTTGTCCGTCGGCAGATGGGCGCGGAGCCCTGCCGAAGGCGGACGGGTGGTCCGCCGGCTGATGGGCGCGGAGCCCTGCCGAAGGCGGACGCAAGGTGCGCCGGCTCATGGGCGCGGTGCCCTTGCCGAAAGGCAGACACGGGGTCCTCTGGCTGGTGGGCATGGAGCCCTATCGAAGGCGGACGCGTGGTCCGTCGGCAGATGGGCGCGGAGCCCTGCCGAAGGCGGACGGGTGGTCCGCCGGCTGATGGGCGCAAAGCCCTGCCGAAGGCGGACGCGAGGTGCGCCGGCTCATGGGCGCGGTGCCCTTGCCGAAAGGCAGACACGGGGTCCGCCGGCTGGTCGGCGTGGAGCGCTGCCGAAGGCGGATGCGTGGTCCGCCGGCGGATGGGCGCGGAGGACTGCCGAAGGCCGACGCGTGGTCCACCGGCGGAAGGGCGCGGAGCCTTGCCGAAGGCGGACGCGAGGTCCGCCGGCTGATGGGCGTGGAGCCCTTTCCAAAGGCGGACGCGGGTTCCGCCGGCTGATGGGCGCGGAGCCGTGCCGAGGGCGGACGCGTGGTCCGCCGGCTGATGGGCGCGGAGCCCTGCCGAGGGCGGTCGCGTGGTCCGACGGCTGATGGGCGCGGAGCCCTGCCGACGGCGGACGCGAGGTCCACCGGCTGATGGGCGTCGAGCCATGCCGACGGCGGACGCGAGGTCCGCCGGCTGATGGGCGCGGAGCCCTTACCGAAGGCGGACGCGGGGTCCGCCGGCTGATGGGCGCGGAGCCCTGCCGAAGGCGGACGCGGGGTCCGCCGGCTGATGGGCGCGGAGCCCTGCCGAAGGCGGACGCGTGGCCTGCCGGCTGATGGGCGCGGACGCGTCCGCCGGCTGATGGGCGCGGAGCCTTGCCGAAGGCGGACACGGGGTCCGCCGGATGGTGGGCGCGGAGCCCTGCCGAAGGCGGACGCGAGGTCCGCCGGCTGATGGGCGAGAATCCCTTGCCGAAGGCGGACGCGTGGTCCGCCGGCTGATGGACACGGAGCCCTGCCGAAAGGCAGACACGGGGTCCGCCGGCTGGTGGGCGCGGAGCCCTGCCGAAGGCGGACGCGGGGTCCGCCGGCTGATGGGCGCGGAGCGCTGCCGAAGGCGGACGCGTGGTCCGCCAGCTGATGGGCGCGGAGACGTGCCGAAGGCGGACGCGAGGTCCGCCGGCTGATCGGCGCGGAGCCCTTGCCGAAGGCGGACGGGGGGGTCCGCCGGCTGATGGGCACGGAGCCCTGCCGAAGGCGGACGCGTGGTCCGCCTACTGATGGGCGCGGAGCCCTGCCGAAGGCGGACGTGTGGTCCGCCGGCTGATGGGCGCGGAGCCCTGCCGAAGGCGGACGCGTGGTCCGTCGGCTGATGGGCGCGGTGCCCTTGCCGAAAGGCAGACACGGGGTTTTCGCAGTTTGTTGTCGTTGTATTTGTTGTTGCAAAAGTTGTTGGTGACGATCGATCGCGGGTCGGGGGGCGACGCGGCTTGCTTCCAGCGGGGGCGCGCCAGCGCACCTGCTGGGTGTAGCCTCCGAGCCTCTGGGCGATTCGCCGAGTCGGGCGGAGGGTCTTTGCTATTCTTGAGGTAGACGATGGCGTCGAGGACGCCAGGCATGGACGCAGGATCCGCCGGCAAGTGGGCACGGAGCCCTTCCGGAGGCGGACGCGGGGTTCGCCGGCTGATCGGCGCGGAGCCGTGCCGAGTGCGGACGCGGGGTCCGCCGGCTGATGGGCGCGGAGCCGTGCCGAGGGCGGACGCGTGGTTCGCCAGCGGATGGGCGCGGAGCCCTGCCGAAGGAGGACGCGTGGTCCGCCGGCGGATGGGCGCGGAGCCCTTGGCGAAGGCGGACGCGCGGTCCGCCGGCTGATGGGCGCGGAGCCCTTGCCGAAGGCGGACGCGGGGTCCGCCCGCTGATGGGCGCGGAGCCGTGCCGAGGGCGGACACGTGGTCCCCCGGCTGATGGGCACGGAGCCCTGCCGAAGGCGGACGCGGGGTCCGCCGGCTGATGGATGCGGAGCCCTACCGAAGGCGGACGCGTGGTCCGCCGGCTGATGGGCGCGGAGCCCTACCGAAGGCGGACGCGTGGTCCGCCGGCTGATGGGCGTGGAGCCGTACCGAAGGCGGACGTGAGGTCCGCCGGCTCTTGGGCACGGAGCCCTTGCCGAAGGCGGACGCGGGGTCCGCCGGCAGATTGGCGCAGAGACCTGCCGAAGGCGGACGTGTGGTCCGTCGGCTGATGGGCGCGGAGCCCTGCCGAAGGGGGACGCGTGGTCCGCCGGCTGATGGGCGCGGAGCCCGGCCAAAGGCGGACACGAGGTCCGCCGGCTGATGGGCGCGGTGCCCTTGCCGAAAGGCAGACACAGGGTTTTCGCAGTTTGTTCTCGTTGTTTTTGTTGTTGCAGAAGTTGTCGGTGACGATCGATCGCGGGTCGGGGGGCGACGCGGCTTGCTTCCAGCGGGGGCGCGCCAGCGCACCTGCTGGGTGTAGCCTCCGAGCCTCTGGGCGATTCGCCGAGTCGGGCGGAGGGTCTTTGCTATTGTTGAAGTAGACGATGGCGTCGAGGACGCCAGGCATGGACGCAGGATCCGCCGGCAATTGGGCACGGAGCCCTTCCGAAGGCGGACGCGGGGTTCGCCGGCTGATGGGCGCGGAGCCGTGCTGAGTGTGGACGCGGGGTCCGCCGGCTGATGGGCGCGGAGCCGTGCCGAGGCCGGACGTGTGGTCCACTGGCTGATGGGCGCGGAGCCCTGCCGAAGGCGGACGCGGGGTCCGCTGGCTGATGGATGCGGAGCCCTACCGAAGGCGGACGCGTGGTCCGCCGGCTGATGGGCGCGGAGCCCTGCCGAAGGCGGACGCGTGGTCCGCCGGCTGATTGGCGTGGAGCCGTACCGAAGGCGGACGTGAGGTCCGCCGGCTGTTGGGCACGGAGCCCTTGCCGAAGGCGGACGCGGGGTCCGCCGGCAGATTGGCGCGGAGACCTGCCGAAGGCGGACGTGTGCTCCGCCGGCTGATGGGCGCGGAGCCCTGCCGAAGGCGGACACGTGGTCCACCGGCTGATGGGCGCGGAGCCCGTCCAAAGGCGGACACGAGGTCCGCCGGCTGATGGGCGTGGTGCCCTTGCCGAAAGGCAGACACGGGGTTTCCGCAGTTTGTTGTCATTGTTTTTGTTGTTGCAAAAGTTGTCGGTGACGATCGATCGCGGGTCGGGGGGCGACGCGGCTTGCTTCCAGCGGGGGCGCGCCAGCGCACCTGCTGGGTGTAGCCTCCGAGCCTCCGGGCGAATCGCCGAGTCAGGCGGAGGGTCTTTGCTATTGTTGAAGTAGACGATGGCGTCGAGGACACCAAGCATGGACGCAGGGTCTGCCGGCAAGTGGGCACGGAGCCCTGCCGAAGGTGGACGCGGGGTTCGCCGGCTGATGGGCGCGGAGCCATGCCGAGGGCGGACGCGGGGTCTGCTGGCTGATGGGCGCGGAGCCATGCCGAGGGCGGACCGCCGGGTCCGCCGGCTGATGGGCACGGAGCCCTTGCCGAAGGCGGACTCGGGGTCCGCCGGCAAATGGGCGCGGGGCCGTGCCGAGGGCGGACGCCGGGTCCGCCGGCTGATGGGCGCGGAGCCCTGGCGAAGGCGGACGCGTGGTCCACTGACTGATGGGCACGGAGCCCTGCCGAAGGCGGACGTGTGGTCCGCCGGCTGATGGGGTGAGCAGCGGAGTGGTTGGGGGCAGGCCACCACTGTATCCGTGCGGGACGCTGACCCCTGACGGGACGGGGGCCACTGTTGCCACGTAAAGCGTGTCGGGGGAATCCGATGCTGGGCCGGCTGGAGGAAGGAGCCGGGCGGCGAGGCCCCAGCCGGCCCGCGCACCGAAACCGGCGAAGGAGTAGTTGGCACACCCGGGACGGGGGGCGCAGCCGGCAGAGCGTGGCCGAGCCGACTAAGCGGAGCCGGCCGAGTGGAGCCGGCCGCCTATAGGGCCGTCTGGAGGAGCCGGCCAAGGGGAGCCAGCCGGGTGCAGCCAACAACTTCTGCAACAACAAAAACAATGACGCATGGTCCGCCGGTTGATAGGCACGGAGCCCTGCCAAAAGGCAGACACGGGGTCCGCCGGATGGTGGGCGCGGAGCCCTGCCGAAGGCGGACGCGAGGTCCGCCGGTTGATGGGCGAGGAGCCCTTGCCGAAGGCAGACGCGTGGCCGCCGACTGATGGACGCGGAGCCCTGCCGAAAGGCAGACACGGGGTCCGCCGGCTGGTGGGCGCGGAGCCCTGCCGAAGGCGGACGCGTGGTCCGCCGGCTGATGGGCGCGGAGCCCTACCGAAGGCGGACGCGGGGTCCGCCAGCTGATGGGCGCAAGGCCCTGCCGAAGGCGGACGCGTGGTCCGCCGGCTGATCGGCGCGGAGCCCTTGCAGAAGGCAGACGGGGGGTCCGCCTGCTGATGGGCACGGAGCCCTGCCGAAGGCGGACGCGTGGTCCGCCTACTGATGGGCGCGGAGCCCTGCCAAAGGCGGACGCGTGGTCCGCCGGCTGATGGGCGCGGAGCCCTGCCGAAGGCGGACGCGAGGTCCGTCGGCTGATGGGCGCGGTGCCCTTGCCAAGTGGAGCCGCCCGGCTACAGTGCCGTCTGGAAGAGCCGGCCAAGTGGAGCCGGCCAGCTATGATGTTGTTAGCTTGCTTCTTGGTTTGCCTTGTTGGTCTTGGCATACCGGGGTGGCTTTCCCGATGCTTTAAAATGTTGAATCGTCTCCTTGAGCCTACCCGGGTGTAATCCCCCCATCAGTAGCCTCCGAGCCTTCGGTCGACTCGCAGAGTCGGGCGGAGGGTTTCCGCAGTTTGTTGTCATTGTTTTTGTTGTTGCAAAAGTTGTCGGTGACGATCGATCGCGGGTCGGGGGGCGACGCGGCTTGCTTCCAGCGGGGGCGCGCCAGCGCACCTGCTGGGTGTAGCCTCCGAGCCTCCGGGCGACTCGCCGAGTCAGGCGGAGGGTCTTTGCTATTGTTGAAGTAGACGATGGCGTCGAGGACGCCAAGCATGGACGCAGGGTCTCCCGGCAAGTGGGCACGGAGCCCTGCCAAAGGTGGACACGGGGTTCGCCGGCTGATGGGCGCGGAGCCGTGCCGAGGGCGGACGCGGGGTCTGCTGGCTGATGGGCGCGGAGCCATGCCGAGGGCGGACGCCGGGTCCGCCGGCTGATGGGCGCGGAGCCCTTGCCGAAGGCGGACGCGGGGTCCGCCGGTAGATGGGCGCGGGGCCGTGCCGAGGGCGGACGCCGGGTCCGCCGGCTGATGGGTGCGGAGCCCTGGCGAAGGCGGACGCGTGGTACACTGACTGATGGGCGCGGAGCCCTGCCGAAGGCGGACGCGTGGTCCGCCGGCTGATGGGGTGAGCAGCGGAGTGGTTGGGGGCAGGCCACCACTGTATCCGTGCGGACGCTGACCCCCGACGGGACGGGGGCCACTGTTGCCACGTAAAGCCTGTCGTGGGAATCCGATGCTGGGCCGGCTGGAGGAAGGAGTAGTTGGCACACCCGGGACGGGGGGCGCAGCCGGCAGAGCGTGGCCGAGCCGACTAAGCGGAGCCGGCCGAGTGGGAGCCGGCCGCCTATAGCGCCGTTTCGAGGAGCCGACCAAGGGGAGCCGGCCGAGTGCAGCCGACAACTTCTGCAACAACAAAAACAATGACGCGTGGTCCGCCGGTTGATAGGCACGGAGCCCTGCCGAAAGGCAGACATGGGGTCTGCCGGATGGTGGGCGCGGAGCCCTGCCGAAGGCGGACGCGAGGTCCGCCGGTTGATGGGCGAGGAGCCCTTGCGGAAGGCGGACGCGTGGTCCGCCGACTGATGGACGCGGAGCCCTGCCGAAAGGCAGACACGGGGTCCGCCGGCTGGTGGGCGCGGAGCCCTGCCGAAGGCGGACGCGTGGTCCGCCGGCTGATGGGCGCGGAGCTCTACCGAAGGCGGACGCAGGGTCCCGCCGGCTGATGGGCGCGGAGCCCTGCCGAAGGCGGACGCGTGGTCCGCCGGCTGATGGGCGCGGAGCCGTGCCGAAAGCGGACGCGAGGTCCGCCGGCTGATCGGCGCGGAGCCCTTGCCGAAGGCGGACGGGGGGTCCGCCGGCTAATGGGCACGGAGCCCTGCCGAAGGCGGACGCGTGGTCCGCCTACTGATGGTTGCAAAGCCCTACCGAAGGCGGACGCGTGGTCCGCCGGCTGATGGGCGCGGTGCCGTGCCGAAGGCAGACGCGAGGTCCGCCGGCTGATCGGCGCGGAGCCCTTGCCGAAGGCGGACGTGGGGTCCGCCGACTGATGAGCACGGAGCCCTGCCGAAGGCGGACGCGTGGTCCGCCTACTGATGGGCGCGGAGCCCTGCCGAAGGCGGACGCGTGGTCCACCAGCTAATGGGCGCGGAGCCCTGCCGAAGGCGGACGCGAGGTCCGCCGGCTGATGGGTGCGGTGCCCTTGCCGAAAGGCAAACACGGGGTCCTCTGGCTGGTGGGCATGGAGCCCTACCGAAGGCGGACGCGTTGTCCGTCGGCAGATGGGCGCGGAGCCCTGCCGAAGGCGGACGGGTGGTCCGCCGGCTGATGGGCGCGGAGCCCTGCCGAAGGCGGACGCAAGGTCCGCCGGCTGATGGGCGCGGAGCCCTTACCGAAGGCGGACGCGGGGTCCGCCGGCTGATGGGCGCGGAGCCCTGCCGAAGGCGGACGCGTGGTCCGCCGCTGATGGGCGCGGAGCCCTGCCGAAGGCGGACGCGTGGCCTGCCGGCTGATGGGCGCGGACGCGTCCGCCGGCTGATGGGCGGCGGAGCCTTGCCGAAGGCGGACACGGGGTCCGCCGGATGGTGGGCGCGGAGCCCTGCCGAAGGCGGACGCGAGGTCCGCCGGCTGATGGGCGAGAAGCCCTTGCCGAAGGCGGACGCGTGGTCCGCCGGCTGATGGACACGGAGCCCTGCCGAAAGGCAGACACGGGGTCCGCCGGCTGGTGGGCGCGGAGCCCTGCCGAAGGCGGACGCGGGGTCCGCCGGCTGATGGGCGCGGAGCGCTGCCGAAGGCGGACGCGTGGTCCGCCGGCTGATGGGCGCGGAGACGTGCCGAAGGCGGACGCGAGGTCCGCCGGCTGATCGGCGCGGAGCCCTTGCCGAAAGCGGACGGGGGGTCCGCCGGCTGATGGGCACGGAGCCCTGCCGAAGGCGGACGCGTGGTCCGCCTACTGATGGGCGCGGAGCCCTGCCGAAGGCGGACGTGTGGTCCGCCGGCTGATGGGCGCGGAGCCCTGCCGAAGGCGGACGCGTGGTCCGTCGGCTGATGGGCGCGGTGCCCTTGCCGAAAGGCAGACACGGGGTTTTCGCAGTTTGTTGTCGTTGTATTTGTTGTTGCAAAAGTTGTTGGTGACGATCGATCGCGGGTCGGGGGGCGACGCGGCTTGCTTCCAGCGGGGGGCGCGCCAGCGCACCTGCTGGGTGTAGCCTCCGAGCCTCTGGGCGATTCGCCGAGTCGGGCGGAGGGTCTTTGCTATTCTTGAGGTAGACGATGGCGTCGAGGACGCCAGCATGGACGCAGGATCCGCCGGCAAGTGGGCACGGAGCCCTTCCGAAGGCGGACGCGGGGTTCGCCGGCTGATCGGCGCGGAGCCGTGCCGAGTGCGGACGCGGGGTCCGCCGGCTGATGGGCGCGGAGCCGTGCCGAGGGCGGACGCGTGGTTCGCCAGCGGATGGCGCGGAGCCCTGCCGAAGGAGGACGCGTGGTCCGCCGGCGGATGGGCGCGGAGCCCTTGGCGAAGGCGGACGCGCGGTCCGCCGGCTGATGGGCGCGGAGCCCTTGCCGAAGGCGGACGCGGGGTCCGCCCGCTGATGGGCGCGGAGCCGTGCCGAGGGCGGACACGTGGTCCCCCGGCTGATGGGCGCGGAGCCCTGCCGAAGGCGGACGCGGGGTCCGCCGGCTGATGGATGCGGAGGCCCTACCGAAGGCGGACGCGTGGTCCGCCGGCTGATGGGCGCGGAGCCCTACCGAAGGCGGACGCGTGGTCCGCCGGCTGATGGCGTGGAGCCGTACCGAAGGCGGACGTGAGGTCCGCCGGCTCTTGGGCACGGAGCCCTTGCCGAAGGCGGACGCGGGGTCCGCCGGCAGATTGGCGCAGAGACCTGCCGAAGGCGGACGTGTGGTCCGTCGGCTGATGGGCGCGGAGCCCTGCCGAAGGTGGACGCGTGGTCCGCCGGCTGATGGGCGCGGAGCCCGGCCAAAGGCGGACACGAGGTCCGACGGCTGATGGGCGCGGTGCCCTTGCCGAAAGGCAGACACAGGGTTTTCGCAGTTTGTTCTCGTTGTTTTTGTTGTTGCAGAAGTTGTCGGTGACGATCGATCGCGGGTCGGGGGGCGACGCGGCTTGCTTCCAGCGGGGGCGCGCCAGCGCACCTGCTGGGTGTAGCCTCCGAGCCTCTGGGCGATTCGCCGAGTCGGGCGGAGGGTCTTTGCTATTGTTGAAGTAGACGATGGCGTCGAGGACGCCAGGCATGGACGCAGGATCCGCCGGCAATTGGGCACGGAGCCCCTTCCGAAGGCGGACGCGGGGTTCGCCGGCTGATGGGCGCGAGCCGTGCTGAGTGCGGACGCGGGGTCCGCCGGCTGATGGGCGCGGAGCCGTGCCGAGGCCGACGTGTGGTCCACCGGCTGATGGGCGCGGAGCCCTGCCGAAGGCGGACGCGGGGTCCGCCGGCTGATGGATGCGGAGCCCTACCGAAGGCGGACGCATGGTCCGCCGGCTGATGGGCGCGGAGCCCTGCCGAAGGCGGACGCGTGGTCCGCCGGCTGATTGGCGTGGAGCCGTACCGAAGGCGGACGTGAGGTCCGCCGGCTGATGGGGTGAGCAGCGGAGTGGTTGGGGGCAGGCCACCACTGTATCCGTGCGGACACTGACCCCTGACGGGACGGGGGCCACTGTTGCCACGTAAAGCGTGTCGGGGGAATCCGATGCTGGGCCGGCTGGAGGAAGGAGCCGGGCGGCGAGGCCCCAGCCGGCCCGCGCACCGAAACCGGCGAAGGAGTAGTTGGCACACCCGGGACTAAGCGGAGCCGGCCGAGTGGAGCCGGCCGCCTATAGGGCCGTCTGGAGGAGCCGGCCAAGGGGAGCCAGCCGGGTGCAGCCAACAACTTCTGCAACAACAAAAACATGACGCGTGGTCCGCCGGTTGATAGGCACGGAGCCCTGCCAAAAGGCAGACACGGGGTCCGCCGGATGGTGGGCGCGGAGCCCTGCCGAAGGCGGACGCGAGGTCCGCCGGTTGATGGGCGAGGAGCCCTTGCCGAAGGCAGACGCGTGGCCGCCGGCTGATGGACGCGGAGCCCTGCCGAAAGGCAGACACGGGGTCCGCCGGCTGGTGGGCGCGGAGCCCTGCCGAAGGCGGACGCGTGGTCCGCCGGCTGATGGGCGCGGAGCCCTACCGAAGGCGGACGCGGGGTCCGCCAGCTGATGGGCGCAAGGCCCTGCCGAAGGCGGACGCGTGGTCCGCCGGCTGATGGGCGCGGAGCCGTGCCGAAGGCGGACGCGAGGTCCGCCGGCTGATCGGCGCGGAGCCCTTGCAGAAGGCAGACGGGGGGGTCCGCCTGCTGATGGGCACGGAGCCCTGCCGAAGGCGGACGCGTGGTCCGCCTACTGATGGGCGCGGAGCCCTGCCAAAGGCGGACGCGTGGTCCGCCGGCTGATGGGCGCGGAGCCCTGTCGAAGGCGGACGCGAGGTCCGTCGGCTGATGGGCGCGGTGCCCTTGCCAAGTGGAGCCGCCCGGCTACAGTGCCGTCTGGAAGAGCCGGCCAAGTGGAGCCGGCCAGCTATGATGTTGTTAGCTTGCTTCTTGGTTTGCCTTGTTGGTCTTGGCATACCGGGGTGGCTTTCCCGATGCTTTAAAATGTTGAATCGTCTCCTTGAGCCTACCCGGGTGTAATCCCCCCATCAGTAGCCTCCGAGCCTTCGGTCGACTCGCAGAGTCGGGCGGAGGGTTTCCGCAGTTTGTTGTCATTGTTTTTGTTGTTGCAAAAGTTGTCGGTGACGATCGATCGCGGGTCGGGGGGCGACGCGGCTTGCTTCCAGCGGGGGCGCGCCAGCGCACCTGCTGGGTGTAGCCTCCGAGCCTCCGGGCGAGTCGCCGAGTCAGGCGGAGGGTCTTTGCTATTGTTGAAGTAGACGATGGCGTCGAGGACGCCAAGCATGGACGCAGGGTCTGCCGGCAAGTGGGCACGGAGCCCTGCCAAAGGTGGACACGGGGTTCGCCGGCTGATGGGCGCGGAGCCGTGCCGAGGGCGGACGCGGGGTCTGCTGGCTGATGGGCGCGGAGCCATGCCGAGGGCGGACGCCGGGTCCGCCGGCTGATGGGCGCGGAGCCCTTGCCGAAGGCGGACGCGGGGTCCGCCGGCAGATGGGCGCGGGGCCGTGCCGAGGGCGGACGCCGGGTCCGCCGGCTGATGGGTGCGGAGCCCTGGCGAAGGCGGACGCGTGGTCCACTGACTGATGGGCGCGGAGCCCTGCCGAAGGCGGACGCGTGGTCCGCCGGCTGATGGGTGAGCAGCGGAGTGGTTGGGGGCAGGCCACCACTGTATCCGTGCGGACGCTGACCCCCGACGGGACGGGGGCCACTGTTGCCCCGTAAGCCTGTCGTGGGAATCCGATGCTGGGCCGGCTGGAGGAAGGAGCCGGGCGGCGAGGCCCGAGCCGGCCCGCGCACCGAAACAGGCGAAGGAGTAGTTGGCACACCCGGGACGGGGGGCGCAGCCGGCAGAGCGTGGCCGAGCCGACTAAGCGGAGCCGGCCGAGTGGAGCCGGCCGCCTATAGCGCCGTTTGGAGGAGCCGACCAAGGGGAGCCGGCCGAGTGCAGCCGACAACTTCTGCAACAACAAAAACAATGACGCGTGGTCCGCCGGTTGATAGGCACGGAGCCCTGCCGAAAGGCAGACATGGGGTCTGTCGGATGGTGGGCGCGGAGCCCTGCCGAAGGCGGACGCGAGGTCCGCCGGTTGATGGGCGAGGTGCCCTTGCGGAAGGCGGACGCGTGGTCCGCCGACTGATGGACGCGGAGCCCTGCCGAAAGGCAGACACGGGGTCCGCCGGCTGGTGGCGCGGAGCCCTGCCGAAGGCGGACGCGTGGTCCACCGGCTGATGGGCGCGGAGCTCTACCGAAGGCGGACGCAGGGTCCGCCGGCTGATGGGCGCGGAGCCCTGCCGAAGGTGGACGCGTGGTCCGCCGGCTGATGGGCGCGGAGCCGTGCCGAAAGCGGACGCGAGGTCCGCCGGCTGATCGGCGCGGAGCCCTTGCCGAAGGCGGACGGGGGGTCCGCCGGCTGATGGGCATGGAGCCCTGCCGAAGGCGGACGCGTGGTCCGCCTACTGATGGTTGCGAAGCCCTACCGAAGGCGGACGCGTGGTCCGCCGGCTGATGGGACGCGGAGCCCTGCCGAAGGCGAACGCGAGGTCCGCCTGCTGATGGGCGCGGTCCCCTTGCCAAGTGGAGCCGCCCGGCTACAGTGCCGTCTGGAAGAGCCGGCCAAGTGGAGCCGGCCACCTATGATGTTGTTAGCTTGCTTCTTGGTTTGCCTTGTTGGTCTTGGCATACCGGGGTGGCTTTCCCGATGCTTTAAAATGTTGAATCGTCTCCTTGAGCCTACCCGGGTGTAATCCCCCATCAGTAGCCTCCGAGCCTTCGGTCGACTCGCAGAGTCGGGCGGTGGGTTTCCGCAGTTTGTTGTCATTGTTTTTGTTGTTGCAAAAGTTGTCGGTGACGATCGATCGCGGGTCGGGGGGCGACGCGGCTTGCTTCCAGCGGGGGCGCGCCAGCGCACCTGCTGGGTGTAGCCTCCGAGCCTCCGGGCGACTCACCGAGTCAGGCGGAGGGTCTTTGCTCTTGTTGAAGTAGACGATGGCGTCGAGGACGCCAAGCATGGACGCAGGGTCTGCCGGCAAGTGGGCACGGAGCCCTGCCCAAGGTGGACGCGGGGTTCGCCGGCTGATGTGGCGCGGAGCCGTGTCGAGGGGCGGACGCGGGGTCTGCCGGGTGATGGGCGCGGAGCCCTTACCGAAGGCGGACGCGGGGTCCGTCGGCTGATAGGGCGCAGGAGTCGTGCCGAGGGCGGACACGTGGTCCGTCGGCTGATGGGCGCGGAGGCCATGCCGAGGGCAGACGCAGGGTCCGCCGACTGATGGGCGCGGAGCCCTTGCTGAAGGCGGACGCGGGGTCCGCCGGCTGATGGGCGCGGAGCCGTGCCGAGGGCGGACACGTGGTCCGCCGGCTGATGGGCGCGGAGCCCTGCCAAAGGCGGACGCGTGGTCCGCCGGCTGATGGGCGCGGAGCCCTACCGAAGGCGGACGCGTGGTCCGCCGGCTGATGGGCGCGGAGCCCTGCCGAAAAGCAGACACGGGGTTCGCCGACTGGTGGGCATGGAGCCCTGCAAAGGCGGACGCGAGGTCCGCCGGCTGATGGGCGCGGAGCCCTTGCCGAAGGCGGACGCATGGTCCGCCGGCTGATGGACGCGAAGCCCTGCCGAAGGCAGACACGGGGTCCGCCGGCATGTGGGCGCGGAGCCCTGCCTAAGGCGGACGCATGGTCCGCCGGCTGATGTGCGCAGAACCGTGCGGAAGGCGGACGCGGGGTCCGCCGGCTGATGGGCGGGGAGCCCTGCCAAAGGCGGACGCGTGGTCCGCCGGCTGATGGGCGCGGAGCCCTGCCGAAAGGCAGACACGGGGTTCCGCCGGCTGGTGGGCGCGGAGCCCTGCCGAAGGCGGACGCGTGGTCCGCCGGCTGATGGGCACGGAGCCCTGCAGAAGGCGGACGCGGGGTCCGCCGGCTGATGGGCGCGGTGCCCTTGCCGAAAGGCAGACACGGGGTTTTCACAGTTTGTTGTCGTTGTTTTTGTTGTTGCAGAAGTTGTCGGTGACGATCGATCGCGGTCGGGCGGCGACGCGTCTTGCTTCCAGCGGGGGCGCGCTAGCGCACCTGCTGGGTGTAGCCTCCGAGCCTCCGGGCGACTCGCCGAGTCGGGCGGAGGGTCTTTCCTATTGTTAAAAGTAGACAATGGCGTCGAGGACGCCAGGCATGGACGCAGGGTCCGCCGACAAGTGGGCACGGAGCCCTGCCGAAGGCGGACGCGGGGTTCGCCGGTTGATGGCGCGGACCCGTGCCGAGGGCGGACGCGGGGTCCGTCGGCTGATGGGCGCGGAGCCGTGCCGAGGGCGGACGCCGGGTCCGCCGGCTGATGGGCGCGGAGCCCTTGCCGAAGGCGGCCGCGGGGTCTGCCGGCTGATGGGCGCGGAGCCGTGGCGAGGGCGGACGCTGGGTCCGCCGGCTAATGGGTGCGGAGCCCTTACCGAAGGCAGACGCGGGGATCCGCCGCCTGATAGGGGCGCGGAGCCGTGCCGAGGGCGGACGTTGGGTCCACCGGCTGATGGGCGCGGAGCCCTTACCGAAGGCGGACGCGGGGTCCGCCGGCTGATAGGGCGCGGAGCCGTGCCGAGGGTGGACACGTGGTCCGCCGGCTGATGGGCGCGGTGCCCTTGCCGAAAGGCAGACACGGAGTTTTCGCAGTTTGTTGTCGTTGTTTTTGTTGTTGCAGAAGTTGTCGGTGACGATCGATTGCGGGTCGGGGGGCGACGTGTCTTGCTTCCAGCGGGGGCGCACTGGCGCACCTGCTGGGTGTAGCCTCCGAGCCTCTGGGCGACTCGCCGAGTCGGACGGAGGGTCTTTGCTATTGTTGAAGTAGACGATGGCGTCGAGGACGCCAGTCATGGACGCAGGGTCCGCCGGCAAGTGGGCACGGAGCTCTGCCGAAGGCGGACGCGAGGTCCGCCGGCTGATGGGCGCGGTGCCCTTGCGATGTGGAGCCGCCCGGCTACAGTGCCATCTGGAAGAGCCGACCAAGTGGAGCCGGCCAGCTATGATGTTGTTAGCTTGCTTCTTGGTTTGCCTTGTTGGTCTTGGCATACCGAGGTGGCTTTCCCGATGCTTTAAAATGTTGAATTGTCTCCTTGAGCCTACCCGGGTGTAATCCCCCCATCAGTAGCCTCCGAGCCTTCGGTCGACTCGCAGAGTCGGGCGGAGGGTTTCCGCAGTTTGTTGTCATTGTTTTTGTTGTTGCAAAAGTTGTCGGTGACGATCGATCGCGGGTCGGGGGGGCGATGCGGCTTGCTTCCAGCGGGGGCGCGCCAGCGCACCTGCTGGTTGTAGCCTCCGAGCCTCCGGGCGACTCGCCGAGTCGGGCGGAGGATCATTGCTATTGTTGAAGTAGACGATGGCGTCGAGGACGCCAAGCATGGACACACGGTCTGCCGGCAGGTGGGCACGGAGCCCTGCCGAAGGTGGACGCGGGGTTCGCCGGCTGATGGGCGCGGAGCCGTGCCGAGGGCGGACGCAGGGTCTGCGGGCTGATGGGCGCGGAGCCGTGCCGAGGGGTGGACGGCGGGTCCGCCGGCTGATGGGCGCGGAGCCCTTGCCGAAGGCGGAGGCGGGGTCCGCCGGCTGATGGGCGCGGAGCCGTGCCGAGGACGGATGCAGGGTCCGCCGGCTGATGGGCGCGGAGCCCTTACCGAAGGCGGACGCGGGGTCCGCCGGCTGATAGGGCACGGAGCCATGCCGAGGGCGGACACGTGGTCCGCCGGCTGATGGGCGCGGAGCCGTGCCGAGGGCAGACGCAGGGTCCGCCGACTGATGGGCGCGGAGCCCTTGCCGAAGCGGACGCGGGGCCGCCGGCTGATGGGCGCGGAGCCCTGCCAAAGGCGGAACGCGTGGTCTGCCGGCTGATGGGCGCGGAGCCCTGCCGAAGGCGGACGCGTGGTCCGCCGGCTCATGGGCGTGAGCCGTGCCGAAGGCGGATGCGAGGTCCGCCGGCTGATGGGCGCGGAGCCCTTGCCGAAGGCGGACGCGGGGTCAGCCATCTGATGGGCGCGGAGCCGTGCCGAGGGCTGACACGTGGTCTGCCGGCTGATGGGCGCGGGGCCGTGCCGAGGGCGGACGCTAGGTCCGCCGGCTGATGGGCGTGGAGCCCTGGCGAGGGCGGACGCGTTGTGCACCGACTGATGGCGCGGAGCCCTGCCGAAGGCGGACGCGTGGTCCGCCGGCTGATGGGGTGAGCAGCGGAGTGGTTGGGGGCAGGCCACCACTGTATCCATGCGGACGCTGACCCCTGACGGGACGGGGGCCACTGTTGCCACGTAAAGCCTGTCGGGGGAATCCGATGCTGGGCCGGCTGGAGGAAGGAGCCGGGCGGCGAGGCCCCAGCCGGCCCGCCCACCGAAACCGGCGAAGGAGTAGTTGGCACACCCGGGACGGGAGGGGGGGCACAGCCGGCAGAGCGTGGCCGAGCCGACTAAGCGGAGCCGGCCGAGTGGAGCCGGCCGCCTATAGCGCCGTCTGGAGGAGCCGGCCAAGGGGAGCCGGCCGAGTGCAGCCGACAACTTCTGCAACAACAAAAACAACGACGCGTGGTCCGCCGGTTGATGGGCGCGGAGCCCTGCCGAAAGGCAGACACGGGGTCCATCGGATGGTGGGCGCGGAGCCCTGCCGAAGGCGGACGCGAGGTCCGCCGGCTGATGGGCGAGGATCCATTGCCGAAGGCGGACGCGTGGTCCGCCGGTTTGATCGGCACGGAGCCCTTGCCGAAGGCGAACGTGGGGTCCGCCGGCTGATGAGCACGGAGCCCTGCCGAAGGCGGACGCGTGGTCCGCCTACTGATGGGCGCGGAGCCCTGCCGAAGGCGGACGCGTGGTCCACCAGCTGATGGGCGCGGAGCCCTGCCGAAGGCGGACGCGTGGTCCGCCGGCAGATGGGCGCGGTGCCGTGCCGAAGGCAGACGCGAGGTCCGCCGGCTGATCGGCGCGGAGCCCTTGCCGAAGGCGGACGTGGGGTCCGCCTACTGATGGGCGCGGAGCCCTCCCGAATGCGGACGCGTGGTCCGCCAGCTGATGGACACGGAGCCCTGCCGAAGGCGGACGCGAGGTCCGCCGGCTGATGGGCGCGGTGCCCTTGCCGAAAGGCAGACACGGGGTCCTCCGGCTGGTGGGCGTGGAGCCCTACCGAAGGCGTACGCGTGGTCCGTCGGGCGGATGGGCACGGAGCCCTGCCGAAGGCGGACGCGTGGTCCGCCGGATGATGGGGCGCGGAGCCCTGCCGAAGGCGGACGGGAGGTTCGGCGGCTGATGGGCGCGGTGCCATTGCCGAAAGGCAGACACGGGGTCCTCTGGCTGGTGGGCGTGGAGCCCTACCGAAGGCGGACGCGTGGGTCCGTCGGCAGATGGGCGCGGAGCCCTGCCGAAGGCGGACGGGTTGGTCCGCCGTCTGATGGCGCGGAGCCCTGCCGAAGGCGGACGCGAGGTGCGGCCGGCTCATGGGCGCGGTTGCCCTTGCCGAAAGGCAGACACGGGGTCCGCCGGCTGGTCGGCGTGGAGCGCTGCCGAAGGCGACGCGTGGTCCGCCGGCGGATGGGCGCAGAGGCCTGCCGAAGGCGGACGCGTGGTCCGCCGGCGGATGGGCGCGGAGCCTTGCCGAAGGCGGACGCGGGGTCCGCCGGCTGATGGGCGTGGAGCCCTTTCCGAAGGCGGACGCTGGTCCGCCGGCTGAGGGCGCGGAGCCCTGCCGACGGCGGACGCGAGGTCCGCCGGCTGATGGGCCGCGGAGCCGTGCCGAGGGCGGACGCGGGGTCTGCGGGCTGATGGGCGCGGAGCTGTGCCGAGGGTGGACGCCGGGTCCGCCGGCTGATGGGCGCGGAGCCCTTGCCGAAGGCGGACGCGGGGTCCGCCGTGATGGGCGCGGAGCCGTGCCGAGGGCGGATGCAGGGTCCGCCGGCTGATGGGCGCGGAGCCCTTACCGAAGGCGGACGCGGGGGTCCGTCGGCTGATAGGGCGCGGAGCCATGCCGAGGGCGGACACGTGGTCCGCCGGCTGATGGGCGCGGAGCCGTGCCGAGGGCCGACGCAGGGTCCGCCGACTGATGGGCGCGGAGCCCTTGCCGAAGGCGGACGCGGGGTCCGCCGGCCGATGGGCGCGGCGCCGTGCCGAGGGCGGACCCGTGGTCCGCCGGCTGATGGGCGCGGAGCCCTGCCAGAGGCGGACGCGTGGTCCGCCGGCTGATGGGCGCGGAGCCCTGCCGAAGGCGGACGCGTGGTCCGCCGGCTGATGGGCGTGGAGCCGTGCCGAAGGTGGACGCGAGGTCCGCCGGCTGATGGGCGCGGAGCCCTTGCGAAGGCGGACGCGGGGTCAGCCGTTTGATGGGCCCGGAGCCGTGCCGAGGGCGGACACATGGTCTGCCGGCTGATGGGCGGCGGGGCCGTGCCGAGGGCGGACGCCGGGTCCGCCGGCTGAGGGGGCGCGGAGCCTAGCGAAGGCGGACGCGAGGTCCGCCGGCTGATGGGCGCGGAGCCCTTGCCGAAGGCGGACGCGGGTTAGCCGTCTGATGGGCGCAGACCGTCCGAGGGCGGACACGTGGGTCCTGCCGGCTGATGGGCGCGGGGCCGTGCCGAGGGCGGACGCCGGGTCCGCCGGCTGAGGGTCGCGGGGCCGTGCCGAGGTGCGACGCCGGGTCCGCCGGCTGATGGGCGCGGAGCCCTGGCCGAAGGGCGGACGCGTGGTCCACCGACTGATGGCGCGGAGCCCTGCCGAAGGCGGACGCGTGGTCTGCCGGCTGATGGGGTGAGCACAGGAGTGGTTGGGGGCAGGCCACCACTGTATCCTGCGGACGCTGACCCCTGACGGGACGGGGGCCACTATTGCCACGTAAAGCCTGTCGGGGAATCCGATGCTGGGCCGGCTGGAGGAAGGAGCCGGGCGGCGAGGCCCCAGCCGGCCCGCCCACCGAAACCGGCGAAGGAGTAGTTGGCACACCCGGGACGGGGGGGGCGCAGCCGGCAGAGCGTGGCCGAGCCGACTAAGCGGAGCTGGCCGAGTGGAGCCGGCCGCCTATAGCGCCGTCTGGAGGAGCCGGCCAAGGGGAGCCGGCCGAGTGCAGCCGACAACTTCTGCAACAACAAAAACAACGACGCGTGGTCCGCCGGTTGATGGGCGCGGAGCCGTAGCGAAAGGCAGACACGGGGTCCGCCGGATGGGGGGCGCGGAGCCCTGCCGAAGGCGGACGCGAGGTCCGCCGGCTGATGGGTGAGGATCCCTTGCCGAAGGCGGACGGGTGGTCCGCCGGTTGATGGACGCGGAGCCCTGCCGAAAGGCAGACACGGGGTCCGCCGGCTGGTGGGCGCGGAGCCCTGCCGAAGGCGGACGCCTGGTCCGCCGGCTGATGGGCGCGGAGCCCTACCGAAGGCGGACGCGGGGTCCGCCGGCTGATGGGCGCGGAGCCCTGCCAAAGGCGGACGCGTGGTCCGCCGGCTGATGGGCGCGGAGCCGTGCCGAAGGCGGACGCGAGGTCGGCCGGCTGATCGGCGCGGAGCCCTTGCCGAAGGCGGACGTGGGGTCCGCCGGCTGATGAGCACGGAGCCCTGCCGAAGGCGGACGCGTGGTCCGCCTACTGATGGGCACGGAGCCCTGCCGAAGGCGGACGCGTGGTCCACCAGCTAATGGGCGCGGAGCCCTGCCGAAGGCGGACGCGAGGTCCGCCGGCTGATGGGTGCGGTGCCCTTGCCGAAAGGCAGACACGGGGTCCTCCGGCTGGTGGGCGTGGAGCCCTACCGAAGGCGGACGCGTGGTCCGTCGGCGGATGGGCACGGAGCCCTGCCGAAGGCGGACGGGTGGTCCGCCGGCTGATGGGCGCGGAGCCCTGCCGTAGGCGGACGCGAGGTCCGGCGGCTGATGGGCGCGGTGCCCTTGCCGAAAGGCAGACACGGGGTCCTCTGGCTGGTGGGCATGGAGCCCTACCGAAGGCGGACGCGTTGTCCGTCGGCAGATGGGCGCGGAGCCCTGCCGAAGGCGGACGGGTGGTCCGCCGGCTGATGGGCGCGGAGCCCTGCCGAAGGCGGACGCAAGGTGCGCCGGCTCATGGGCGCGGTGCCCTTGCCGAAAGGCAGACACGGGGTCCTCTGGCTGGTGGGCATGGAGCCCTATCGAAGGCGGACGCGTGGTCCGTCGGCAGATGGGCGCGGAGCCCTGCCGAAGGCGGACGGGTGGTCCGCCGGCTGATGGGCGCAAAGCCCTGCCGAAGGCGGACGCGAGGTGCGCCGGCTCATGGGCGCGGTGCCCTTGCCGAAAGGCAGACACGGGGTCCGCCGGCTGGTCGGCGTGGAGCGCTGCCGAAGGCGGATGCGTGGTCCGCCGGCGGATGGGCGCGGAGGACTGCCGAAGGCCGACGCGTGGTCCACCGGCGGAAGGGCGCGGAGCCTTGCCGAAGGCGGACGCGAGGTCCGCCGGCTGATGGGCGTGGAGCCCTTTCCAAAGGCGGACGCGGGTTCCGCCGGCTGATGGGCGCGGAGCCGTGCCGAGGGCGGACGCGTGGTCCGCCGGCTGATGGGCGCGGAGCCCTGCCGAGGGCGGTCGCGTGGTCCGACGGCTGATGGGCGCGGAGCCCTGCCGACGGCGGACGCGAGGTCCACCGGCTGATGGGCGTCGAGCCATGCCGACGGCGGACGCGAGGTCCGCCGGCTGATGGGCGCGGAGCCCTTACCGAAGGCGGACGCGGGGTCCGCCGGCTGATGGGCGCGGAGCCCTGCCGAAGGCGGACGCGGGGTCCGCCGGCTGATGGGCGCGGAGCCCTGCCGAAGGCGGACGCGTGGCCTGCCGGCTGATGGGCGCGGACGCGTCCGCCGGCTGATGGGCGCGGAGCCTTGCCGAAGGCGGACACGGGGTCCGCCGGATGGTGGGCGCGGAGCCCTGCCGAAGGCGGACGCGAGGTCCGCCGGCTGATGGGCGAGAATCCCTTGCCGAAGGCGGACGCGTGGTCCGCCGGCTGATGGACACGGAGCCCTGCCGAAAGGCAGACACGGGGTCCGCCGGCTGGTGGGCGCGGAGCCCTGCCGAAGGCGGACGCGGGGTCCGCCGGCTGATGGGCGCGGAGCGCTGCCGAAGGCGGACGCGTGGTCCGCCAGCTGATGGGCGCGGAGACGTGCCGAAGGCGGACGCGAGGTCCGCCGGCTGATCGGCGCGGAGCCCTTGCCGAAGGCGGACGGGGGGTCCGCCGGCTGATGGGCACGGAGCCCTGCCGAAGGCGGACGCGTGGTCCGCCTACTGATGGGCGCGGAGCCCTGCCGAAGGCGGACGTGTGGTCCGCCGGCTGATGGGCGCGGAGCCCTGCCGAAGGCGGACGCGTGGTCCGTCGGCTGATGGGCGCGGTGCCCTTGCCGAAAGGCAGACACGGGGTTTTCGCAGTTTGTTGTCGTTGTATTTGTTGTTGCAAAAGTTGTTGGTGACGATCGATCGCGGGTCGGGGGGGCGACGCGGCTTGCTTCCAGCGGGGGCGCGCCAGCGCACCTGCTGGGTGTAGCCTCCGAGCCTCTGGGCGATTCGCCGAGTCGGGCGGAGGGTCTTTGCTATTCTTGAGGTAGACGATGGCGTCGAGGACGCCAGGCATGGACGCAGGATCCGCCGGCAAGTGGGCACGGAGCCCTTCCGGAGGCGGACGCGGGGTTCGCCGGCTGATCGGCGCGGAGCCGTGCCGAGTGCGGACGCGGGGTCCGCCGGCTGATGGGCGCGGAGCCGTGCCGAGGGCGGACGCGTGGTTCGCCAGCGGATGGGCGCGGAGCCCTGCCGAAGGAGGACGCGTGGTCCGCCGGCGGATGGGCGCGGAGCCCTTGGCGAAGGCGGACGCGCGGTCCGCCGGCTGATGGGCGCGGAGCCCTTGCCGAAGGCGGACGCGGGGTCCGCCCGCTGATGGGCGCGGAGCCGTGCCGAGGGCGGACACGTGGTCCCCCGGCTGATGGGCACGGAGCCCTGCCGAAGGCGGACGCGGGGTCCGCCGGCTGATGGATGCGGAGCCCTACCGAAGGCGGACGCGTGGTCCGCCGGCTGATGGGCGCGGAGCCCTACCGAAGGCGGACGCGTGGTCCGCCGGCTGATGGGCGTGGAGCCGTACCGAAGGCGGACGTGAGGTCCGCCGGCTCTTGGGCACGGAGCCCTTGCCGAAGGCGGACGCGGGGTCCGCCGGCAGATTGGCGCAGAGACCTGCCGAAGGCGGACGTGTGGTCCGTCGGCTGATGGGCGCGGAGCCCTGCCGAAGGGGGACGCGTGGTCCGCCGGCTGATGGGCGCGGAGCCCGGCCAAAGGCGGACACGAGGTCCGCCGGCTGATGGGCGCGGTGCCCTTGCCGAAAGGCAGACACAGGGTTTTCGCAGTTTGTTCTCGTTGTTTTTGTTGTTGCAGAAGTTGTCGGTGACGATCGATCGCGGGTCGGGGGGCGACGCGGCTTGCTTCCAGCGGGGGCGCGCCAGCGCACCTGCTGGGTGTAGCCTCCGAGCCTCTGGGCGATTCGCCGAGTCGGGCGGAGGGTCTTTGCTATTGTTGAAGTAGACGATGGCGTCGAGGACGCCAGGCATGGACGCAGGATCCGCCGGCAATTGGGCACGGAGCCCTTCCGAAGGCGGACGCGGGGGTTCGCCGGCTGATGGGCGCGGAGCCGTGCTGAGTGTGGACGCGGGGTCCGCCGGCTGATGGGCGCGGAGCCGTGCCGAGGCCGGACGTGTGGTCCACTGGCTGATGGGCGCGGAGCCCTGCCGAAGGCGGACGCGGGGTCCGCTGGCTGATGGATGCGGAGCCCTACCGAAGGCGGACGCGTGGTCCGCCGGCTGATGGGCGCGGAGCCCTGCCGAAGGCGGACGCGTGGTCCGCCGGCTGATTGGCGTGGAGCCGTACCGAAGGCGGACGTGAGGTCCGCCGGCTGTTGGGCACGGAGCCCTTGCCGAAGGCGGACGCGGGGTCCGCCGGCAGATTGGCGCGGAGACCTGCCGAAGGCGGACGTGTGCTCCGCCGGCTGATGGGCGCGGAGCCCTGCCGAAGGCGGACACGTGGTCCACCGGCTGATGGGCGCGGAGCCCGTCCAAAGGCGGACACGAGGTCCGCCGGCTGATGGGCGTGGTGCCCTTGCCGAAAGGCAGACACGGGGTTTCCGCAGTTTGTTGTCATTGTTTTTGTTGTTGCAAAAGTTGTCGGTGACGATCGATCGCGGGTCGGGGGGCGACGCGGCTTGCTTCCAGCGGGGGCGCGCCAGCGCACCTGCTGGGTGTAGCCTCCGAGCCTCCGGGCGAATCGCCGAGTCAGGCGGAGGGTCTTTGCTATTGTTGAAGTAGACGATGGCGTCGAGGACACCAAGCATGGACGCAGGGTCTGCCGGCAAGTGGGCACGGAGCCCTGCCGAAGGTGGACGCGGGGTTCGCCGGCTGATGGGCGCGGAGCCATGCCGAGGGCGGACGCGGGGTCTGCTGGCTGATGGGCGCGGAGCCATGCCGAGGGCGGACGCCGGGTCCGCCGGCTGATGGGCACGGAGCCCTTGCCGAAGGCGGACTCGGGGTCCGCCGGCAAATGGGCGCGGGGCCGTGCCGAGGGCGGACGCCGGGTCCGCCGGCTGATGGGCGCGGAGCCCTGGCGAAGGCGGACGCGTGGTCCACTGACTGATGGGCACGGAGCCCTGCCGAAGGCGGACGTGTGGTCCGCCGGCTGATGGGGTGAGCAGCGGAGTGGTTGGGGGCAGGCCACCACTGTATCCGTGCGGACGCTGACCCCTGACGGGACGGGGGCCACTGTTGCCACGTAAAGCGTGTCGGGGGAATCCGATGCTGGGCCGGCTGGAGGAAGGAGCCGGGCGGCGAGGCCCCAGCCGGCCCGCGCACCGAAACCGGCGAAGGAGTAGTTGGCACACCCGGGACGGGGGGCGCAGCCGGCAGAGCGTGGCCGAGCCGACTAAGCGGAGCCGGCCGAGTGGAGCCGGCCGCCTATAGGGCCGTCTGGAGGAGCCGGCCAAGGGGAGCCAGCCGGGTGCAGCCAACAACTTCTGCAACAACAAAAACAATGACGCATGGTCCGCCGGTTGATAGGCACGGAGCCCTGCCAAAAGGCAGACACGGGGTCCGCCGGATGGTGGGCGCGGAGCCCTGCCGAAGGCGGACGCGAGGTCCGCCGGTTGATGGGCGAGGAGCCCTTGCCGAAGGCAGACGCGTGGCCGCCGACTGATGGACGCGGAGCCCTGCCGAAAGGCAGACACGGGGTCCGCCGGCTGGTGGGCGCGGAGCCCTGCCGAAGGCGGACGCGTGGTCCGCCGGCTGATGGGCGCGGAGCCCTACCGAAGGCGGACGCGGGGTCCGCCAGCTGATGGGCGCAAGGCCCTGCCGAAGGCGGACGCGTGGTCCGCCGGCTGATCGGCGCGGAGCCCTTGCAGAAGGCAGACGGGGGGGTCCGCCTGCTGATGGGCACGGAGCCCTGCCGAAGGCGGACGCGTGGTCCGCCTACTGATGGGCGCGGAGCCCTGCCAAAGGCGGACGCGTGGTCCGCCGGCTGATGGGCGCGGAGCCCTGCCGAAGGCGGACGCGAGGTCCGTCGGCTGATGGGCGCGGTGCCCTTGCCAAGTGGAGCCGCCCGGCTACAGTGCCGTCTGGAAGAGCCGGCCAAGTGGAGCCGGCCAGCTATGATGTTGTTAGCTTGCTTCTTGGTTTGCCTTGTTGGTCTTGGCATACCGGGGTGGCTTTCCCGATGCTTTAAAATGTTGAATCGTCTCCTTGAGCCTACCCGGGTGTAATCCCCCCATCAGTAGCCTCCGAGCCTTCGGTCGACTCGCAGAGTCGGGCGGAGGGTTTCCGCAGTTTGTTGTCATTGTTTTTGTTGTTGCAAAAGTTGTCGGTGACGATCGATCGCGGGTCGGGGGGGCGACGCGGCTTGCTTCCAGCGGGGGCGCGCCAGCGCACCTGCTGGGTGTAGCCTCCGAGCCTCCGGGCGACTCGCCGAGTCAGGCGGAGGGTCTTTGCTATTGTTGAAGTAGACGATGGCGTCGAGGACGCCAAGCATGGACGCAGGGTCTCCCGGCAAGTGGGCACGGAGCCCTGCCAAAGGTGGACACGGGGTTCGCCGGCTGATGGGCGCGGAGCCGTGCCGAGGGCGGACGCGGGGTCTGCTGGCTGATGGGCGCGGAGCCATGCCGAGGGCGGACGCCGGGTCCGCCGGCTGATGGGCGCGGAGCCCTTGCCGAAGGCGGACGCGGGGTCCGCCGGTAGATGGGCGCGGGGCCGTGCCGAGGGCGGACGCCGGGTCCGCCGGCTGATGGGTGCGGAGCCCTGGCGAAGGCGGACGCGTGGTACACTGACTGATGGGCGCGGAGCCCTGCCGAAGGCGGACGCGTGGTCCGCCGGCTGATGGGGTGAGCAGCGGAGTGGTTGGGGGCAGGCCACCACTGTATCCGTGCGGACGCTGACCCCCGACGGGACGGGGGCCACTGTTGCCACGTAAAGCCTGTCGTGGGAATCCGATGCTGGGCCGGCTGGAGGAAGGAGTAGTTGGCACACCCGGGACGGGGGGCGCAGCCGGCAGAGCGTGGCCGAGCCGACTAAGCGGAGCCGGCCGAGTGGAGCCGGCCGCCTATAGCGCCGTTTCGAGGAGCCGACCAAGGGGAGCCGGCCGAGTGCAGCCGACAACTTCTGCAACAACAAAAACAATGACGCGTGGTCCGCCGGTTGATAGGCACGGAGCCCTGCCGAAAGGCAGACATGGGGTCTGCCGGATGGTGGGCGCGGAGCCCTGCCGAAGGCGGACGCGAGGTCCGCCGGTTGATGGGCGAGGAGCCCTTGCGGAAGGCGGACGCGTGGTCCGCCGACTGATGGACGCGGAGCCCTGCCGAAAGGCAGACACGGGGTCCGCCGGCTGGTGGGCGCGGAGCCCTGCCGAAGGCGGACGCGTGGTCCGCCGGCTGATGGGCGCGGAGCTCTACCGAAGGCGGACGCAGGGTCCGCCGGCTGATGGGCGCGGAGCCCTGCCGAAGGCGGACGCGTGGTCCGCCGGCTGATGGGCGCGGAGCCGTGCCGAAAGCGGACGCGAGGTCCGCCGGCTGATCGGCGCGGAGCCCTTGCCGAAGGCGGACGGGGGTCCGCCGGCTAATGGGCACGGAGCCCTGCCGAAGGCGGACGCGTGGTCCGCCTACTGATGGTTGCAAAGCCCTACCGAAGGCGGACGCGTGGTCCGCCGGCTGATGGGCGCGGTGCCGTGCCGAAGGCAGACGCGAGGTCCGCCGGCTGATCGGCGCGGAGCCCTTGCCGAAGGCGGACGTGGGGTCCGCCGACTGATGAGCACGGAGCCCTGCCGAAGGCGGACGCGTGGTCCGCCTACTGATGGGCGCGGAGCCCTGCCGAAGGCGGACGCGTGGTCCACCAGCTAATGGGCGCGGAGCCCTGCCGAAGGCGGACGCGAGGTCCGCCGGCTGATGGGTGCGGTGCCCTTGCCGAAAGGCAAACACGGGGTCCTCTGGCTGGTGGGCATGGAGCCCTACCGAAGGCGGACGCGTTGTCCGTCGGCAGATGGGCGCGGAGCCCTGCCGAAGGCGGACGGGTGGTCCGCCGGCTGATGGGCGCGGAGCCCTGCCGAAGGCGGACGCAAGGTCCGCCGGCTGATGGGCGCGGAGCCCTTACCGAAGGCGGACGCGGGGTCCGCCGGCTGATGGGCGCGGAGCCCTGCCGAAGGCGGACGCGTGGTCCGCCGGCTGATGGGCGCGGAGCCCTGCCGAAGGCGGACGCGTGGCCTGCCGGCTGATGGGCGCGGACGCGTCCGCCGGCTGATGGGCGCGGAGCCTTGCCGAAGGCGGACACGGGGTCCGCCGGATGGTGGGCGCGGAGCCCTGCCGAAGGCGGACGCGAGGTCCGCCGGCTGATGGGCGAGAAGCCCTTGCCGAAGGCGGACGCGTGGTCCGCCGGCTGATGGACACGGAGCCCTGCCGAAAGGCAGACACGGGGTCCGCCGGCTGGTGGGCGCGGAGCCCTGCCGAAGGCGGACGCGGGGTCCGCCGGCTGATGGGCGCGGAGCGCTGCCGAAGGCGGACGCGTGGTCCGCCGGCTGATGGGCGCGGAGACGTGCCGAAGGCGGACGCGAGGTCCGCCGGCTGATCGGCGCGGAGCCCTTGCCGAAAGCGGACGGGGGGTCCGCCGGCTGATGGGCACGGAGCCCTGCCGAAGGCGGACGCGTGGTCCGCCTACTGATGGGCGCGGAGCCCTGCCGAAGGCGGACGTGTGGTCCGCCGGCTGATGGGCGCGGAGCCCTGCCGAAGGCGGACGCGTGGTCCGTCGGCTGATGGGCGCGGTGCCCTTGCCGAAAGGCAGACACGGGGTTTTCGCAGTTTGTTGTCGTTGTATTTGTTGTTGCAAAAGTTGTTGGTGACGATCGATCGCGGGTCGGGGGGCGACGCGGCTTGCTTCCAGCGGGGGCGCGCCAGCGCACCTGCTGGGTGTAGCCTCCGAGCCTCTGGGCGATTCGCCGAGTCGGGCGGAGGGTCTTTGCTATTCTTGAGGTAGACGATGGCGTCGAGGACGCCAGGCATGGACGCAGGATCCGCCGGCAAGTGGGCACGGAGCCCTTCCGAAGGCGGACGCGGGGTTCGCCGGCTGATCGGCGCGGAGCCGTGCCGAGTGCGGACGCGGGGTCCGCCGGCTGATGGGCGCGGAGCCGTGCCGAGGGCGGACGCGTGGTTCGCCAGCGGATGGGCGCGGAGCCCTGCCGAAGGAGGACGCGTGGTCCGCCGGCGGATGGGCGCGGAGCCCTTGGCGAAGGCGGACGCGCGGTCCGCCGGCTGATGGGCGCGGAGCCCTTGCCGAAGGCGGACGCGGGGTCCGCCCGCTGATGGGCGCGGAGCCGTGCCGAGGGCGGACACGTGGTCCCCCGGCTGATGGGCGCGGAGCCCTGCCGAAGGCGGACGCGGGGTCCGCCGGCTGATGGATGCGGAGCCCTACCGAAGGCGGACGCGTGGTCCGCCGGCTGATGGGCGCGGAGCCCTACCGAAGGCGGACGCGTGGTCCGCCGGCTGATGGGCGTGGAGCCGTACCGAAGGCGGACGTGAGGTCCGCCGGCTCTTGGGCACGGAGCCCTTGCCGAAGGCGGACGCGGGGTCCGCCGGCAGATTGGCGCAGAGACCTGCCGAAGGCGGACGTGTGGTCCGTCGGCTGATGGGCGCGGAGCCCTGCCGAAGGTGGACGCGTGGTCCGCCGGCTGATGGGCGCGGAGCCCGGCCAAAGGCGGACACGAGGTCCGACGGCTGATGGGCGCGGTGCCCTTGCCGAAAGGCAGACACAGGGTTTTCGCAGTTTGTTCTCGTTGTTTTTGTTGTTGCAGAAGTTGTCGGTGACGATCGATCGCGGGTCGGGGGGCGACGCGGCTTGCTTCCAGCGGGGGCGCGCCAGCGCACCTGCTGGGTGTAGCCTCCGAGCCTCTGGGCGATTCGCCGAGTCGGGCGGAGGGTCTTTGCTATTGTTGAAGTAGACGATGGCGTCGAGGACGCCAGGCATGGACGCAGGATCCGCCGGCAATTGGGCACGGAGCCCTTCCGAAGGCGGACGCGGGGTTCGCCGGCTGATGGGCGCGGAGCCGTGCTGAGTGCGGACGCGGGGTCCGCCGGCTGATGGGCGCGGAGCCGTGCCGAGGCCGGACGTGTGGTCCACCGGCTGATGGGCGCGGAGCCCTGCCGAAGGCGGACGCGGGGTCCGCCGGCTGATGGATGCGGAGCCCTACCGAAGGCGGACGCATGGTCCGCCGGCTGATGGGCGCGGAGCCCTGCCGAAGGCGGACGCGTGGTCCGCCGGCTGATTGGCGTGGAGCCGTACCGAAGGCGGACGTGAGGTCCGCCGGCTGATGGGGTGAGCAGCGGAGTGGTTGGGGGCAGGCCACCACTGTATCCGTGCGGACACTGACCCCTGACGGGACGGGGGCCACTGTTGCCACGTAAAGCGTGTCGGGGGAATCCGATGCTGGGCCGGCTGGAGGAAGGAGCCGGGCGGCGAGGCCCCAGCCGGCCCGCGCACCGAAACCGGCGAAGGAGTAGTTGGCACACCCGGGACTAAGCGGAGCCGGCCGAGTGGAGCCGGCCGCCTATAGGGCCGTCTGGAGGAGCCGGCCAAGGGGAGCCAGCCGGGTGCAGCCAACAACTTCTGCAACAACAAAAACAATGACGCGTGGTCCGCCGGTTGATAGGCACGGAGCCCTGCCAAAAGGCAGACACGGGGTCCGCCGGATGGTGGGCGCGGAGCCCTGCCGAAGGCGGACGCGAGGTCCGCCGGTTGATGGGCGAGGAGCCCTTGCCGAAGGCAGACGCGTGGCCGCCGGCTGATGGACGCGGAGCCCTGCCGAAAGGCAGACACGGGGTCCGCCGGCTGGTGGGCGCGGAGCCCTGCCGAAGGCGGACGCGTGGTCCGCCGGCTGATGGGCGCGGAGCCCTACCGAAGGCGGACGCGGGGTCCGCCAGCTGATGGGCGCAAGGCCCTGCCGAAGGCGGACGCGTGGTCCGCCGGCTGATGGGCGCGGAGCCGTGCCGAAGGCGGACGCGAGGTCCGCCGGCTGATCGGCGCGGAGCCCTTGCAGAAGGCAGACGGGGGGTCCGCCTGCTGATGGGCACGGAGCCCTGCCGAAGGCGGACGCGTGGTCCGCCTACTGATGGGCGCGGAGCCCTGCCAAAGGCGGACGCGTGGTCCGCCGGCTGATGGGCGCGGAGCCCTGTCGAAGGCGGACGCGAGGTCCGTCGGCTGATGGGCGCGGTGCCCTTGCCAAGTGGAGCCGCCCGGCTACAGTGCCGTCTGGAAGAGCCGGCCAAGTGGAGCCGGCCAGCTATGATGTTGTTAGCTTGCTTCTTGGTTTGCCTTGTTGGTCTTGGCATACCGGGGTGGCTTTCCCGATGCTTTAAAATGTTGAATCGTCTCCTTGAGCCTACCCGGGTGTAATCCCCCCATCAGTAGCCTCCGAGCCTTCGGTCGACTCGCAGAGTCGGGCGGAGGGTTTCCGCAGTTTGTTGTCATTGTTTTTGTTGTTGCAAAAGTTGTCGGTGACGATCGATCGCGGGTCGGGGGGCGACGCGGCTTGCTTCCAGCGGGGGCGCGCCAGCGCACCTGCTGGGTGTAGCCTCCGAGCCTCCGGGCGAGTCGCCGAGTCAGGCGGAGGGTCTTTGCTATTGTTGAAGTAGACGATGGCGTCGAGGACGCCAAGCATGGACGCAGGGTCTGCCGGCAAGTGGGCACGGAGCCCTGCCAAAGGTGGACACGGGGTTCGCCGGCTGATGGGCGCGGAGCCGTGCCGAGGGCGGACGCGGGGTCTGCTGGCTGATGGGCGCGGAGCCATGCCGAGGGCGGACGCCGGGTCCGCCGGCTGATGGGCGCGGAGCCCTTGCCGAAGGCGGACGCGGGGTCCGCCGGCAGATGGGCGCGGGGCCGTGCCGAGGGCGGACGCCGGGTCCGCCGGCTGATGGGTGCGGAGCCCTGGCGAAGGCGGACGCGTGGTCCACTGACTGATGGGCGCGGAGCCCTGCCGAAGGCGGACGCGTGGTCCGCCGGCTGATGGGGTGAGCAGCGGAGTGGTTGGGGGCAGGCCACCACTGTATCCGTGCGGACGCTGACCCCCGACGGGACGGGGGCCACTGTTGCCCCGTAAAGCCTGTCGTGGGAATCCGATGCTGGGCCGGCTGGAGGAAGGAGCCGGGCGGCGAGGCCCGAGCCGGCCCGCGCACCGAAACAGGCGAAGGAGTAGTTGGCACACCCGGGACGGGGGGCGCAGCCGGCAGAGCGTGGCCGAGCCGACTAAGCGGAGCCGGCCGAGTGGAGCCGGCCGCCTATAGCGCCGTTTGGAGGAGCCGACCAAGGGGAGCCGGCCGAGTGCAGCCGACAACTTCTGCAACAACAAAAACAATGACGCGTGGTCCGCCGGTTGATAGGCACGGAGCCCTGCCGAAAGGCAGACATGGGGTCTGTCGGATGGTGGGCGCGGAGCCCTGCCGAAGGCGGACGCGAGGTCCGCCGGTTGATGGGCGAGGTGCCCTTGCGGAAGGCGGACGCGTGGTCCGCCGACTGATGGACGCGGAGCCCTGCCGAAAGGCAGACACGGGGTCCGCCGGCTGGTGGGCGCGGAGCCCTGCCGAAGGCGGACGCGTGGTCCACCGGCTGATGGGCGCGGAGCTCTACCGAAGGCGGACGCAGGGTCCGCCGGCTGATGGGCGCGGAGCCCTGCCGAAGGTGGACGCGTGGTCCGCCGGCTGATGGGCGCGGAGCCGTGCCGAAAGCGGACGCGAGGTCCGCCGGCTGATCGGCGCGGAGCCCTTGCCGAAGGCGGACGGGGGGTCCGCCGGCTGATGGGCATGGAGCCCTGCCGAAGGCGGACGCGTGGTCCGCCTACTGATGGTTGCGAAGCCCTACCGAAGGCGGACGCGTGGTCCGCCGGCTGATGGGCGCGGAGCCCTGCCGAAGGCGAACGCGAGGTCCGCCTGCTGATGGGCGCGGTCCCCTTGCCAAGTGGAGCCGCCCGGCTACAGTGCCGTCTGGAAGAGCCGGCCAAGTGGAGCCGGCCACCTATGATGTTGTTAGCTTGCTTCTTGGTTTGCCTTGTTGGTCTTGGCATACCGGGGTGGCTTTCCCGATGCTTTAAAATGTTGAATCGTCTCCTTGAGCCTACCCGGGTGTAATCCCCCATCAGTAGCCTCCGAGCCTTCGGTCGACTCGCAGAGTCGGGCGGTGGGTTTCCGCAGTTTGTTGTCATTGTTTTTGTTGTTGCAAAAGTTGTCGGTGACGATCGATCGCGGGTCGGGGGGCGACGCGGCTTGCTTCCAGCGGGGGCGCGCCAGCGCACCTGCTGGGTGTAGCCTCCGAGCCTCCGGGCGACTCACCGAGTCAGGCGGAGGGTCTTTGCTCTTGTTGAAGTAGACGATGGCGTCGAGGACGCCAAGCATGGACGCAGGGTCTGCCGGCAAGTGGGCACGGAGCCCTGCCCAAGGTGGACGCGGGGTTCGCCGGCTGTTGGGCGCGGAGCCGTGTCGAGGGCGGACGCGGGGTCTGCCGGGTGATGGGCGCGGAGCCCTTACCGAAGGCGGACGCGGGGTCCGTCGGCTGATAGGGCGCAGAGTCGTGCCGAGGGCGGACACGTGGTCCGTCGGCTGATGGGCGCGGAGCCATGCCGAGGGCAGACGCAGGGTCCGCCGACTGATGGGCGCGGAGCCCTTGCTGAAGGCGGACGCGGGGTCCGCCGGCTGATGGGCGCGGAGCCGTGCCGAGGGCGGACACGTGGTCCGCCGGCTGATGGGCGCGGAGCCCTGCCAAAGGCGGACGCGTGGTCCGCCGGCTGATGGGCGCGGAGCCCTACCGAAGGCGGACGCGTGGTCCGCCGGCTGATGGGCGCGGAGCCCTGCCGAAAAGCAGACACGGGGTTCGCCGACTGGTGGGCATGGAGCCCTGCCAAAGGCGGACGCGAGGTCCGCCGGCTGATGGGCGCGGAGCCCTTGCCGAAGGCGGACGCATGGTCCGCCGGCTGATGGACGCGAAGCCCTGCCGAAAGGCAGACACGGGGTCCGCCGGCATGTGGGCGCGGAGCCCTGCCTAAGGCGGACGCATGGTCCGCCGGCTGATGTGCGCAGAACCGTGCGGAAGGCGGACGCGGGGTCCGCCGGCTGATGGGCGGGGAGCCCTGCCAAAGGCGGACGCGTGGTCCGCCGGCTGATGGGCGCGGAGCCCTGCCGAAAGGCAGACACGGGGTTCGCCGGCTGGTGGGCGCGGAGCCCTGCCGAAGGCGGACGCGTGGTCCGCCGGCTGATGGGCACGGAGCCCTGCAGAAGGCGGACGCGGGGTCCGCCGGCTGATGGGCGCGGTGCCCTTGCCGAAAGGCAGACACGGGGTTTTCACAGTTTGTTGTCGTTGTTTTTGTTGTTGCAGAAGTTGTCGGTGACGATCGATCGCGGGTCGGGCGGCGACGCGTCTTGCTTCCAGCGGGGGCGCGCTAGCGCACCTGCTGGGTGTAGCCTCCGAGCCTCCGGGCGACTCGCCGAGTCGGGCGGAGGGTCTTTCCTATTGTTAAAGTAGACAATGGCGTCGAGGACGCCAGGCATGGACGCAGGGTCCGCCGACAAGTGGGCACGGAGCCCTGCCGAAGGCGGACGCGGGGTTCGCCGGTTGATGGGCGCGGACCCGTGCCGAGGGCGGACGCGGGGTCCGTCGGCTGATGGGCGCGGAGCCGTGCCGAGGGCGGACGCCGGGTCCGCCGGCTGATGGGCGCGGAGCCCTTGCCGAAGGCGGCCGCGGGGTCTGCCGGCTGATGGGCGCGGAGCCGTGGCGAGGGCGGACGCTGGGTCCGCCGGCTAATGGGTGCGGAGCCCTTACCGAAGGCAGACGCGGGGTCCGCCGGCTGATAGGGCGCGGAGCCGTGCCGAGGGCGGACGTTGGGTCCACCGGCTGATGGGCGCGGAGCCCTTACCGAAGGCGGACGCGGGGTCCGCCGGCTGATAGGGCGCGGAGCCGTGCCGAGGGTGGACACGTGGTCCGCCGGCTGATGGGCGCGGTGCCCTTGCCGAAAGGCAGACACGGAGTTTTCGCAGTTTGTTGTCGTTGTTTTTGTTGTTGCAGAAGTTGTCGGTGACGATCGATTGCGGGTCGGGGGGCGACGCGTCTTGCTTCCAGCGGGGGCGCACTGGCGCACCTGCTGGGTGTAGCCTCCGAGCCTCTGGGCGACTCGCCGAGTCGGACGGAGGGTCTTTGCTATTGTTGAAGTAGACGATGGCGTCGAGGACGCCAGTCATGGACGCAGGGTCCGCCGGCAAGTGGGCACGGAGCTCTGCCGAAGGCGGACGCGAGGTCTGCCGGCTGATGGGCGCGGTGCCCTTGCGATGTGGAGCCGCCCGGCTACAGTGCCATCTGGAAGAGCCGACCAAGTGGAGCCGGCCAGCTATGATGTTGTTAGCTTGCTTCTTGGTTTGCCTTGTTGGTCTTGGCATACCGGGGTGGCTTTCCCGATGCTTTAAAATGTTGAATTGTCTCCTTGAGCCTACCCGTGTGTAATCCCCCCATCAGTAGCCTCCGAGCCTTCGGTCGACTCGCAGAGTCGGGCGGAGGGTTTCCGCAGTTTGTTGTCATTGTTTTTGTTGTTGCAAAAGTTGTCGGTGACGATCGATCGCGGGTCGGGGGGCGACGCGGCTTGCTTCCAGCGGGGGCGCGCCAGCGCACCTGCTGGGTGTAGCCTCCGAGCCTCCGGGCGACTCGCCGAGTCGGGCGGAGGATCATTGCTATTGTTGAAGTAGACGATGGCGTCGAGGACGCCAAGCATGGACACAGGGTTTGCCGGCAGGTGGGCACGGAGCCCTGCCGAAGGTGGACGCGGGGTTCGCCGGCTGATGGGCGCGGAGCCGTGCCGAGGGCGGACGCGGGGTCTGCGGGCTGATGGGCGCGGAGCCGTGCCGAGGGTGGACGGCGGGTCCGCCGGCTGATGGGCGCGGAGCCCTTGCCGAAGGCGGACGCGGGGTCCGCCGGCTGATGGGCGCGGAGCCGTGCCGAGGACGGATGCAGGGTCCGCCGGCTGATGGGCGCGGAGCCCTTACCGAAGGCGGACGCGGGGTCCGCCGGCTGATAGGGCGCGGAGCCATGCCGAGGGCGGACACGTGGTCCGCCGGCTGATGGGCGCGGAGCCGTGCCGAGGGCAGACGCAGGGTCCGCCGACTGATGGGCGTGGAGCCCTTGCCGAAGTGGACGCGGGGTCCGCCGGCTGATGGGCGCGGAGCCCTGCCAAAGGCGGACGCGTGGTCTGCCGGCTGATGGGCGCGGAGCCCTGCCGAAGGCGGACGCGTGGTCCGCCGGCTCATGGGCGTGGAGCCGTGCCGAAGGCGGATGCGAGGTCCGCCGGCTGATGGGCGCGGAGCCCTTGCCGAAGGCGGACGCGGGGTCAGCCATCTGATGGGCGCGGAGCCGTGCCGAGGGCTGACACGTGGTCTGCCGGCTGATGGGCGCGGGGCCGTGCCGAGGGCGGACGCTAGGTCCGCCGGCTGATGGGCGTGGAGCCCTGGCGAGGGCGGACGCGTGGTGCACCGACTGATGGGCGCGGAGCCCTGCCGAAGGCGGACGCGTGGTCCGCCGGCTGATGGGGTGAGCAGCGGAGTGGTTGGGGGCAGGCCACCACTGTATCCATGCGGACGCTGACCCCTGACGGGACGGGGGCCACTGTTGCCACGTAAAGCCTGTCGGGGGAATCCGATGCTGGGCCGGCTGGAGGAAGGAGCCGGGCGGCGAGGCCCCAGCCGGCCCGCCCACCGAAACCGGCGAAGGAGTAGTTGGCACACCCGGGACGGGAGGGGGGGCGCAGCCGGCAGAACGTGGCCGAGCCGACTAAGCGGAGCCGGCCGAGTGGAGCCGGCCGCCTATAGCGCCGTCTGGAGGAGCCGGCCAAGGGGAGCCGGCCGAGTGCAGCCGACAACTTCTGCAACAACAAAAACAACGACGCGTGGTCCGCCGGTTGATGGGCGCGGAGCCCTGCCGAAAGGCAGACACGGGGTCCATCGGATGGTGGGCGCGGAGCCCTGCCGAAGGCGGACGCGAGGTCCGCCGGCTGATGGGCGAGGATCCGTTGCCGAAGGCGGACGCGTGGTCCGCCGGTTGATCGGCACGGAGCCCTTGCCGAAGGCGGACGTGGGGTCCGCCGGCTGATGAGCACGGAGCCCTGCCGAAGGCGGACGCGTGGTCCGCCTACTGATGGGCGCGGAGCCCTGCCGAAGGCGGACGCGTGGTCCACCAGCTGATGGGCGCGGAGCCCTGCCGAAGGTGGACGCGTGGTCCGCCGGCAGATGGGCGCGGTGCCGTGCCGAAGGCAGACGCGAGGTCCGCCGGCTGATCGGCGCGGAGCCCTTGCCGAAGGCGGACGTGGGGTCCGCCTACTGATGGGCGCGGAGCCCTCCCGAATGCGGACGCGTGGTCCGCCAGCTGATGGACACGGAGCCCTGCCGAAGGCGGACGCGAGGTCCGCCGGCTGATGGGCGCGGTGCCCTTGCCGAAAGGCAGACACGGGGTCCTCCGGCTGGTGGGCGTGGAGCCCTACCGAAGGCGTACGCGTGGTCCGTCGGGCGGATGGGCACGGAGCCCTGCCGAAGGCGGACGCGTGGTCCGCCGGCTGATGGGCGCGGAGCCCTGCCGAAGGCGGACGGGAGGTTCGGCGGCTGATGGGCGCGGTGCCATTGCCGAAAGGCAGACACGGGGTCCTCTGGCTGGTGGGCGTGGAGCCCTACCGAAGGCGGACGCGTGGTCCGTCGGCAGATGGGCGCAGAGCCCTGCCGAAGGCGGATGGGTGGTCCGCCGGCTGATGGGCGCGGAGCCCTGCCGAAGGCGGACGCGAGGTGCGCCGGCTCATGGGCGCGGTGCCCTTGCCGAAAGGCAGACACGGGGTCCGCCGGCTGGTCGGCGTGGAGCGCTGTCGAAGGCGGACGCGTGGTCCGCCGGCGGATGGGCGCAGAGGCCTGCCGAAGGCGGACGCGTGGTCCGCCGGCGGATGGGCGCGGAGCCTTGCCGAAGGCGGACGCGGGGTCCGCCGGCTGATGGGCGTGGAGCCCTTTCCGAAGGCGGACGCGTGGTCCGCCGGCTGATGGGCGCGGAGCCCTGCCGACGGCGGACGCGAGGTCCGCCGGCTGATGGGCGCGGAGCCGTGCTGAGGGCGGACGCGGGGTCTGCGGGCTGATGGGCGCGGAGCGGTGCCGAGGGTGGACGTCGGGTCCGCCGGCTGATGGGCGCGGAGCCCTTGCCGAAGGCGGACGCGGGGTCCGCCGGCTGATGGGCGCGGAGCCGTGCCGAGGGCGGATGCAGGGTCCGCCGGCTGATGGGCGCGGAGCCCTTACCAAAGGCGGACGCGGGGTCCGTCGGCTGATAGGGCGCGGAGCCATGCCGAGGGCGGACACGTGGTCCGCCGGCTGATGGGCGCGGAGCCGTGCCGAGGGCAGACGCAGGGTCCGCCGACTGATGGGCGCGGAGCCCTTGCCGAAGGCGGACGCGGGGTCCGCTGGCCGATGGGCGCGGCGCCGTGCCGAGGGCGGACCCGTGGTCCGCCGGCTGATGGGCGCGGAGCCCTGCCAAAGGCGGACGCGTGGTCCGCTGGCTGATGGGCGCGGAGCCCTGCCGAAGGCGGACGCGTGGTCCGCCGGCTGATGGGCGTGGAGCCGTGCCGAAGGCGGACGCGAGGTCCGCCGGCTGATGGGCGCGGAGCCCTTGCCGAAGGCGGACGCGGGGTCAGCCGTCTGATGGGCGCGGAGCCGTGCCGAGGGCGGACACATGGTCTGCCGGCTGATGGGCGCGGGGCCGTGCCGAGGGCGGACGCCGGGTCCGCCGGCTGATGGGCGCGGAGCCCTAGCGAAGGCGGACGCGAGGTCCGCCGGCTGATGGGCGCGGAGCCCTTGCCGAAGGCAGACGCGGGGTTAGCCGTCTGATGGGCGCAGAGCCGTGCCGAGGGCGGACACGTGGTCTGCCGGCTGATGGGCGCGGGGCCGTGCCGAGGGCGGACGCCGGGTCCGCCGGCTGATGGGCGCGGAGCCCTGGCGAAGGCGGACGCGTGGTCCACCGACTGATGGGCGCGGAGCCCTGCCGAAGGCGAACGCGTGGTCCGCCGGCTGATGGGGTGAGCAGCGGAGTGGTTGGGGGCAGGCCACCACTGTATCCATGCGGACGCTGACCCCTGACGGGACGGGGGCCACTATTGCCACGTAAAGCCTGTCGGGGGAATCCGATGCTGGGCCGGCTGGAGGAAGGAGCCGGGCGGCGAGGCCCCAGCCGGCCCGCCCACCGAAACCGGCGAAGGAGTAGTTGGCACACCCGGGACGGGGGGGCGCAGCCGGCAGAGCGTGGCCGAGCCGACTAAGCGGAGCTGGCCGAGTGGAGCCGGCCGCCTATAGCGCCGTCTGGAGGAGCCGGCCAAGGGGAGCCGGCCGAGTGCAGCCGACAACTTCTGCAACAACAAAAACAACGACGCGTGGTCCGCCGGTTGATGGGCGCGGAGCCGTAGCGAAAGGCAGACACGGGGTCCGCCGGATGGTGGGCGCGGAGCCCTGCCGAAGGCGGACGCGAGGTCCGCCGGCTGATGGGTGAGGATCCCTTGCCGAAGGCGGACGGGTGGTCCGCCGGTTGATGGACGCGGAGCCCTGCCGAAAGGCAGACACGGGGTCCGCCGGCTGGTGGGCGCGGAGCCCTGCCGAAGGCGGACGCCTGGTCCGCCGGCTGATGGGCGCGGAGCCCTACCGAAGGCGGACGCGGGGTCCGCCGGCTGATGGGCGCGGAGCCCTGCCAAAGGCGGACGCGTGGTCCGCCGGCTGATGGGCGCGGAGCCGTGCCGAAGGCGGACGCGAGGTCCGCCGGCTGATTGGCGCGGAGCCCTTGCCGAAGGCGGACGTGGGGTCCGCCGGCTGATGAGCACGGAGCCCTGCCGAAGGCGGACGCGTGGTCCGCCTACTGATGGGCGTGGAGCCCTGCCGAAGGCGGACGCGTGGTCCACCAGCTAATGGACGCGGAGCCCTGCCGAAGGCGGACGCGAGGTCCGCCGGCTGATGGGTGCGGTGCCCTTGCCGAAAGGCAGACACGGGGTCCTCCGGCTGGTGGGCGTGGAGCCCTACCGAAGGCGGACGCGTGGTCCGTCGGCGGATGGGCACGGAGCCCTGCCGAAGGCGGACGGGTGGTCCGCCGGCTGATGGGCGCGGAGCCCTGCCGTAGGCGGACGCGAGGTCCGGCGGCTGATGGGCGCGGTGCCCTTGCCAAAAGGCAGACACGGGGTCCTCTGGCTGGTGGGCATGGAGCCCTACCAAAGGCGGACGCGTTGTCCGTCGGCAGATGGGCGCGGAGCCCTGCCGAAGGCGGACGGGTGGTCCGCCGGCTGATGGGCGCGGAGCCCTGCCGAAGGCGGATGCAAGGTGCGCCGGCTCATGGGCGCGGTGCCCTTGCAGAAAGGCAGACACGGGGTCCTCTGGCTGGTGGGCATGGAGCCCTATCGAAGGCGAACGCGTGGTCCGTCGGCAGATGGGCGCGGAGCCCTGCCGAAGGCAGACGGGTGGTCCGCCGGCTGATGGGCGCAAAGCCCTGCCGAAGGCGGACGCGAGGTGCGCCGGCTCATGGGCGCGGTGCCCTTGCCGAAAGGCAGACACGGGGTCCGCCGGCTGGTCGGTCGTGAAGCGCTGCCGAAGGCGGATGCGTGGTCCGCCGGCGGATGGGCGCGGAGGACTGCCGAAGGCCGACGCGTGGTCCACCGGCGGAAGGGCGCGGAGCCTTGCCGAAGGCGGACGCGAGGTCCGCCGGCTGATGGGCGTGGAGCCCTTTCCAAAGGCGGACGCGGGTTCCGCCGGCTAATGGGCGCGGAGCCGTGCCGAGGGCGGACGCGTGGTCCGCCGGCTGATGGGCGCGGAGCCCTGCCGAGGGCGGTCGCGTGGTCCGACGGCTGATGGGCGCGGAGCCCTGCCGACGGCGGACGCGAGGTCCACCGGCTGATGGGCGTCGAGCCATGCCGACGGCGGACGCGAGGTCCGCCGGCTGATGGGCGCGGAGCCCTTACCAAAGGCGGACGCGGGGTCCGCCGGCTGATGGGCGCGGAGCCCTGCCGAAGGCGGACGCGTGGTCCGCCGGCTGATGGGCGCGGAGCCCTGCCGAAGGCGGACGCGTGGCCTGCCGGCTGATGGGCGCGGACGCGTCCGCCGGCTGATGGGCGCGGAGCCTTGCCGAAGGCGGACGCGCGGTCCGCCGGCGGATGGGCGCGGTGCCCTTGCCGAAAGGCAGACACGGGGTCCGCCGGCTGGTGGGCGTGGAGCGCTGCCGAAGGCGGACGCGTGGTCCGCCGGCGGATGGGCGAGGAGCCCTGCCGAAGGCGGACGCGTGGTCCGCCGGCTGATGGGCGCGGAGCCTTGCCGAAGGCGGAGGCGGGGTCCGCCGGCTGATGGGCGCGGAGCCGTGCCGAGGGCGAACACGGGGTCCGCCGGCTGATGGGCGCGGAGCCGTGCCGAGGGCGGACACGTGATCCGTCGGCTGATGGGCGCGGAGCCCTGCCAAAGGCGGACGCGTGGTCCGCCGGCTGATGGGCGCGAAGCCGTGCCGAAGGCGGACGCGAGGTCCGCCGGCTTATGGCCGCGGTGCCCTTGCCGAGGGCGGACGCGAGGTCTGCCAGCTGATGGGCGTGGAGCCCTTGCCGAAGGCAGACGCGGAGTCCGCCGGCTGATCGGCGCGGAGCCCTTGCTGAAGGCGGACGTGGGGTCCGCCGACTGATGAGCACGGAGCCCTGCCGAATGCGGACGCGTGGTCCGCCTACTGATGGGCGCGGAGCCCTGCCGAAGGCGGACGCGTGGTCCACCAGCTAATGGGCGCGGAGCCCTGCCGAAGGCGGACGCGAGGTCCGCCGGCTGATGGGCGCAGACCCCTTGCCGAAGGCGGACGCAGGGTATGCCGGCTGATGGGCGCGGAGCCCTGCCGAAGGCGGACGCGTGGTCCGCCGGCTGATGGGCGCGGAGCCCTGCCGAGGGCGGACGCGTGGTGCGCCGGCTGATGGGCGCGGAGCCCTGCCGAAGGCGGACGCGAGGTCCGGCGGCTGATGGGCGCGGTGCCCTTGCCGAAAGGCAGACACGGGGTACTCTGGCTGGTGGGCATGGAGCCCTACCGAAGGCGGACACGTGGTCCGTCGGCAGATGGGCGCGGAGCCCTGCCGAAGGCGGACGGGTGGTCCGCCGGCTGATGGGCGCGGAGCCCTGCCGAAGGCGGACGCGAGGTGCGTCGGCTCATGGGCGCGGTGCCCTTGCCGAAAGGCAGACACGGGGTCCTCTGGCTGGTGGGCGTGGAGCCCTACCGAAGGCGGACGCGTGGTCCGTCGGCAGATGGGCGCGGAGCCCTGCCGAAGGCGGACGGGTGGTCCGCCGGCTGATGGGCGCGAAGCCCTGCCGAAGGCGGACGCGAGGTGCGCCGGCTCATGGGCGCGGTGCCCTTGCCGAAAGGCAGACACGGGGTCCGCCAGCTGGTCGGCGTGGAGCGCTGCCGAAGGCGGATGCGTGGTCCGCCGGCGGATGCGCGCGGAGGACTACCGAAGGCGGACGCGTGGTCCGCCGGCGGAAGGGCGCGTAGCCTTGCCGAAGGCGGACGCGGGGTCCGCCGGCTGATGGGCGTGGAGCCCTTTCCAAAGGCGGACGCGGGTTCCGCCGGCTGATGGGCGCGGAGCCGTGCCGAGGGCGGACGCGTGGTCCGCCGGCTGATGGGCGCGGAGCCCTGCCGAGGGCGGACGCGTGGTCCGACGGCTGATGGGCGCGGAGCCCTGCCGACGGCGGACGCGAGGTCCACCGGCTGATGGGCATCGAGCCATGCCGACGGCGGACGCGAGGTCCGCCGGCTGATGGGCGCGGAGCCCTTACCGACGGCGAACACGGGGTCCGCCGGCTGATGGGCGCGGAGCCCTGCCGAAGGCGGACGCGTGGTCCGCCGGCTGATGGGCGCGGAGCCCTGCCGAAGGCGGACGCGTGGTCCGCCGGCTGATGGGCGCGGACGCGTCCGCCGGCTGATGGGCGTGGAGCCTTGCCGAAGGCGGACGCGAGGTCCGCCAGCGGATGGGCGTGGTGCCCTTGCCGAAAGGCAGACACGGGGTCCGCCGGCTGGTGGGCGTGGAGCGCTGCCGAAGGCGGACGCGTGGTCCGCCGGCGGATGGGCGAGGAGCCCTGCCGAAGGCGGACGCGTGGTCCGCCGGCTGATGGGCGCGGAGCCTTGCCGAAGGCTGAGGCGGGGTCCGCCGGCTGATGGGCGCGGAGCCGTGCCGAGGGCTAACACGGGGTCCGCCGGCTGATGGGCGCGGAGCCGTGCCGAGGGCGGACATGTGGTCCGCCGGCTGATGGGCGCGGAGCCCTGCCAAAGGCGGACGCGTGGTCCGCCGGCTGATGGGCGCGAAGCCCTGCCGAAGGCGGACGCGAGGTCCGCCGGCTTATGGCCGCGGTGCCCTTGCCGAGGGCGGACGCGAGGTCCGCCGGCTGATGGGCGCGGAGCCCTTGCCGAAGGCGGACGCGGAGTCCGCCGGCTGATGGGCGCGGAGCCGTGCCGAGGGCGGACGCGTGGTCCGCCGGCTGATGGGCGCGGAGCCCTGCCGAAGGCGGACCCGTGGTCCGCCGGCTGATGGGCGCGGAGCCCTGCCGAAGGCGGACCCGTGGTCCGCCGGCTGATGGGCGCGGAGCCCTGCCGAAGGCGGACGCGAGGTCCGCCGGCTGATGGGCGCCGAGCCCTTGCCGAAGGCGGACGCAGGGTACGCCGGCTGATGGGCCAGGAGCCCTGCCGAAGGCGGACGCGTGGTCCGCCGGCTGATGGGCGCGGAGCCCTGCCGATGGCGGACGCGTGGTCCGCCGGCTGATGGGCGCGGAGCCGTGCGGACGGCGGACGCGAGGTCCGCCGGCTGATGGGCGTGGAGCCGTGCCGAAGGCAGACGCGAGGTCCGCCGGCTGATGGGCGCGGAGCCCTTGCCGAAGGCGGACGCGGGGTCTGCCGGCTGATGGGCGCTGAGCCCTGCCGAAGGCGGACGCATGGTCCGCCGGCTGATGGGCGCGGAGCTCTCCCGAAGGCGGACGCGTGGTCTGCCGGCTGATGGGCGCGGACGCGTCCGCCGGCTGATGGGCGCGGAGCCCTGCCGAAGGCGGACGCGAGGTCCGCCGGCGGATGGGCGCGGTGCACTTGCCGAAAGGCAGACACGGGGTCCGCCGGCTGGTGGGCGTGGAGCGCTGCCGAAGGCGGACGCGTGGTCCGCCGGCGGATGGGCGAGGAGCCCTGCCGAAGGCGGACGCGTGGTCCGCCGGCTGATGGGCGCGGAGCCTTGCCGAAGGCGGAGGCGGGGTCCGCCGGCTGATGGGCGCGGAGCCCATGCCGAAAGCGGACACGGGGTCCGCCGGCTGATGGGCGCGGAGCCGTGCCGAGGGCGGACACGTGGTCCACCGGTTGATAGGCGCGGAGCCCTGCCAAAGGCGGACGCGTGGTCCGCCGGCTGATGGGCGCGAAGCCCTGCCGAAGGCGGACGTGAGGTCCGCCGGCTTATGGGCGCGTTGCCCTTGCCGAGCGCGGACGCGTGGTCCGCCGGCTGTTGGGCGCGGAGCCCTGCCGAGGGCGGATGCCTGGTCCCCCGGCTGATGGGCGCGGAGCCCTGCCGAAGGCGGACGCGTGGTCCACCGGCTGATGGGCGCGGAGCCCTGCCGAAGGCGGACGCGGGGTCCGCCGGCTGATGGGCGCGGAGCCGTGCCGAGGGCGGACCCGTGGTCCGCCGGCTGATGGGCGGGGAGCCGTGCCGAAGGCGGACGCGAGGTCCGCCGGCTGATGGGCGCGGAGCCCTTGCCGAAGGTGGACGCGTGGTCCCCCGGCTGATGGGCGCGGAGCCCTGCCGAAGGCGGACACGAGGTCCGCCGGCTGATGGGCGCGGAGCCCTTGCCGAAGGCGGACGCGGGGTCCGCCGGCTGATGGGCGCGGAGCCCTTGCCGAAGGCGGATGCGGAGTCCGCCGGCTGATGGGCGCGGAGCCGTGCCGAGGGCGGACGCGTGGTCCGCCGGCTGATGGGCGCGGAGCCCTGCCGAAGGCGGACCCGTGGTCCGCCGGCTGATGGGCGGGGAGCCGTGCCGAAGGCGGACGCGAGGTCCGCCAGCTGATGGGCGCGGAGCCCTTGCCGAAGGCGGACGCGGAGTCCGCCGGCTGATGGGCGCGGAGCCGTGCCGAGGGCGGACGCGTGGTCCGCCGGCTGATGGGCGCGGAGCCCTGCCGAAGGCGGACCCGTGGTCCGCCGGCTGATGGGCGCGGAGCCCTGCCGAAGGCGGACGCGTGGTCCGCCGGCTGATGGTCGCGGAGCCGTGCCGAAGGCGGACGCGTGGTCCGCCGGCTGATGGGCGCAGAGCCCTACCGAAGGCGGACGCGGGGTCCGCCGGCTGATAGGCGCGGAGCCCTTGCCGAAGGCGGACGCGGGGTCCGCCAGCTGATGGGCACGGAGCCGTGCCGAGGGTGGACACGTGGTCCGCCGGCTGATGGGCGCGGTGCCCTGCCCAAGGTGGACGCGTGGTCCGCCGGCTGATGGGCGCGGAGCCCTGCCGAAGGAGGACGCATGGTTTGCGGGCTGATGGGCGCGGAGCCGTGCCAAAGGCGGACGCGTGGTCCGCCGGCTGATGGGCGCAGAGCCCTACCGAAGGCGGACGCGGGGTCCGCCGGCTGATAGGCGCGGAGCCCTTGCCGAAGGCGGACGCGGGGTCCGCCAGCTGATGAGCGCGGAGCCGTGCCGAGGGCGGACACGTGGTCCGCCGGCTGATGGGCGCGGTGCCCTGCCCAAGGTGGACACGTGGTCCGCCGGCTGATGGGCGCGGTGCCCTGCCCAAGGTGGACGCGTGGTCCGCCGGCTGATTGGCGCGGAGCCCTGCCGAAGGAGGACGCATGGTTTGCGGGCTGATGGGCGTGGAGCCGTGCCGAAGGAGGACGCGTGGTCCGTCGGTTGACGGGCGCGCCGCCGGAGCGGCCGTGGAGGGGCGACGCCGAGGCCTGCGGCGTGGAGGAGCAACGGGCGCCGTGCGCGCACGGCCGGGACGACCGAGGCGACGCCCTGATGTCCGGACGGGAGCGAGACACAGCGCGGGGGGCACCCGGCCCCAGTGGTGAACGCGGGCAAGGAGACGGTTGCGACGCCGCAATGGTGTCGAGGCCGATGGTGAAGGAGCGGCGCGTCGCACGGTCGCCTCGGGGGCGAGTTGATGTCGAGCCCTCGAGCATGGCCGGAGAGGCGACGGCGACGCCACGGCGGAGCTTGCGAAGACGGCAGGGCCAACAACGAAGGTACGCCGCCTCACGCGGCCGCCCCGGGGGCGAGTGGATGTCGAGCCCTCGAGCGCGATCGGAGAGGCGAGGACGACGTCGCAGTGATGGTGACGAAGATGGTCCCGTCCGGGCCGCGATTCCAGCAGCAGCTAGCCCCACGGTGGGCGCCAACTGTCGTGGTTTTCTCACGGGGGGTCGCGAGAGACGGCAGATGCCATGGGATGGCTTATCGAGGTGAGGGCAAGGCTGTCGTGGATGATCCGGGACGGGTATGCGTGTAGCACGCGGTGGTTTACCCAGGTTCGGGGCTCTCCGGAGAGATAATACCCCTACTCCTGCATGTCTGTATATCTGTGGGGTATGTGTTACATGGTTGCTCCTGGAGCTGTATTAGAGGAGGGAGAGGGAGCCGGCTGCTCCCTTCCCTGCTTCCTATGCATGCATGCGTGGGCATGAGTGAGAGGGAGAGAGAGGGGTGGGAGGAGCTCCCGTTGGTCAGCGTGGTGTGTTTGCCCCAAGCGGTCCCCCGAGGGAGATAGTGCCTGGGAGATTCCCCCCCTCCGCATGGGGGATTCCCGGGGGGTTTTATAGGCCAACCCCCCGGCTTAAAATACGAATACAATGGTTGTGGGGGGACCCAGCCGGCAGCCTCTCTGGCCGGCTGCGGGGGCCACCAGCCACAGTCTTGTCGTGGGCGGGCCCCGAGTCCGGTCGCGTCGTGGCACGGGACACCCTGGGTGGCATTGTCTTGCGGAGTCTAGCCGGAGTCAGCGGCCGGCCGGCCGTCCTGTAGCCATGCCGGTGTGAGCAGCGAGTGGTTGGGGGCAGGCCGCCACTGTAGCCATGCGGACGCTGACCCCTGACGGGACGGGGTGCACTGTTGCCACGTAAAGCCTGTCGAGGGCATCCGATGCTGGGCCGGCTGGAGGAAGGAGCCGGGCGGCGAGGCCCCAGCCGGATCGCGCACCGAAACCGGCGAAGGAGTAGTTGGCACACCCGGGTCGGGGGGGCGCAGCCGGCGGAGCGTGGCCTAGCCGGCCGAGTGGAGCCGGCCGGCTACAGCGCCGTCTGGAGGAGCCGACCAAGTGGAGCCGGCCAGCTACAGCGCCGTCTGGAGGAGCCGACCAAGTGGAGCCGGCCGGCTACAGCGCCGTCTGGAGGAGCCGACCAAGTGGAGCCGGCCGGCTACAGCGCCGTCTGGAGGAGCCGACCAAGTGGAGCCGGCCGGCTACAGTGCCATCTGGAGGAGCCGGCCTAGTGCCATCTGGAGGAGACGGCCAGAGATCACGCCCGATCCCTGCTATAAAAGGTGGAGATACTCTGCTGAGGGGAATAGATTTCATTTCCTCCTCCCCTCGACTCCTCCGAAGCGAACTTCTCCACCCCACAGAGCACTCCACCGCGAGCCAAACCTGACCTCACCGGAGATGAACCGCGCGACAACTGCAAAAGCTGAGCGGGTGAAAAGGGGCTCGCGCGGTTCCTCCTCAAGCGCTGGTGTGCCAGCGGGTTCAATGCAGGGAAACTACATGGAGTCGCGGGTCACCAAGGCCCGGTTCCTCAAGATGGAAGACCAGGGGCTCCTGTTAGAGGGACTTGGAGGCTGCCGCACGCGGCTGAGGATGAGCCCTCGCCGGAAGGGAACGAGTGCGTGCTCCTGGTGACCCACCTCGACCGAGGTTTTTCCCTTCTGCCTCATTCATTTTTCTGCTGCTTCCTCGATTTCTTCGGTGCTCAACTCCACCATATTCCGCCCAAATGCATGGTGCATTTAGCTGCTTTTGTATCTTTGTGCGAAAATTTCCTAGGCTGTCACCCTCACTGGGGCCTGTTTAAGCACTTGTTCACCTGCCGAGTGATGACAATGAAGAAACCCACAAGGTCAAAGGATAAGACCAACGTGACCGAGCTCTGTGTGGGGTTAGGGATCTAGCTGCGAGGCAATGGTTGCTTCCCAGCAATCACATTTCCCAACTCGATGAAAGGCTGGTAGGAGAATTGGTTTTATTGCCAAGATGTTCCGGTCGGAGACAACCTACTAGGGCTCCCTTTGTACACGTCAAAACGCATTCGGTCACTTCCCAAGGTGACTATAACCAAAGCAGAGAAAGCAGACGTGGACATTCTGGTGATTGCTTTGGTGTCCCTAGTGCAGAAGGGTGTTAACGGTCTAGAATTGCTAGAGGTCTTCTTTCAGAGGAGAGTTCAGCTCCTGCAGGCAAGAGTCCTCACTATTTTGGAGTACACCGGAACAGATGACGCCACTCGGAAACACCCCGAAGAACTTGACGCAGAGGTAGTCGGAGCCAAGATCAAGGCAATCACTGTTGTGCGAGATAACCCCAGGGGGAGCAGGCTGGTGCCTCTGTTCTCGCTAACAAATCCGCCAAATGAGGTAACCTTGAGAGACTCGATATCTGAATGACATTGTTGAGCATGTTCTTGTATTAGCCTGACTTGTTCATTGTTCACTTGGCAGGCTTTCGTGGGCTTGATTGGTGAGATTCTGATTGTGAACCGGAAGACGATTGACGTGGCGAGCGATACAGATGCCGCGTAAGATTCCACCAAAGTTGAGGAAGAAGAAGAAGATGGCGACGATGAAGACGAAGATGACGAACAGGACTCGAGTGAGAGGTGCGAGGTGGAGTCTTCACGTTCGGAGGGCCGTGTGCCCGAGTCCTGCTTCATGTCATGCGATGACCCGGGGGTTGCTGGCGGTGGTCCTAAGTCGAGTGTTGTCAAGCTAACTGCCGATGCTCCTTCGACCCGTAGCACGAAGCGTGGTCATGCAGAGTTAGTGTCGTCGCCCGAGAAGGCCGTGATGCAAGCCAAGGTTGTTGCAACCAAGCCTCGGAAGCAGGTTCTCATTCCGAAGATCAAGATGACCATCCCAGTTGCTTCAGTGTAAGAGGTTTCATTTGAATGTTGTTGTTTGATCCCATCTGAGTGTGATTGAGAAATCTGAATATTTCCTTTATAGTGTCGATACTCCGACTACTTAGCCAGACCTTCCAATCCTGGAGAAGGAGCAAACCGAAGTGGATGCCGCATCCTCAAAGGTTAAAATTCAAGACTTTCCTTATACAAGCTGTGATTTTGCTTCTTGCTCATATACGAATGATTTTTTAATGCTTGTAGCTCCGACTGATGTGATCGATGTCGATGTGGTCGACAAAGTTGATCCGCCAAATCCTTCTATGAACATGGAGTGCGTCATGCCGGAGGCATCTCTTGTCGGTGCCTTGGCGACATCATAGGGGACCAGTTTGGGCGCTGGAGTCGCAGTCGGAACAGGCACATCGTCTCTTACATCGATTCCTCGTGAGACGAGCATCTTCTCACTGCACCATGTCTAGAGGACCAGATGGGAGCAAGCAAGGAAGCATTGATCCAGTTGGAGCTAATGTGTGATAAGCTGAAGATGGTGTACAATGCGAGTGCAGCACTGTAGAAGAACGTCCAAGTAAGTACTCTCGTAAGTACCTTCGTCATTTGGTATCTTGGTTGGTCTGTCTGTAGTTTCAATCCCGAGTGGGTTTGCATCTGGGCACACGCACTGGGTGTTGACTTTCTAGTGGGGGCGCGGCAAGCGCACCCACTGGGTGTAGTCCCCGAGGCTGCCGTCGGCTGAAACAGTTGGCGGTATTCTAATAGCATATAAATACCTTGAATTTGAATTTTCCAGTGGGTTAGTTCTGAGCGCACCCACTGGGTGTAGTCATCGAGGCTGCCGTTGACTGTAGCAGTCGGTGGGATTCTTAGAGTTTTGAAATCTGATTGAATGATCTAAACATCATATCCGATTGATGAACCATATGTCTTGTGTGACTAAATGTAGTGAACCGACTCAAAACGAGTCAAGCCTCTGTGTTTTCTGTGCCATCCCTGGATCAGTATGCTGGCACGCACAGTACATCAATGTATATATCAAAGTGCAATCACATGTAATTAACGTAAAACTGATATATACCTTAAAGTTTCAGCGGAAGCGGTCAACGGGAGTGGAGTCCCAATAACACCAACGGCACGTTGAGTGCGGACCATAACCCTGAATCGTTCTCTTACCCGTTGAAAATTGTATCTGCAGCATGAGACGTTGCAGCCGTGTAGGTCAGTACATTGAATGTACCGGCAAGATCACCATAGCAAGAACAGAAGATAAAAATTATTCTATATGCAGTAGGGCTTTATGGCTCTGTGTCTAAGTTTTTGCATAGAAGCTGATTATATTTTCTTTTCCGACAACAAAGGAATATCAAGAATTTTTCTACAGAGTTTCCTATCATGACATGGTTCCGCCAACCAATGTCTAAATTCCCACGAGTAACATTAAGTTGCCCACAATTAGTTATCAGTCCAGTGTTGAGAGTTCAGAGATAGATCCAAGTCTAGAAGC